>JAPVLO010000360.1:3000000-3506818 GCA_027257055.1 Cephalopachus bancanus | reverse complement strand
CCAAAGCTAGAAAACATGACAGCCACAGCTCAAAAAGCCACGTGGACACATCAGAGTTTGACAAAGCAATGGCCAAAACTTGGGCTTTTGATGCTTTAGTGAGCTGCTGACCACCCAAACCAGAGCTGGCCTCCCTGTGGATTTCATACCATGTGAGATAATATATATCTTTATTTGTAAGCCACATTGAGTTAGGTTTCCTATTACCTGCAGCCAAAAGTACTCATCTTCTAAACAGCCCACAGGTAGATCTGGCTACAGGCACAGCTTTATCCTAGGCAAATGCCGTGTCAGGGTTGAGCTTCACTCTACTACCTCAGTACGGGCTCCAGCTTCAGGCAGACAAATCCTCCTCACCTTGAGGCTACAGGTGTCTTCACTTGGGGCTGGCCGGAAAGAGCCCTGTACCAGGGTCCAACCAGAAGACCCACTGGGGAAACTTGCCCACTCCTGAAATAAACACAGTAGCCATGAAATGGAAGATGCCGACTGGCTTAAGACAGGCTCTCAAACAAGGCTGCATATTAGAACAAACAGGAACGTATTAAAATATGTATTGCTAAATGAGAGAAGCAAATCTGAAAACCTGCCACTGTATGACACTAGGAAAGGCAAACCCATCCAGAGAATAAAAAGATCAGTGGCTGCCAAGGGGTTAGGGAGATGGAGCAATGAATAGGCAGAACACAGAGGATTAGAATTTGTATGATACACTGTATGATACTGTAATGTGGAAATGTGTCCTAATACATTTATCCACCCCATAAAATGGACAACACCAAGAGTGAACCCTAGCCGGGCTCAGTGGCTCAGCCTGTAATCCCGCGCCTTTGGGAGGCTGAGGTGAGTAGATTGCCTGAGCCCGCGGGTTCGAGACCCGCCTGGGCAGCAAGACCTCATCTCTACAATAAATCAAAAAATCAGCCGGGCGTGGTAGCACGTGCCTGTAATTCCGGCTACTCGGAAGGCTGAGGTGGAAGGATCGCTGGAGCCCAGCAGGTCGAGGCTGCGGTGGCTGCACTCCAGTCTGGGTGACAGAGTGAGACTCCAACTCAAAAAAAAAAAAAAATAGAGTGAACCCTAATGTAAACTAGGGACTTTGGGTGATAATGATCCATCATAAAAAACGTACTGCATTGGAAGCAGGGGAGGTTGTGTGTGTGCAGATACAGGGGATGGGGACCTAGGGGAACTCTGTTAAAACTACTCTTTTTTTGGTTTGGTTTTGTTTTGTTATTGTGGAGACGAAGTCTCACCAAGTTGCCCGGGTGGGTCTCGAACCTGCGGGCTCAGGCAATCCTCTAGCCTCAGCCTCCCAAAGTGCTGGGATTACAGGCTGAGCCACCGAGCCCGGCTAAAACTACTCTTAAAAATAAAGTCTATTAGCTGGGCAAGGTGGCTCACGCCTGTATTCCCAGAACTTTGGGAGGCGGAGGTGAGAGGATTGCCTGAGTCCAGGGACTCGAGACCCACCTGGGCAACTTGGCGAGACCTCACCTCTACAATAAATAAAAAAATTAACCTGGAGTAGTGGCGTGTACCTCTAGTTCCAGCCACTTGGAAGACTGAGGCAGAAGGATCACCTGAGCCCAGCAGGTCAAGGCTACGGTGGCCGTGAGCGTGCCACTACTCTCCAGCCTGGGCAACAGAGTGAGACTCCAACTCTAAATAAATAAATAAATAAATGAAGTCTATTAAAAAACACATACTAAGCCTGGCTTGGTGGCTCAGCCTGTAATCCCGCACCTTTGGGAGGCTGAGGTGAGTGGATTGCCTGAGCCCGCGGGTTTGAGACCCGCCTGGGCAGCGAGACCTCATCTCTACAATAAATCAAAAAATCAGCCGGGCGTGGTAGCGTGTGCCTGTAGTTCCAGCTATTCGGAAGGCTGAGGGGGAAGGATCGCCACAGCCCAGCAGGTCGAGGCTGCGGTGGCCGGGAGCAGCCACTGCACTCCAGTCTGGGTGACAGAGTGAGACTCCAACTCAAAACAAAAAACAAAAAAACACACATACTAGGGCCAAGTATGGTGGCTCATGCCTGTAATCCCAGCACTTTGGGAGACTGAGGCAGAATGATCACTTGAGACCAAGAGTTCAAGATCGGCTTGGGCAAGCAACATAGCAAGACTTCCCCTCTACAAAAACAATAATAAGGATCAAAAACTAACCTATGCCCAGGCCCGATGCATAACAATTAAATCAGAGATGGAGCCCAGGGTGCTGTAATTCATCAGGTGATGCTGTTGGGGGACCAGGATTGAGAACTACCAGTAAAGCAGGCTGGAGCCAAACCCTGGATCTGGGAGTCCGGCAACTTTTTGCAAACCTGTGGCTGAGACTGGAAGAGAGGGGAGTTCCTCAAGAGATGCCCGGAGGCCAGGGATGGTGGCTCAAGCCTGTAATCCCAGCACTTTGGGAGGCCAAGGTAAGGGGATTGCCTGAGTCCATGGGCTCGAGACCAGCCTGGGCAACTTGGCAAGACTTCATCTCTACAGTAAATAAAAAAATTAGCCAGGCTGGTAGCATGTGCCTGTAGTTCCAGCTACTTGGAGGGTTGAGGCAGAAGGATTGCCTGAGCCCAGCAGGTCGATGCTGGGGTGGCTGTGAGTGTGCCACTGCACTCCAGCCTTGGGCAAGGGATTGAGACTCCAACTCAAAAAAAAAAAAAAAAAAAAAGGGAGAGATGCTGGAGTACTCTTACCATGAGCCACAAACAAGCATGTACCTGGGAGAGATGAACCTAACTGTTAAGGGTAACATACCCAGCTGGGTTCCTGTCCCAATAGCTAACAACTGCATAATTAAACAAGACTGCGGGGCCCTTACACAATGTTGTCCATTGGCTTCTCATTTGACTGTGACCTCCCAGGGTTCTTACAAAGGCCAAATGAGATGTTGACTCAGGAAAGAATTTTGTAAGCTGTGAGCCTCTATGCAAGAAAAAGGCATGACTTCAAAACCTGGGATGTGGAAAGATGTGCTTTTAAAAAAGTCAGGAGCCGGCTCGGTGGCTCAGCCTGTGATCCCGCGCCTTTGGGAGGCTGAGGTGAGTGGATTGCCTGAGCCCGCGGGTTCGAGACCCGCCTGGGCAGCGAGACCTCATCTCTACAATAAATCAAAAAATCAGCCGGGTGTGGTAGCGCGCGCCTGTAATTCCAGCTACTCGGAAGGCTGAGGCAGAAGGATCGCCGGAGCCCAGCAGGTCGAGGCTGCAGTGGCCGGGAGCGGCCACTGCACTCCAGTCTGGGCGACCGAGTGAGACTCCAACTCAAAAAAAAAAAGTCAGGGAAGTGTCTGCCACATGAAAGGAATTCCTCACTTTCCAAAAGTGTTTACCCGTGAGTCCTTTAAATGACATGCTCCCTATGGCTTGAAAATGGTTCCATCAACAAATAGTGTTGGGAAAACTGAATATCTCGCTTGCAAGAGAATGAAGTTAGACCCTTACCTATGTCACTGTCAAAGATAAACAAAGCCTAACATTAGTTAAAGCAGTTACAATACATTTTATTCAGAAACAACTCCTGTGGCACTAGACACTTGGGAGGCTGAGGGGGGAGGATATTTGAGCCCAGAAGTTCAAGACCAGCCTGGGCAACACACTGAAAACCCATCTCACGTCTCTAAAAAAGAAAGACACTCCTGACAGTAGGGGAAAGAGCCGAGCTCCATTTTAACTTGCACAGAGGTGACTGGGTGTTTTAAAGGGAGAATGAGGGAGTAGGGAGAGGAAACAAGTGGGGACTTGAGTGAAAAATTGCAAAATATTGGTAGTATAGGCCGAGCTCGGTGGCTCAGCCTGTAATCCCAGCGCTTTGGGAGGCCGAGGTGAGTGGATAGCCTGAGCCCGCGGGTTCGAGACCCGCCCGGACAACTTGGTGAGACCTCATCTCTACCATAAATCAAAAATTAGCCGGGCATGGTAGCGCCTGCCGTAGTTCCAGCTCCTTGGAAGGTTGAGGCGGAAGGATCACCAGAGCCCAGCAGGTCGAGGCTGCGGTGACTGGGAGCGTGCCACTGCACTCCAGTCTGGGCGACAAAGTGAGACTCCAACTCAAAAAAAAAAAAATTTGGTAGTATAGATGTGATTAGGCCAGCTGTGTCTGCTGGCTGGAAATTATGAAGTTAGAATTCCACCCTCCCCACCCCCACCCAATGCCCCCTCCCCTCCCCCATACTGGGAGACAGAGGCCCTATCCTTCCAGATGATTACATTTCAAAGGAATGGCTTTCAGGACCTTGAGAAAGATACTCCTGGGTTGTAGGAGACACATACATATCTCAAAGGACAGAGGAAGGGTTCACAATTGATTCGCCCTTTTTTAGTAGCGCTCTAAGAAAGGGAGGTCGGGGCCTATCTTCAAGTGTTGGATAGAACAAATAGTTTGTTCTTTTGACAACCCAGAGTTTTTCCAGACAAGAACTCAAAAAGGGGCTGGGTTGTCTTAGGGACACAGACTTAGGTTGCTAGAAGCCATGTTAAAGTTTGGCCCAGTCTCTTAGTGCAGGAGTTTAAATGGAGTGTTCGTACCAAAAGTTTTTAGAGTTCTCACCATATACAAAAATTGACTCAAGATGGAGTAAAGACCTAAACATAAACATAAGAGTTAAAATTATAAAACTTTTAGAAGAAAACATAGGGGGAACATTTCATGGCATTGGATTTGGCAATGATTTCTTGATTATACCAAAAGTGCAGGCAACAAAAGACAATTATAAATAGAACTACATCAAAATTTAAAACTTCTGGCCGGTCACAATGGCTCATAACTGTAATCCCAACTGTGTCTGCGATTTGGGAGGTCGGGGCGAGAGGATCATTTGAGCCCAGGAGTTCAAGACCAGCCTGGATAACATATTGAGACTGTCTCTACAAAAAAAAATTTTAAATATTAGCCAGGCATGTTGGCACGTGCCTGTAGTCCCAGCTACTTGGGAGCTGAGGCAGAAGGATTGTCTTAGCCTAGGAGGTCGAGGCTGCAGTGAGCCATGAGTGTGCCACTGCACCCCAACCTGGGTGACAGTGAGACTCTGACTCAAAAAAAAATAAAATAAATAAGCCAGGCATGGTAGCGCATGCCTGTAGTTCCAGCTACCTTAGAAGGCTGAGGTGGAAGGATCGCCTAAGCCCAGCAGGTCGAGGCTGTGGTGACCATGAGCGTGCCACTGAACTCCAGTCTGGGTGACAGAGTGAGTCTCCAACACACACAAAAAATTTTTTTTAATTTAAAATTTTTGTGTATCAAAGGACACAATCAATGGACTGAAAAGGCAACCTATAGATTGAGAGAAAATATTTGCAAATCATATATCTGATAAAAGATTAATGTAATATTCAGAATTTATGCTTTAAAAAACTCCTAAACCTCAACAACAAAAGAATCTGACTCTAAAATAGGCAAAGAACTTGAATAGACATTTCTCGAAAAAAAAAACCCAACCTGGGTGACAGTGAGACTCTGACTCAAAAAAATATATAATAACACAAGCCAGGCATGGTAGCGCACGCCTGTAGTTCCAGCTACTTGGAAGGCTGAGGCGGAAGGATCGCCGGAGCCCAGCAAGTAGAGGCTGCAGTGGCTGGGAGTGGCCACTGCTCTGCAGTCTGAGTGACAGAGTGAGACTCCAACTAAAAAAATAAAAAATAAAAAAAATTAAAAATAGCATTACCATATGATCCAGCAATTCCACTTCTGGATATACACTCAGAAGGAAGAGCAGGGTCTCAAAGAGATATTTGTACACCTGTGTTCATAAGAGCACCATTCACAAGAGCCAGAAGATGGTAGCAAACCAAGTGTCCATCAGCGAATCAATGGATGAACAAAACGTGGTACATACATACAGCGTGTGAAAGAAAATAGAAACTGGGGGCCTTGAATTCACCATGCCAAAGAAGAAGCTAAACTTGGGAACTGAGGCACTTTGTGTGCATGCGCGCGCGTACGTGTGCGTACACACACACACACACACACACACACACACACACACACACACACACGCAAATGCCTTCCTTTTGTTCCCGGACAGCTGCAATGACAGAAGACTACACTTCTCCCTGGGTGGCCTCCCTCACAATTGCTCACAAGGAAAAATCTTTCTGAATAAACATCCCCCGGGGGGGGGGATCCGCCCCCATGGGTTCTGTTGCATCTTCCTCTGCTCTGCCTTTCCACATGTTTACTTTATCTTATGTGAAATGTAGATTTACCAAGCCGAGACCAACATATAATTGACTGTTCCTCCACTCACCTCTTTCATGTGTAAAACGTAAAATCACTGAGCACAGATCAAAAGCCTTCACGAGGCTTTTTGCCTACTCGCCACCCATTCTTCTTTTCTTTTTCCTCCATTTCTTCCTGCTCCTCTAAAGACTGAAGCCACCAAAACCCATGCCGGGAAAAGCGTGTCACAGACTCCACTGTGATTTGTGTTTCTTTTTCCTGGGCGTGTTCCCAACCTTGGTAAAATAAACCTCAAAATAATTGAGATGCCTCTGGTCATTTGGGGAGGAGGTGGGGGTTTACGAATGGAATACCATCAGCCTTACGCAGGAGATACTGACACATCCTACAAGATGGACCAACCTTGGGAATGTTGTTATGATAAATAAGCCAGTCACAAAAATACTGCATGATTCCCCTCATATGAGGTAGAGATTCGCTCATTAGATTTACAGAGACAGAAAGTCGATGGTGATTGCCAGGGACAAAGTGGAAGGGAATAGGAAGTTGTTTAATAGGTATGGAGTTTCGGTTTGGGAAGATAAAGAGTTCTGGAGACGGCTGGTGAGGACGGTCGCACAACGTGAACGTACATAATGCCACTGAACTGTACACTCAAAATAGTTAAGATGGTAAATTTTATGTTATGTGTATTTTGCCACAATTAAAAATAGTTTTTAGCCGGGCTCAGTGGCTCAGCTTGTAATCCCGCGCCTTTGGGAGGCTGAGGCGAGTGGATTGCCTAAGCCCGCGAGTTCGAGACCCGCCTGGGCAGAGAGACCTCATCTCTACAATAAATCAAAAAATTAGCTGGGCATGGTAGTGCGCACCTGTAGTTCCAGCTACGTGGAAGGCTGAGGCGGAAGGATCGCTGGAGCCCATCAGGTCGAGGCTGCGGTGGCCGGGAGCGGCCACTGCACTCTAGTCTCGGCGACAGAGTGAGACTCCAACTCAAAAAAAAAAAAAAGTTTTTAAAGGACTTGAGTAGCACAGTAGTTATCAGGAATATTGTGTTGTAGAAAGTAAGGTCTATCTGTATAAACAACACAACAAAAAAATGTTTTGGCTAGCCGGGCACAGTGGCTCACACCTGTAATCCCAGCACTTTGGGAGGCTGAGGTGAGAGGATTGCCTGAGACCACGGGTTCGTTACCAGCCTGGGCAACTTGGTGAGACCTCACCTCTACCATAAATTTTTTAAAAAATCAGCTGGGCATGGTGGCACACACCTGTAGTTCCAGCTACTTGGAAGGCTGAGGTGGCAGGATCACCTGAACCTAGCAGGTTGAGACTGCGGTGGCCGGGAGTGTGCCACTGCCCTCCAGCCTGGGCGACAGAGTGAGACTTCAATTCAAAAAAAAAAAATGTTTTGACCATCTTAAATCTTACCTCTCTCCCCTGGTGACAGAGAGCTGTCTCACCTCCTGGGTCTGGCCCTGTGTGTGTACCTTGGAGCATCATGGCAGAGCAAGTGCCCTGGTCTATTGGCAGGGCTCATCAGTGGTAATCCAACTGTGCCGTCTCCCTTCCCTTCTCTTTCAGAGATGGTATCTTAACCCACCAAAGCAAGTCAAAGTCTCTTGAATTCTCTTCTCCAAGAAGAACTTCTCAGCATCATTGAACTCCCCAACCTTGTTGGTAACCACCATCTGGAACTCGGGGTCCTAATCTGCCAGAAGCTGATGTCCTTCTCCATGGAGACACCGGGAATGAGACGGGATGAGCCTCCTGTCCCCGCCAACCCCTTCCTTCAAGCCCCCAACAGCACCATGCCAGATTGTGCCAGACTGTGCTGGTGCGCCAGGCCCTAGGTCCCAGGACCGGCAGGGAAGCCAGAATCCTGCTAACTAGAACTTTTCTTATCCAGTCACAAGCTTGCTGGATCTATTTCATTAAGCACAGACATTACTCCCTATCCCGCCCCCATCAAGATCAGAAGTCTAAATAAGCCATACTGAGAAGGAAAATAATTTCTCATGTGTCAAGCTGAGTCACTTTGTCTATGGAGTCAATGGACTCCCATAATTGTGTGGAGTAGCCTTTGATGTCTTTCCTGCGCTACGTGAAATAATAAGAGAGCCACCTTCAGTGGCAGCACTGTTACTTGAGGAAAAGCTCTCATGTGGATGACGTTCTCCCATTGGGAAAAGAGATTTTCCATAGGAAGGAAGGTCTACCATTTTCCTTGAGGTTCTTTCACTGTTTATTCCCTCAAAAAGTACACCTGCTATGTACCAGGAACTTATAAATATAATTTTCTATTTACAAAGGTACTCCAGCATCACAGCATTTCTGGCTTACAAATTATACTGGATTTGAAATAAGAAATACTTTCTCTTTTTTTTTTTTTTTTTTTTTGAGTTGGAGTCTCACTGTGTCACCCAGGCTGGAGTGCAGTGGCATGCTCACAGCTACCGTAGCCTAAATCTGCTAAGCTCAGGCAATCCTTCCGCCTCAGCCTTCCAAGTAGCTGGAACTACAGGCATGCACCACCACGTCCAACTAATTTTTAAATTTACTGTAGAGATGAGGTCTTGCCAAGCTGCCCAGGTGGGTCTCGAACCCGCGGGCTCAGGCAATTCACTCACCTCGGCCTCCCAAGGCGTGGGATTACAGGCTGAGCCACCAAGTCCGGCCCAAGAAATACTTTCAAATCCCTGTTTTGCCATTAGGCATTAGTACAACTTCCCTGAACCTCTTAGCTCTTACTTTATTATTATTATTATTATTATTATTATTATTTTTGAGTTGGAGTCTCACTCTGTTACCCAGACTGGAGTGCTGTGACCGCTCCCGGTCACCGCAGCCTTGACCTGCTGGGCTCTGGCGATCCTTCCGCCTCAGCCTTCCAAGTAGCTGCAACTACAGACACGCACTACCATGCCCGGGTAATTTTTTTTTTTTTTTTTAATTGTAGAGATGAGGTCTCGCCAAGTTGCCCAGGTGGATCTTGAACCCGTGGGCTCAGGCAATTCACTCACCTCGGCCTCCCAAGGCGCAGGATTACAGGCTGAGCCACTGAGCCCGGCCAGCTCTTACTTTAAAGTGAAGCAAGACTCCCTGACCTATCAAATTCACCAGACAATAATACAGATTATCTGAGAACTGCAGATGAACATGAGAGAAGCACTGTCATTTTTATAGTTAAAGGAAGATGTGTATTGCTAAACAGAAAGAGGGGAAGCAAGATGGAAAGGCCAAATCGCCCATTAGGGCAGAAGCAGTTCTAGAAACCTCATCTAAGAGAGTCCAGAGTTCAGAATGGGTGAGGGTGAAATGTTTATAAAACCTATACGACTGTATAACCTATAATAACCTGTAAAAGCTTGTTTAACATCAGTAACTCCATTCTGTTAAAATCTATCTTTTTTGAGTTGGAGTCTCACTCTGTCGTCCAGACTGAAGTGCAGTGGCCGCTCCCAGCCACCTCAGCCTCGACCTGCTGGGCTCCGGCGATCCTTCCGCCTCAGCCTTCCAAGTAGCTGGAACTACAGGCGCGCGCTACCACGCCTGGCTCATTTTGATTTATTGTAGAGATGAGGTCTCGCCAAGTGGCCCAGGCTGGTCTCGAACCCGCGGGCTCAGGCAATCCACTCACCTCAGCCTCCCAAGGTGCGGGATTACAGGGTGAGCCACCGAGTCTGGCTCCAAATCTTTCATTTTAGTTGCCTGCCTGCTGCCCAGATGCAGCTCCTCCCCGCCCCCCCGCATGTAACCAGAACTGCACTTAGCCCCTGAGCTGTAACTTTTTCTTGGAAATCCCCTACCCCTCACATCCTTTTAAGCAAAGAGCAAGCTGGCCAACAGCCAAACCAAGCAAATAGGTAGCTGCAAATTATTCCATCCCCAACCCTGACCCCTCCCTGAAATATAAACTGTAATTGCAAAGCTGTGGGTTTTGCCTATAAACGCCCCTGCTTGCATTGCTGGAGGCCGAGAGATTTCAGAGGCATTAGCCCTCTCTCAGGCACTGGCTATTAAAATCTGATCCTCTGCGAGTTGGCAACTTCTTTCTTGCACTCCGGCCATAACAAGGGCATCCTCTGCGGGGTTCGGTGGCTCAGCCTGTAATCCCGTGCTTTGGGAGGCCAAGGTGAGTGAATTGCCTGAGCCCACAGATTCAAGACCCGCTTGGGCAACCTGGCAAGACCTCATCTCTACAATAAATCAAAAAAAATAGCAGGACGTGGTAGCGCGTGCCTGTAGTTCCAGTTACTTGGAGGGCTGAGGCGGAAGGATCACCCGAGCCCAGCAGGTGAGGCTGCAGTGGCCGGGAGCATGCCACTGCACTCCAGTCTGAGTGACAGAGTGAGACTCCAAAAAAAAACAAAAAAACAAGGGCATCCTCCTTCTGTTTGAGTGCCCACCAGGGCTTAAACGCAATGATAGCCATAAGTTTCACCAACACAAACTGAACACATCAATCATGGTGCCTGCCTTACCCTGTAGTCTATTATAATGAAAACTATGCAGTTCCCAGTCCACCCCTGCAAGCAGTCCTAGGCTTTTCTTTTCTTTTCTTTTCTTTTTTTGAGTTGGAGTCTCACTCTTTCGCCCAGACTGGAGTGCAGTGGCCGCTCCCGGCCACCGCAGCCTCGACCTGCTGGGCTCCGGCGATCCTTCCGCCTCAGCCTTCCGAGTGAATGGAATTACAGGCACGTGCTACCACGCCCAGCTAATTTTTTAAAAATTTATTGTAGAGATGAGGTCTCACCCACCCAGGCGGGTCTCAAACCCGCGGGCTCAGGCAATCCAGTCACCTCAACCTCCCAAAGGCACGGCGGGATTACAGGCTGGCTTTTCTTAACTAAGGGCTTGGACTAGGGTTAGCTAGGCCCCAGTCTGGCTGTCCACCCATGAACTACCCTGGCTGCAGCAACAGCATGGTGGTAATTACCAAAGTCAGTCAGACCACGTTCCTCCGATCTGGCTGGAAGAATACAGAGTCATTGGCTATCAATGGTGAGAGGCAAGGAAGGCCAACCTAAGCATGGGGAGAGGGGAGGCCAGCTCTGGAGAGGCAGAGAGGTGCCAGTTCCAGGGCTGCCTCGGGGCCTGTGGTCTAGCTTCATTTTCAGTAGCGTTTCCTTCCAACAAATATTTTTCCCTTTGAAGTGGCCTGGGGCAGAGTTACCTTAAGAGAGTCTGAGGCTAGATAGAAAAGCCTCTGCGAGAGCCCAGGATTGGCTTTCGTATCATCATAGGCCCACTGTTCCGTTTTTAGCTTGCTAGTATAGTAAAAAGGGCAGTCTTGGCTGGTGAAGTAGCAAGGGAAGAGGGTTGGTATGGAGAGTGATGTGAGAATAGCTGAGGAGAGACAATCATGACAGTTTAATAAATACCTTTAAGGCACACAGCTCTTTCAGAAAACTTTAAGAGCACTCCCGCTTCTCTTACCTTCACCCGCACAAGTCAGTAGAACCGAGGTATCATTAGCAGGATTTTACTGATGAGGAAAAGGAAGAAGTTAGAGACCTACCCAGGAGTCGCCTGGAGTCTTTTCCCTTTGTTCTTTTAACTCTAGCACTCGTTTTCAATCTTGGCCTTGCACAGATTGAAAACCACTGCTGCCCCCACAGTTTTCCCTGGGTTGTGGTGGCTCACACCTGTAGTCCCAGCACTTTGGGAGGCCGAGTTGGACCTCTTGAGGCCAGGAATTCGAGAACAGCCTGACCAGAGACCCTCCTTACAAAAAAAGTTTTAAATGGAAGAGACAATCCGGACCCCGATCCAGCTCTTCTCAGCCTGGCAGCAACTACTTGCCTGACTTCATGACCGCACTGAGGCCCTCCGGCCAAGGACAAGGGCAGGGAGGCCGGAGCCAGTTGACCTCACTCCAAACCTCAACACGACCCCCCGCCCCCCGCCGCCCTCCAACGCACATCCCCCCATAAATCCATGTTATTTTCTTCATACGGTGAGGGGTTTATTTTCATGTATTGCCGTCGTTCACAAAATAAAACCAACGCGAGGGGCGCGCGGGGCGAGGGGCGCGGGGCGAGGGCGCGCGGGGCGAGGGCGCGCGGGCGAGGGGCGCGCGGGGCGGGGCGCGGGGGGGCGAGGGCGCGCGGGGCGAGGGGCGCGCGGGGGCGAGGGGCGCGCGGGGGCGAGGGGCGCGCGGGGGCGAGGGGCGCGCGGCCTAGTCGCCGCCCTGCCGGCCCAGCACCAGCAGCGGGATCTCCTCCCGCCCGTCCAGCCGCAGGTAGCGCCGCCTCCAGGCCGCCAGCCCCTGCAGCAGCCCCCGCACGCCCGCGGGGGCGCCCGGGCCGCGCTCCGGGGCCGCCGTTCCGGCCGCGCGCACCTGGCCTGGGCCTGCTTCCGGTGCGGGCCGCGGGCCGCCGCTCGCCGGAAGAGCCGCAGCCAGCACCAGCGGCCCGAGCGGGAGCCGCCGTCGCCGGCCGCCGCGCGCCCCTCGGGGTCGCGCCACCAGGCCGCCGGGGACGCCCCGCGCCGCGGCCCCGCCGCGGGCGCCCCGTGTTCAGCAGCTCGTGCCGCGCGCCGCCGCGCCGGGGGCCGCTGGGCGGCGGGGCCCCCGGGCCAGGCACGGGCCCCTCCTGCGAGCGCGCCCCAGGCCCGGGAGCCGACGGGCCGGACGACTCCACGGCGGCCTCCAGGACGCAGAGGCGGTGGCCGCTGGGGAGGGCTCCCGCCGGGGACGTGTCCACAGGCCGCCCCGCCAGGCGTAGGTTGCCAGGGAGACCCGAACGTGACCCACAACGCCCGGCAGATTCCTCCGTCCCTTGCCCCTGACAGCGTCCCCAGAGTCCAGAGACCCAAACGAGTCCTCCGTCCACAAACGTCTCGGCCACATTTCGCGGTTGAGTGATTTTCAGACGTGGCATCTGATGAGCGCGGAGTCTTGGAAGTCCCCGATGGACCCCGGCTTGCAAATGTATCAAGCATCTCCCGAGGAGGTGCCGCGCAGCCTTCCCTGGCTCAAGGGTTGGGTCTCGGTCTCAGGCCGGTGCTGCCCTGGAGATGGACATTTTGTGAGCTGATTTCAGGTGTTCTGTACTTTTCTGCTAACAAGGAGCCAGAGTTTCAGGAAAGGTCTCAAAAGCTGATTGGTTTCATCTAGCCTCACCCCAAAGCCTCTTCCTTGTAAGATAATTTTATTTTCAGTAATATTTTTCTGAGCCGGACTCGGTGGCTCAGCCTGGAATCCCGCGCCTTTGGGAGGCTGAGGTGAGTGGATGGCCTGAGCCTCGGGTTCGACCTCGGCAACTTGGCGAAACCTCATCTCTACAATAAATGAAAAAGAAATTAGCCGGACGTGGTAGCGCGCCTGTAGTTCCAGCTACTTGGAGGGATCGCCGGAGCCCAGCAGGTCGAGGCTGCGGTGGCCGGGAGCGGCCACCGCACTCCAGTCTGGGCGACAGAGTGAGACTCCAACTCAAAATAATAATAATAATAATAATAATATTTTTCTGATTGCAAACATAAGATTTTTGAGGAAATTATGGAAAACACTAATGCAAAAAAGAAACAAAACACCTTTTTCCTCCTGATACATATTTATTTTTGAGAAAATTGACATGTACAAATGTATGTATTTGTACTTGTCAATTTTCTCAAATTCAAGTAGGGAAAAGTTAAAATAATAACTACTATGTATCATACTTATTATGTGCTAAGCACGCTAACATTTTGCTCAATTTTTCTAATTTTGTAGCCCACTGACAAGTGAGCAGGCTCTAGAATGAGTTCTCTTGAGTTTGAATCCAGGCTTTAACATTCACTGGCTTTAACTCTGGACAAGTTACTTAACCTCTCAATACCTCTATTTATTCACTTGTAAAACTGAGATAACAACCTGCCTCAGAGGGTTGTGAAAATCAGATAATATTCAAAACATTTAGCATATGGTTGGCACACAGTAAGTGCAGGATGAGTAAATTATTATTACACAATTCTCACAACAGTTACAACTCAAATGAAGTGGTTCCTAATTAAAGTGATATTCCCACTTTGCTGACTGAGAAAATGAAGTTATGTGTTTACCTATGATAGCATAACTTGTAAAAGTCGATGAAAGGGGTTCACAGTGTCACCTCAAAATATGCCTCTTTGGAATATTGATATATTTTAGCTAAAAGAAATTGAGAACCAGCCAATGCAAGGGAAGTTCTTTACCTCCCTATCAAATGCCTAAAGGCAATATATAAATTTCTTTTTATAAAGGAAATGTACACGTATACAGGAATTTTTCGTTAGTAAAGATATCTGTACTAGGAAAGGAGACATTAAAAAACATCTGCGCCTGTAGTTCCAGCTACTTGGAAGGCTGAGGCAGAAGGATCGCCGGAGCCCAGCAGGTCAAGGCTGCAGTGCCTGGGAACATGCCACTGCATTCCAGTCTGGGTGACAGAATGAGACTCCAACTAAAAAACAAACAAACAACAACATCAACCACCTGAGAGACTTTTATCTGCATGCCTTTACTCACCACACGTTTTCTCCCTTCCTTTCCTTATTGTCTTCACCCTTAGAAGTCCCAAACCCGCCGGGCTCGGAGGCTCAGCCTGTAATCCCGGGCCTTTGGGAGGCTGAGGTGAGTGGATTGCCTGAGCCCGCGGGTTTGAGACCCGCCTGGGCAACTTGGAGAGCCCTCATCTCTACAATAAATCAAAAAATTAGCCGGGTGTGGTAGCACACGCCTGTAGTTCCAGCTGCTCAGAAGGCTGAGGCGGAAGGATCGCCAGAGCCCAGCAGGTTGAGGCTGCAGTGGCCGGGAGCAGCCACTGCACTCCAGTCTGGGGGACAGAGTGAGACTCCAACCCAAAAAATAAAAATAAAAAAGTACCAAACCCCTATTCCTTTCTGTAGCTCAAGATGATATGTATGTCTCAATTATTTGGCCCCTCTTGGAGTCTCATCTTTTTGTGGGACTCACACACCTATGTATGTAAGCTTCCCTCTGCCCTTCATAGTTCTTAGTTGAGATGGACCATTGTAACAAAAGCTATCTTAACAAGAGAAAACACAAGTTTATTAACACATATATCTCATGGGAGATACCCAGAGAAATTAAATCTCCACGAGGTGATTTAGAGTTCAGGTTTAAACACCATCTTCAACTGAAACTAAGAGGGACATGGGGGAGGCCAGTAATGGGGAATTTATCAGAAAAAGTAGGGCAAGAAAGGGTAAGATTTGTGATGCTCATTTAAATCAGTGTCTCCTCCATTGATAAGAGTCTTTAGTGATGTATTTATGTATTTATTTATTTTTTATTTTTATTTTTTGAGTTGGAGTCTCACTCTGTCGCCCAGACTGGAGTGCAATGGCCGCTCCCGGCCACCGCAGCCTCGACCTGCTGGGCTCCGGCGATCCTTCCACCTCAGCCTTTCGAGTAGCCGGAATTACAGGCGCACGCTACCACGCCCGGCTGATTTTCTGATTTATTGTAGAGATGAGGTCTCGCTGCCCAGGCGGGTCTCGAACCCGCAGGCTCAGGCAATCCACTCACCTCAGCCTCCCAAAGGCGCGGGATTACAGGCTGAGCCACTAGAGTCATCCTCTTTCTGGTATGGAGAGGGAGACACTCTTACAAATGGGATTTCCTTTACAGATGTAAATTTCTTTTACAAAAGGGTAACATCTACTCTTGTTTTTAGAGCTTTTCCTGTGTCTGCTGTTTCTTAAAATAGCCAGCTCAAAATAATCCATATATCTGAGAAAAGAAAAATGGTTCAGAGAACTCTGAGCTATGTGAGGTGTGCAAGCCTGGAGAGACATGGCTATGGAGACTCAGACATGTCCCATCCACACAACCTCCCCACCCCCCTCTCATGTATGAGGGCAATTTTTTGTTTGTTTGGTTGGTTTTTTTTTGAGTTGGAGTCTCACTCTGTCGCCCAGACTGGAGTGCAGTGGCCGCTCCCGGCCACCACAGCCTCGACCTGCTGGGCTCCGGCGATCCTTCCGCCTCAGCCTTCCGAGTAGCTGGAATTACAGGCATGCGCTACCACGCCCGGCTGATTTTTTGATTTATTGTAGAGATGAGGTCTCGCTGCCCAGTCGGGCCTCGAACCCGCGGGCTCAGGCAATCCACTCACCTCAGCCTCCCAAAGGCGGGGGATTACAGGCTGAGCCACCCAAGACCTGCCTGAGGGCAATTGTTTAAAGCAGAGGTCCTCAAACTTTTAAAACAGGGGGCCAGTTCACTGTCCCTCAGATGGTTGGAGGGGCGGACTAGAGTTTAAAAAAAAAAACTATGGGCCATGCTCAGTGGCTCAGCCTGTAATCCCGCACCTTGGGAGGCTGAGGTGAGTGGATTGCCTAAGTCTGCAGGTTCAAGACCCGCCTGGGCAATTTGGTAAGACCTCATCTCTACAATAAATCAAAAAATTAGCCAGATATGGTAGCGTGCGCCTGTAGTTCCAGCTACTTGGAAGGCTGAGGCGGAAGGATTGCCAGGGCCCAGCAGGTCGAGGCTGCGGTGGCCGAGAGCGTGCCACTGCACTCCAGTCTGGGCAGAGTGAGACTCCAACTCAAAAAAAAAAAAAAAAAAAAACTATGAACAAATTCCTTTTTTTTTTTTTAACTATAACCCGCCCCTCCAATAGCTTAATGTTAAATAATTAAGGAGCTGCCTCTTACTTTCCTTTAAAAGTCTACTTGGAGTCGGGTCAGTGGTTCATGCCTGTAATCCCAGTACTTTGGGAGGTCAAGGTGGGAGGATTGCTTGAGCCTAAAAGATCGAGACTAGCCTAGGCAACATAGTGAAACCTCATCACTACAAAAAATCAAATCGTTAGCCGGGCATGGAGGTGTGTACCTGTAATCCCAACTCAGCAATTCGGGAGGTTGAAGTGGAAGGATTGTCTGAGCCCAAGAGTTTGAGGCTATGGTAAATTGTGATCATGGCACTGCACTCCAGCCTGGGCAACAGAGTGAGACCCTGACTCATATATATATAATTTTTTTTTTTTTTGAGTTAGAGTCTCACTCTGTCACCCAGACTGGAGTGCAGTGGCCGCTCCCAGCCACCGCAGCCTCAACCTGCTGGGCTCCGGTGATCCTTCTGCCTCAGCCTTCCAAGTAGCTGGAACTACAGGCATGCGATACCACGCCCGGCTAATTTTTTTGATTTATTGTAGAGATGAGGTCTCACCAAGTTGCCCAGGCGGGTCTCGAACCCGCGGGCTCAGGCAATCCACTCACCTCAGTCTTCCAAAGGCGCAGGATTACAGGCTGAGCCACCGAGCCCGGTTTAAAATCTATTTGGAACTGCTGCTAAAAGGGTTGTACAAGGAGGAACCAAAAACCCAAAAAAACTTGGAATTATTTTTTAGAGAGCAAGCCCTTTTGTAGTACACAGGCTTCCCCCACTAAAATGTTCTAGAAACCCAACTAGCATTCTTGTGAGATGCTACATTCAGCTTCAGTAAATTTTTTTGGCGATCCTTTCAATGCCTTTGCCCACTTAATGAAGAGTGATCTACACCACACTGATTGTTCAGTCGTTTTTGACCCAAAACAGCATGGCTCCCATGCCCCACCCTCCCTGTCCGCCCAATATCACCCTGAGCAACTTTTCTTTGTTTCCCCAGATTAAAAAAGTCCTCACAGAGAAACATTCTGTTGATGTGGAAGAGGTGAAACAAAAAACAACAAAAGCACTAAAAGGCATCAAAACTGACTACATCAAAAACTGTTTTGAGCAGTGGTAAAAGCATCTCATAGGTGTATTGCATCAAACAGAGAGTACCCAAGCGTGACTGAAGTTTAAACATGTAAGAATAAATACACAATTTTTTATAAATAAATTCCAGGTTTTTGGGGGTCACCCCTCATATATTCAGAACAACTTGAATCTATGCTTCTGGTTATGAAGAGACCCATTACCACTAAATCATGGTTGTTATAATGTTTGGTTGCTTAGGGTTACTGCCCACTAAGACAGTGCTGACTCTTCCTGTAACAGAATGAGTCACTGACCCCATGTTGTATTCACATAGTTAGTAGAATAGATTGTTAATCATTTCTATTATCAATAAAGTTAGAAATACACATATGAATCTTGTAACCATAACCAGTACATTCTTTTGTTGTAGCCATTGGCTAATGATATACCACAAATAATGATGTTTTACTTTATAGTAAGATCAACTAACTCCTTCACTTAGAGTTACTGATAAATGAAAATGAGAGGTTCTTGGTAATGAGTACCAAGAATATACAAACAATGAATGTTATAATTGATGAAATGAAATGATTTATTGTGATTGGAATCTTATAGAATGCTTTGCAAGTCGTGTAGTTTGATGTTAAGCAATAGCAAACCTCAATGCTTATACTTATACACACAGACTGTAAAATCTGAGGACCTGAGCTGGCCTTAGTATCTATACTGATTTGTCTCCCTGAATTCCAAATTCAGAAATAAACTTTTCTTCCCAGTTCCCTGCATCTCAACTCCTATTGGCAGTGCAAGAGAGCAGCTGTGTGTTCCATGGACCATTTCACTGGCTTGCAATCCTCAAGTTTGATGCAAATAAATTCTCTACTTATAAGCCGGGCTCGGTGGCTCAGCCTGTAATCCCGCGCCTTTGGGAGGCTGAGGTGAGTGGATTGCCTGAGCCCGCGGGTTCGAGACCCGCCTGGGCAGGCGAAACCTCATCTCTACAGTGAATCAAAAAAAAAATTAGCCGGGCACGGTAGCGCGCGCCTGTAATTCCGGCTACTCGGAAGGCTGAGGCGGAAGGATCGCCGGAGCCCAGCAGGTCGAGGCGGCGGTGGCCGGGAGCGGCCACTGCACTCCAGTCTGGGCGACAGAGTGAGACTCCAACTCAAAAAAAAAAAAGTTGTCTACTTATATTTATTTTGCCTTAGTTTTTATTCCATTTAGGTTGGCATATCCCATGTAGTTGGCAATCACCTGGTGTTTCTCTCTAAAATCAGTGCTTGGAACTAGCACTAACTCTGTCTTCAGAAGTCTCATTGGGTATTTGGAGTGAGTTCTCTTGAGTTCAGGCCTCATACTCTTTGGTTGAAGGTCTAGACTTTATTTGGGCTGGTTTTTAAAATTCTCTCTTTCCATTAAGAGTGAGGGCTTTGGTCCCTGTCTTTGGATAGAAGATTTGAATAAAAAGCTCTGCAGAGAACTGCCTTTTTTCCATCTCTGTCTTATAGCAGAGGTCAGTCTCAGGACTGGAGGTTTGGGTCAAGGTTTTTCCACCTGTCTCACAGCAAAAGCTCGAGTCAAAGGAATGGCAGTTAGGCAATAGTGGTTTTTTAGTTTTACAGAGCATGCTTTTAAGATTGCAGCTGTTTCCTATGGCTTGAAAATTCAGACTTAGCCTTTCACTCATGACCAGTTCCTGTTAGTTCCTAACTGAAAGGTATACCCCCTTTTTGCTCTCCCGGATGGCTATCATATGAGGGTCTGGCCACTTATGCCTTGAAAACACTGCTGCCAGCTGGTAGTTGGAGACAATTCCAAGACATATTGTACTTCAACCCTAAACACATTCCCAGCCTCAGTCACTTTTGAAAAGTTCCTAAATTATGGGAAATAAAGCTTCAAAATCTGTGTATTTTTTTTTTTTTTTTTGAGTCAGAATCTCACTCTGTCGCCCAGGCTGGAGTGCAGTGGCATGCTCACAGCTACTGCAGCCTTGGCCTGCTGGGCTCAGGAAATCCTTCTACCTCAGCTTTCCAAGTAGCTGGGACTACACACATGTGCCACCACACCCAACTAATTTTTTGATTTATTGCAGAGAGGACGTCTCTCCAAGTTGCCCAGACTGGTCTCGAACCCCTGGGCTCAGGCAATCCTCTCACCTCTGCCTCCCAAAGTGCTAGGATTACAGGCGTGAGCCACTGCACCCAGCCAAGGCATTCTTTTTAGAAACACCAGTTGGATTTATATATAACACCTATAGAGTATCCTACTGTAAATATCTAGGAAATTGAACCCACCTAATCTGGGACAGTCATAGACAGCAGTAGCCAAGGGATCCTTTGAAATGTCTAAAATATTTCATTCACTCACACATTAGGGGAAAAGCTGGTTTTAGAGCCAGGCAAACTGAATGGGAGACCTACTTTAGGTTTGTCCTGGCTGAAATATGCTAATAAGAAATTTGAAAGGATTCTTTTTGAGCTCTGTGATCAGAAGCCAGCTTAATGAAGAGCTCATATTTAGGCTATAATTTTTTTAGAGCAGGAGAAAGCCTCCCTTTTTCCTCTTTTGCATCCTGTTTCTGGGAATTTTTTAGTTGACTGAAACTCCCCCCCCACCTTTTTTTTTTTTTTAGTTGGAGTCTCACTCCAGATTGGAGTTCAGTGGCACATTCACAGCCACTACAACCTCAACCTACAGGGCTCAGGTGATCCTTCTGCCTCAGCCTTCCAAGTAGCTGGAACTACAGGCATGCGCCACCACACCTGGATAATTTTTTAAAATTTACTGTAGAGATGAAGTCTCACCGAGTTGCCCAGACTGGTCTTGAACCCGTGGGCTCAGGCAATCCTCTCACCTCAGCCTCCCAAAGTACTGGGATTATAAGCGTGAACCACCACACCTGGCCTGAAACCCCTTTTAAATGTGTTTGATTCCTCTGTTTGCTTCCTATCTTGTTGGCATGGTTTTTGCTGAGAAAAATGTAAAAGTTAATTGGCACCTTAGAAAGGTTAAAATCTCCCCAAATGGACTCTTATGGGACTTGGTTTTTCTGTTTCCTTTCTCTCCTGCTCCTCCTCCTCTTTGGCATTTATGAAGAAATCACATGAAGAAATCTAGAGACTTCTAATGACTCTGTTTGATCCCTTGAGAAATACAGAAAAAGGCACCACTCACTCTCTGATATGGAAATCCACTGTTGTCTGTCTATATGCTACAACCCTTAAAGAAAGGCATTTGGACCAATTTGAGTGGGCATGGACATACCCACATTCCAAAGAAATTAGCAAAGGAAAGTATATTTCCTATCTCCTATGCTTTCCCAGTTAAGTTACTTCAAAAAACCTTTAACCCCTTGCAGACCGTGCTCACTCAACTGAGAGAGATGAGTCCTTATTCACTCCCTTTTGTCAGTGGTCATAGATTTGAAAATATGGCACCCATGTAACCATAAACCTTGTAACTTTTTTTTTTTTGAGTCGGAGTCTTACTCTGTGGCCCAGACTGGAGTGCAGTGGCCGCTCCCGGCCACCGCAGCCTCGACCTGCTGGGCTCCGGCGATCCTTCCGCCTCAGCCTTCCAAGTAGCTGGAACTACAGGCGCGCGCTACCACACCCGACTAGTTTTTGATTTATTGCAGAGACGAGGTCTAGCTAAATTGCTCAGGCAGGTCTCAAACCCACGGGCTCAGGCAATCCACTCACCTCGGCCTCCCAAAGCACTGGGATTACAGGCCGAGCCACCGACGAAACTGCAACTTTTACCAGTGGCTTGTCAGCCATGGCACACACAAAAGTCAAGTTCTCTCTCACAGTACAAAGTAATCGTCGGTTGACCATTGGGCTCAGGTGATCCTTCTACCTCAGGCTTCCAAGTAGCTGGAACTACAGGCATGTGCCACCATGCCCAGCTAATTTTTTTGATTTATTTTAGAGATGAGGTCTTGCCAAGTTGCCTAGGCTGATCTTGAACCTGTGGACTGAGGCAGTCCTCTCACCTCAGCCTCCCAAAGTGCTGGGATTATAGGCGTGAGCCACCTCACCCAGCCAAGCCTAGTAACTTACATAACTTTTTGTGTGTTATAAATACTAGTTAACAATATGTTGTAGTGAATGATATTTTTCTTTGCAATAAGCTCTGTTAACTCCCTTACTGTATGGCCAGCTTGATCAACTCTTCAGTTTGTTGTTAATGATAAGACTATGAGTAACTTTTGGTAACCGGTGTCAGGAAATGTGAACCATGAGTGTTACTATTGGCAAAAGATGGCTGTAACTGAAGTTCTGTAAGATGCCCTGTTAGTCATATAGTCAATGTATAGGTACCAGCAATCCTAAACTTTTAAAAATGGACTGTGGATCCTAAGGGGTGAGCAGAAATGCCAGGTTCCAGAAATGCCAGGAGCCAGGTTCTGCTCCCTGAATTCTGAATTCAGAAATAAACTTCTTTTGCCAGTTCCCTGCCTCTCGATTTACTGGCATCAAGAGATAGCAGTCAAGTATTTACTTGGACTATAACACCACCTTTTGGGGTCTTCTGTTTCCTTATGGAGTCTGAGAAGGTGTCGGTAGCTTCTTCTCAGATATAAAGTTCTGCTTTTTTTTTTTGCATTGTGTTACCCGATTTATTTGTTTTTTTGGGGGATATCAAGTATTACTTTGTACTGTGAGAGAGAACTTGACTTTTGCGTGTGCCATGACTGACAAGTCACTGATAAAAGCTGCAGTTTTGCAAGTGACCGACAGTGGTTGCAACGAATGGTTTTTATTGCAGTGGGGCTACCCATTTCTTTGCACACTTAATAAGAAAGGGATGGTTTGATCATCAACAAGGGTACCTGCATAATCAATGTCTGTATACGTAACCCTGAATCGTACCCCACATCTTTATAATAATTTTTTAAAAAGTCATGGTTTGAGCACTTGGCCACCAGAGTGCTCACCACAGAAAGATAAGACTCCATGGAGAATGGGCTGATCATAGACTGGGCTGATTGGGTCACTTGCAAGCCTCCAGGGAATGTCTCTGTGGAAAGTGTTACATGGCCAGACTTCTGGTGTTTCCCTCTGGGATCCAGGATTCAATGGAAAAGTGGAATCCTTGATTTTTAAAAATCAAGTTGCTTTGTCTTCTAGTTGTGCCTGCTTTTTACATTTAAATATTATGCCCTGGAAAGTACAAATGCAGCCGGGCTCGGTGGCTCAGCCTGTAATCCCGTGCCTTTGGGAGGCTGAGGTGAGTAGATTGCCTGAGCCTGCGGGTTCGAGACCCACCTGGGCAACTTGGTGAGACCTCATCTGTAATTCTGTCTACTCAGAAGGCTGAGGTGGAAGGATCGCTGGAGCCCAGCAGGTCGAGGCTGCGGTGGCCGGGAGCAGCCACTGCACTCCAGTCTGGGCAACGGAGTGAAACTCCAACTCAAAAAAAAATATATATATATATATGTATATATATATTATGCTCTGGAAAGTACAGATGCTTCTGTAGCAGGAATCTACAGAGAGAGATGGGACACCGAGGCTACTTTGTCAGGAAACAGGGTTTATTTGTGTCAGCACGGGCTCAGCAGATTTGCATTCAAAGGCCGAGGCATTGTCTTATATACATTTTAGTTTGTTCATCTCTCATACAGGGCAGCAGTTTGGCATTCTCTATTTGACTGGATATTTTGTAGCTGGAGGTGGCAGTTAGCATTACTTGTTACACATTGATTGGCTTTACATAATTATTTCATTTGCATATCCTATTTGCTGTTTGGCTTACAAGATCACCATCCGGATTGGCTTTTGCCAAAAGTTTAAACATATAGCCTGCCAAAGTGACAGATGAAGCCAAGGTATTTTACCTTTTTTCTGGGCAGATTTGGGCCTGCTTTGAAACTTTGTAGCCAGCCTTCCATAGGAGGATGAGGAGCTGCCTGGTTCCTCCTACAGTCCTCCTGTGTTTGCCTGGCCAGCAGCAGGTTGTCCACATATTGAGACAACGTATAGCCATACTGGTCTGTTGGGAAGGCCTTTAAATCAGAGGTTAATTCGGTGTCAAAAATACTCGGGGAATTTTTGAACCCCTGTGGCAGTCTAGTCCAAGTTAATTGGCCTTTATCACCATTCTCAGGATTTTCCCATTGAAAAGCAAAAATTGACTCTGAGGAGCCAAGTGGATGCAAAAGAAAGCATCTTTGAGGTCTAAATAGGCAAAGAAGGCAGCTTCTGTACGGATAAGACAAAGGAGAGTGTAGGGGTTGGGGATGACCAGTGTAAAGTAACACTGGTTTGGTTCACTTCTCTCAAGTCTTGAACCGGCTGGTAATCCTCTGTTCCCAGTTTCTGAACCAGTAATAATGGCATGTTTCAAGATGACTGACAGGGCCAGAGGATTCCATATTTTAAAAGTCTTTCCAGATGTTTTTAAATTCCAACCAGTGCTTTGTGGGGAATCAAATACTGTTTTTGACGGGTGGGTTCGACTCCCAGCTTTAATTCTTTTTTTTTTTTTTTTTTGAGTTGGAGTCTCACTCTGTCACCCAGACTGGAGGGCAGTGGCCGCTCCCAGCCACTGCAGCCTTGACCTGCTGGGCTCCGGCGATCCTTCCACCTCAGCCTTCCAAGTAGCTGGAACTACAGGTGCGCACTACCACACCTGGTTAATTTTTGATTTATTGTAGAGATGAGGTCTCTCCAAGTTTCCCAGGCGGGTCTCGAACCCGTGGGCTCAGGCAATCCACTCACCTCAGCCTCCCAAAGGCACAGGATTACAGGCTGAGCCGCCGAGCTCGGCTTGTGGAAAACTTTATGGCCCCCTAGATTGCATTGTCAGGGCTGTAGAAAAGAGCAACAAACCTGGCCACCAGTGGCCCCCACAATAGTGGCCTGTCTTGGTGAGAGGGGCTCACTGGTTAGGTTACCACAGAATACTGTGCTCTGGTATCTACCATGAGGTCAAGGGGCCAGGCCCCCAGTCATTTGGACCATAGGCTCCCGGGGGCCTAGTAAAAAGGAGTCCGGTCCGTCCTAGTCTTTCCCATAGTTCTCCATGGTGGCTAGGCCAATGAAATTACTCTTAAGGGCCACATATGGTTGGGGTGCAGGCTGGTATTGTCCCTGAATTACTTAGCCTCTTCCTTTTCCCTGGAGGGTCTGGGCGGAAATCTTCCAGTTCTGGGCATTCATTTTTCCAGTGTCCTTTTCGGAAAACAATGAGTACATTGGTTCCACCCTAATCTTATCATCGGCCCGTTTTGCCGGCCTCCCTGTTGGTGTCACCCCCCTACCACGACCTTGGCCTTGACCTGATGGGACAGCTCCCCAGGTGTATGACTTCACCAAAGCAGCAGCAAGCAAGTTTACTTTTTTTGAATTTTCTGATTGGCTTTCCTTTGGGCCTCAGTTGACCAACACCTTTGTCACAACCTTTATTAGTTGGCTAGCATTTATTCTCGTAAAACGCTCTAACTTTTGTAATTTTTGCCAGATATCTCCCTGAACCTGGCCAACAAAAGTCACATTAATCTTTTGCTGATTTTTGGCTTTCTCGGGGCTAAAGGGAGTGCAGAGGTGAAATGCCTCGCATAGCCTCTCATAAAACTGGCTTGGGCTCTCTTCAAGGCCCTGGAGCACTGCTGAGATTTTGCTCATACTGATGGCCTTTGTGTTGGGGCATATGGAGTTAACACTGGTGGCGCTGGAGTAGCTGCTGCCTAGGGCGTTTCAGGTGATGGAGAGGGAGCGGTGGAAGGGGTAGATCCTGGGCTGAGATTAGCCCCTGGCACAGCTCTTGCCAAGTCAACCACTGGGGGTGCAGGCGGCAAGGTGGGGTATAATGGTAGGTATGGTGGGGGGTTCTCCTCAGGTTCCTCCGCCAGAATGGGCTTTCCCAATTTTGGTCTACACTTCGAGGGAGCCAGCATGACTTTATGGCTTTCTTTTACACAGACCTCTATCTAGGGTGGTCGGGAGAGAACGACATCTTGCCAACAGCCTATGTAGGGGAACTGGTCAGGGTGGCCTGGATCCTCCACAATAACCCTAACACCTTACTAGCTAGTTCTTTGTCTAGTGACCCCTCAGAGGGCCAGCCCACCCCAAATGATAGCCAATCTACTTCACAGAGTGTCTGAAGCCTTTTGGGAGTTAACTTAATACTGCAATTCCCTGATTATCCCTTTTTGACGTTCCCTACCATGCATTCTAGGGGAGTAAACTTGCTCTAATTGCCACCCATTTCCACCCACTAAAAGATGGCAATCAGCCGGGCTCGGTGGCTCAGCCTGCAATCCCGCGCCTTTGGGAGGCTGAGGTGAGTGAATTGCCTGAGCCCGCGGGTTCGAGACCCGCCTGGGCAGCGAGACCTCATCTCTACAATAAATCAAAAAATCAGCCGGGCGTGGTGGTGCATACCTGTAATTCCGGCTACTTGGAAGGCTGAGGCGGAAGGATCGCCGGAGCCCAGCAGGTTGAGGCTGCGGTGGCCGGGAGCGGCCACTGCACTCCAGTCTGGGCGACAGACTGAGACTCCAACTCAAAAAAAAAAAAAAAAAAAAGATGGTAATCACACATGATGAGAAGGCTGTGGGGGAGTAAGGAGTGGGCACATGCTTTGTCCATTTCCAGCCATACTCCTTGTGGAGATATTTCAGACATCTCTTAGCAATTGGCGGGTTGGTATAAACCTCCAGCCTGGACCAGCTCTATTATGGGACCAGGTCTGCCCTCAGCTGTATGAGGTTGCCACCAGCTTAGAGCAGGACTCAACACTCACTTTAGCCCTTGGGTTGGGTCAGAAACCTTCCGTTGTCCATCTCGTTCACACACACAATCACACAAAAACTTCAACCCTTCGCCCAGTGCCTTGGAGCCTATGATTTTGCCTCTAACCCTTTCCTTCGGGTTTGAGGCTATTAGTGGACTCCAGTAGTTGATCAGGCGCCGCTTCTGTCTCTTAAGGACAGGTCAACCAAATCAAACCTGGGTTCTTACCAATCTGACAGGTGGCATTACCCTGACTCTTTCCTGGGCCTCACTGCGTTCCGTTGTGCTACCAAGGTCCTTACTCCAGCACGCCAAGAGGGCTAGTCCCCTACAGATCCAACAGTCTGCTGGAGTCTGCGGGCGCCAGGTGAGGTCAACTCTTCCAGAGTCCCGGGGGTGGTACCCTGGCGACAAGGGAGGGGGAAACACCATCTCCACCTCTTGATTTCTGGCCAATGCACCAGAAATGTAGTGGGAATCTTTACAGAGAGAGACAGGACACCGAGACTACTTTGCCAGGAATCAGCATTTATTCCTGCCTGCACTGGCTCAGCAGATTCACATCCAAAGGCTGAGCCCTGAACACAGCAAGGCATTGCCTTATACACATTTTTCTCGTTTCTTTGTCTCCCATACAAGGTAGCAGTTTGGCATTATCCATTTGATTGGATATTTTGTAGCTGCAGGTGGCAGTTAGTATTGTTTGTTATACACTGATTGGTTTTTCATAATTATTTTATTTGCATGTCCTATTTGCTGATTGGCTTACAAGATCACCATCCTGATTGGATTTCACCAAAAGTCTGAACACATAGCCCGCCAAAGTGAAAAACCCACAAAAGGAGTAGCAGAGAGAAGTAGTAACTTATTTTCCCTCTTATTCCTGCATTTTCAGAAGGACCCCTGCCTCACTTCCAAAGGCCAGTAATCTAATCAAGAAACAATCCAAGTGGAAAAGACCACCTGTCTAACAAGATTGGTTTTCAAAATATGACTTTTCTGGCATTAGGTGGCTATTTTGAAACTTTTTGTTAAAAAAAAAAATCTATCAAGAAAATCTTCACTTGTAAGGGCATTTCCCATGCACCCCAGCCACTAGAAACTTTTACAATGGGAAAGGTGTTGGTTTAAAGTATACATAACAAGCCGGGCTCGGTGGCTCAGCCTGTAATCCCGCGCCTTTGGGAGGCTGAGGTGAGTGGATTGCCTGAGCCCGCGGGTTCGACACCCGCCTGGGCAGCGAGACCTCATCTCTACAATAAATCAAAAAATCAGCCGGGCGTGGTAGCACATGCCTGTAATTCCAGCTACTCGGAAGGCTGAGGTGGAAGGATCGCCGGAGCCCAGCAGGCGAGGCTGCGGTGGCCGGGAGCGGCCACTGCACTCCAGTCTGGGCGACAAAGTGAGACTCCAACTCAAAAAAAAAAAATAATAATAATAATAAAAATAAAGTATACATAACAAAGCTTACCTTTGTTTACAATAATTTTCCTGACAATTTTGTCTTGATTGGCCCTTTTAGTTTTAGTAAATAATGGTTTTTAGATCTAAGTTCTGTGCCTTTGGATGTAAATTTTCACCAAAGAGTCATGTCTTTGGAAATGCAAATTTAGGGTTGCCTAGCTAATAATTGTTTAGGGCAAAGAAAAGGTAATCAAGAGATTGATTGGGCCAGATGCACTGGCTCATGCCGGTAATCCCAGCACTTTGGGGCACCAAGGTGAAATGATTGCCTGAGCCCAGGGGTTCGAGACCAGCCTGGGCAACATGGTGAGATCTTGTCTCTACAGTAAATCAAAAAAATTAGCCAGGCATGGTGGCACATGCCTGTAGTTCCAGCTACTTGGAAGGCTGAGGCAGAAGGATCACCTGAACCCAACAGTGTGAGGCTGCGGTGGCCATGAGCATGACACTGCACTCCAGCATGGGCGACAGAGTGAGACTCCTATTCAAAAAAAAAAAGGAGAGAGATTGATAGTTTAAAGAAGGGAGAGAAATTACTTGAAAACTGACAAATGAAGCTTTTTATTTTTTTGGAGTTAGGGTCTCACTCTGTCACCCAGGCTGGAGTGCAGTGCATGTTCACAGCCACCGCAACCTCAACCTTTTGGACTCAGACAATCCTTCCACCTCGACCTGCCAAGTTGCTGGAACTACAGGCATGCACCACCATGCCCAGCTAATTTTTTGATTTATTGTAGAGACAAAGTCTCGCCAAGTTGCCCAGGCTGGTCTCAAACCCTTGGGCTCAGGCAATCCTCTCACCTCCGCCTTCCAAAGTGCTGGGATTACAGTCATGAGCCACTGCGTCCAACTCTGAAGCATTTTATAAAGCCATAAAATCTGCTTCTGTCTTTGTGTCTGTAGTCTATATGTTTATACTTGTCATGTGTATGTGATGTTTTACTGCCAAAAATATGTGAAAGTTGGCTGAGCGAGGTGACTCACACCTGTAATCCAACACTTTGGGAGGCCAAGGCAGGAGGATTGATTGAGCCTAGGAGTTTGAGACCAGTCTAGGCAACATATCAAGAACTCATCTCTACAAAAAAGTCTGTAGTCCCAGCTAGCTGTTCAGGAGGCTGAGATAGAAGGATTACATAAGCTTAGGAGGTCAAGGCTGCAATGAATTGTGATCATGCCACTGCACTTCAGCCAGGGTGACAGAGTGAGACCTTGACTCAAAAAAAAAAAGTAAAAGAAAAAGCAAGTGCTTAACTACTTTATCCAAAAAATAAAAACTGATTCAAATGCCTTTGAGTTCACATAACTTGGGTAAAACTTTGGTTTTAAAAAAAGATGAGTTTAGCCGGACTCGGTGGCTCAGTCTGTAATCCCGCGCCTTTGGGAGGCTGAGGTGAGTGAATTGCCTGAGCCCGCGGGTTCGAGACCCGCCTGGGCAGCGAGACCTCATCTCTACAATAAATCAAAAAATCAGCCGGGCGTGGTGGCGCATACCTGTAATTCCGGCTACTCGGAAGGCTGAGGCGGAAGGATCGCCGGAGCCCAGCAGGTCGAGGCTGCAGTGGCCGGGAGCGGCCACTGCACTCCAGTCTGGGCGACAGAGTGAGACTCCAACTCAAAAAAAAAAAAAGAAAAAAGATGAGTTTGTTGGCTTAATAGAGGATCCATGTCTTCAGATCTGCAAGATACCCGTGTATTTAACTTTAGGGTTTCACAGACTGTAGAAATGATTAACAAATACATTACTTGAAGCTGGGCATGATGACTCAAATCTGTAATCCCAGCATTTTGGGAGGCCAAAGCAGAAAGATCACTTGAGGCCAGCAGTTAGAGACCAGCCTGAGCAACACAGCAAGACCCCATCTCTACAAAAGTGGTTTTTTTTTTTGAGCCACCGAGCCCAGCTACAAAAGTGTTTTATAAAAAGAAATAACTTGAGATGATAGTTAGCTTTGTTTAATGAACCATCTAAGCATAATTGTTAAGAATGAAAAATTAAATGAATGTAAATGGAATAAAAATTTATAAACAAAATTCATAGTTTCGAAAATCTTTTTCAGAAACTTAATCTTAAAGTCAAGCTGTATTAAATTAGGTAATAGCTCTTCATAAAATGTTTGAGTCATTATATGGTATAGAAATGCTGAACATATTTAGATTTATTAGTTTTTAAAAATTAAGAAAAACCTTTCTAGAAATTATTAAAAACTGGTGTAAAATAGTTCAAAATTACTGATTCGTTGGGTTCTCACTAGAAATGAGGGTCACAAAGAGTTAAAACTGTAGTTAACCAGGTGCTATAGCTCACATCTTTAACCCCAGCACTTTGGGAGGCAGAGACAAGAGAATTGCCTAAGCTCACTGCTTCAAGACCAGCCTGGGCAACTTGGTGAGACCTCCTCTCTATAATAAATCATAAAATTTACCTGGTAAGAGGATTGGCTGAGTCCAGGGGTTTGGAACCAACCTGGGGAACTTGGTGAGACCTCGTCTCTACAATAAATCAAAAAATTAGCCAGGTGGTGGTGTGCACCTGGAGTTCCAGCTACGTGGAAGGTTGAGGCAGAAGGATTGCCTGAGTCTGGCAGGTTGAGGCTGTGGTAGTCATGAGCGTGCCACTGCACTCAAGCCTGGGCAACAGAGTGAGACTCTGACAAAAAAAAAAAAAAAAAATTATAGTTAACATATGTAATTACAACTGCCAGGTATAAGAGAAACAATTTTATGTACAGAATGTATAAAGAAAGTAAGATGTAAAGAAAGTTGAAAAGTGAGAGTAATTTTTTCCCCTTTTACATGGGAGAGAACTTTGTGTGGTCAAAATGATAAGGGGGAGAGGACAGTAAATTTTAGTACTAAGGCAGAATGCCAATATAAAAAGGGAAGTATAGGACAAAACTGAAGGTTTAAGCAAGTGTAGAAGGTTTGTGGAAAATTAATCTTATGAAAATAATTTTATGTGTGATCCAGTTGGCTCAGATTAAGAGGAGACAATTTGGTTTTCCTATAAATTGAACACTAATATAAAAAGCACATTGACGTGGGACCAGTGTTTGGGGTTATCTTGTCTCATTGATCTGCTCTTTAATAGAAAATTACAAGAAATTATTAAAGGTTTATGGAAATCTTATCTTGTGTGATCAAAGCTGATTGAGATTAGATGAATATGCTTATAAGATTTTATTACAATTAGTTTTAGCATTAATAATATATTGATGTGAAGGTAAAACTTTGTTTCCTCTTTTGAATAATGTTTTCTTTTTTTTTTTTTCATTCGAGTCAGAATCTTACTCTGTCACCCAAGTTGGAGTGCAGTGGTATGCTCACGGCCACCGCAGCCTCAATCTGCTGGACTCAGGCGATCTTTCTGCCTCAGCCTTCCAAGTAGCTGGAACTATAGGCACATGCCACTACCTGGCTAATTTTCTGATTTATTATAGAGACGAGGTCCCACCAAGTTGCCCAGGCTGGTTCCAATCCCCTGGACTCAGGCAATCCTCTTCCTTGGCCTCCCAAAGTGCTGGGATTATAGGCTTGAGCCACCGTGCCCAGCCAATATTTTCTTTTTTTAAATTAAATTTTTTAAAAATTTAGAGAGAAGAATTTTAAGCCAGTCAAATTTAGCAATGGGGATTGTATGCCAACTTTAGTGATACGTATGTTAATAAGTTCTGAAAACCCACTACCATCAGACCAGCCCTGAATAAGATTTTAACATTATATTAATAGGGAATAATAAAATACTTTTGCTCATGTTTTGACTAACTGAAAAAAAGAAGAAGAAAAGACAGATTCGGTTGGTCTTATGATACTATCATTAGGTTTTTTTTTTTTTAATATGATTTTTTGTAGAGATAGGGATCTTGATGTGTTGCCCAAAAAGAAGTTTAAATTCATGGGAAAGGCCTCTGGCAAGGACTCTTGAATACGGGCTTCAGATAACTTTGGAGATCATATCATTGGACTAGATACAAACTTTCCGAACTCTAATAATGAAGTACAGTGGCATGATCATAGCTCACTGCAGCCTTGAACTGCTGGGTTCAAGTCATTCTCTTACTGCAGTATTCCAAGTTGCTGGAACTATAGGCATGTGCCATCAAGCCTGGCTACTTTATTTTTATTTATATTTATTTTTGTATAGACAGGATTTCACTGTGTCACTCAGGCTGATCTCGAATTCCTGGCCCCAAGTGATACTCCCACCTCAATCTCCCAAAGTGTTGGGATTATAGGTATTGAGCCACCATGCCCAGCCCTAGAGATATTATTAGTTTGCTTTGATTCTTTTTAAAAAAGAAGTTTAAATTCATGGGAAAGGCCTCTGGCAAGGACTCTTGAATACGGGCTTCAGATGACTTTGGAGATCATATCATTGGACTAGATACAAACTTTCCGAACTCTAATAAACTAATGCATTAATGAAGATTGCTAACCCAACATCAAGCAACTTAAGAGTTCATTATATGAGACTGAACTGATAGAGGACTGAAATGATTTTTATGATATTTGCTTTGAAATATTGCTGATTCTTTGTGTATTTTGTTTCCAGAGTCAAGAAAAAATTTTTTTTTCATTTGAGCTGGTTGTAGCTTATAGCAATTGGGTAAAACATGTTTGTGAGAAAAAATGGAAACATTTGCATTTCTCTCTACCTGATTTTTCTAAAATGTGAACACTCTTTGTGAGTATTTTTATATTATTGCAATCTGTTTATGTGCATAAGTTCAATAAGAATTTGTTTTCTGTAACAGGACACAATTGGAGATGCTGGTTAGTTTAACCAAGGCTTTAACTGGAATGGCGTATTTTCAGATATGACTAGAGAGCTTTGAAAAAGTGAGGTTGACTTTATGGAGCCAAAAAAAAAAAAAAAAAAAAAAAAAGCCCCTTGAAGAGACTGCGTTGATACCTTGTCTATACAGTTTCCTTTCAAGATTTCTGATCTTGGGCTAAGTAAAGAATGTCACTTTCTGACTGGCCTGGGAACCTCAAGATATTTTGAAGACCTTGAAATAGAGGAATTCAAATAATTCATACAGGTATTACAGGCACAGTCTAATGATGAATCATTTTGCTTGGCTTCCTAGCCTGGAGACTTTTAAAAGTCTAATTTAAAATTCCATATGAAAGTTGGCAAAAGTTTCAGCAAAACCAACTTAAAAGCGCCTATATGGCAAATCACTATTCTTATTGCACTTTATGCAAAAAATGAGGTCAAGTGTAATACTAAAACTTATTTTGTAAGTAAATTGGTCCTAGTAAGGCTTATCTTTGGTAAAAATGGGGACTGAAGACACAAAAAAATTATAGGAGATCTGTCATTAGATTTCAGCCCTGACCATTACTTTTGAATATTTATTATTTCCCTACAATTTAGCCTGCATCTCCACTGTAATAAGTTTTTTACTATGTATCTCTAATTGTTTTACTTCTTCCAAGAAAACCAAAAGCATAAAATTCCAGAGACTAGAGGTGATTCAACAAACAGTAGCAGTTATAAAAATCAGTGACTTAGCCAGGCTCAGTGGCTCAGCCTGTAATCTCGCACCTTTGGGAGGCTGAGGTGAGTGGATTGCCTGAGCCCGGGGGTTCGAGACCTGCCTTGGCAACTTGGCAAGACCTCATCTCTACAATAAATCAAAAAATTAGCCGGGCGTGGTAGCACGCGCCTGTAGTTCCAGCTACTCGGAAGGCTGAGGCTGAAGGATCGCCGGAGCCCAGCAGGTCGAGGCTGCGGTGGCCGGGAGCGGCCACTGCACTCCAGCCGGGGCGACAGAGTGAGACTCCAACTAAAAAAAAAAAAAAATCAGTGACTTAACTGAGGACTGCTGGGAATTAGCCTTCCTAGCACCGAAGGATGTTTATCACTCTAAACTAAGCAGAGATTGATCTTTAATGCTTCTATGGGAAGATTTTTGATAATCAAGGGGGAAATGAGTAAAGAAAAGTAACTCCAAGCAGTCTGAGCTATATGAGAGGTGTGCAGGCCCAGAGAGACACCCGGCTATGGGCCGTCAGTCCCCCCCACCTCTCCTCCACACCTAGGCATCGGGCAGTTGTTTAAAGTCATTTTTGTTACTAACTAGCTGCCTCACCCATTATCTTCACCTTTCTTTTTTTATTTTTATTTTTTGAGTTGGAGTCTCACTCTGTCGCCCAGAATGGAGTGCAGTGACCGCTCCCGGCCACCGCAGCCTCGACCTGCTGGGCTCTGGCGATCCTTCCGCCTCAGCCTTCCGAGTAGCCGGAACTACAGGCGTGCACTACCACGCCCGGCTGATTTTTTGATTTATTGTAGAGATGAGGTCTCGCTGCCCAGGCGGGTCTCGAACCCGCGGGCTCAGGCAATCCACTCACCTCGGCCTCCCAAAGTGCTGGGATTATAGGCTGAGCCACCGAGCCCGGCCTATCTTCACCTTTCTAGAATCTGTGATGCAAAGAGCAATGTGTAGCCAACCAATAGCATAATGTGATTGACTGATTGATTTGGAATCTCATTCCGTCTCCCAGACTGGAGTGCAGTGGTTGCTCCCGGCCCCCGCAGCCTCGACCTGCTGGACTCCGGCGATCCTTCTGCCTCAGCCTTCCGAGTAGCCGGAACTACAGGCGTGCGCTACCACTCCCAGCTAATTTTTTATTTATTGTAGAGATGAGGTCTCACCAAGTTGCCTGGGCGGGTCTCGAACCCGCAGACTCAGTCAATCCACTCGTCTTGGCCTCCCAAACTGCTGGGATTGCAGCCCTGAGTCACAGATCCCAGCCATATTATTTTAATGTAGACTCTTAGTAAACAACTCAGGAACTGCATCTTTCCCTTTAAAAATCTACTTGCAACTGCTGCTAATAATAGGAGTGTATGTTCAGGGCAACGTGAAGCTATGCTCCTGAGTTGTATTCCCAAGTTTGGCCCAAATAGTCTATTTATGTTAATTTTGCTTCCACTTTTATCTTTTGGGTTGACATGCCACAGGTGCCTACTGTGGGATGGCATAGTCGGGTCTTCTGCACAGTTATCTGGCAGGAGCATTTTCAGTTCTCATCTCCTCTGAGCACACTGTAACGGTCCTCTGCCTGTCCCCCGCCTTGGCGTGACTACGCAGGAGCTGACCCCTTGAGAACTGCCCTAGCCATGCCCCCTTAAGAAGTGCTTTGTTTCCTCTGTTCCTTCTCAACTCTCCACTGGGTGCCTCCTCTTTGTATTTATGCTGTCTGCTCTTCCAGCCTCTTGTGGCATAAGGCCCAAGGCTAGGCCTGGCAGACAGATTCCGATGGCAAAGAAGCAACAAGCCCTAACTCAGTTTATTACCCACACAGACCGTGAAAGGAAAGTAGACAAAGATGCCAGCTCCCTTGGCCCTTGCACAGGGCAACACTGGAACAAAAGGAGCCAAGTGGCCACAGCACCAATGGTGGGACACCCTGTTGGCGGCAGAGGAGCAAATGCCACACTGCAGCTAGTTTATTGCCTGCAACTGTGCCCGAAGGGAGGGGAGCAGAAAGCATCAACCTAAAATGAACAGGTCGCGAGTTCACTTGAGCCACAGGGAAGACAGGACACACTTCCAAGTTGTTTGGGGAGTGTTTCCTCGGCCTCTGTTATAAGCATGTTTTTAGGGGCAAAGAGAACAAGGAGTGGGAAGACACAAACCTGTTTGACAGGAATCCTCACTGGTTTACAGAAGCAACGTTGGTCAGTGTGAGGTAAGTGTCCAGATATTGCCTCTTTCCCCCTAAACTGGCTTCTTTCTGCCCCTTCCCCAGGAAGTAGACCCTGGCCAAGGCTGGTCCCTGTAAGGAGTCACGGGGTAACCAAGCAACCTAAAGACAATGTGGTCATCACTCTTTTTTTTTTTGAATTGGAGTCTCACTCTGTTGCCCAGACTGGAGTGCAGTGGCCGCTCCCGGCCACCGCAGCCTCGACCTGCTGGGCTCCGGCGATCCTTCCACCTCAGCCTTCCAAGTAGCCGGAATTACAGGCATGCGCTACCATACCCGGCTGATTTTTTAAAATTTATTGTAGAGATGAGGTCTCGCCAAGTTGCCCAGGCAGGTCTCGAACCCCCGGGCTCAGGCAATCCACTCACCTCAGCCTCCCAAAGGCTCGAGATTACAGGCTGAGCCACCCAAGCCCGGTAGGTCATCACTCTTAATCAATGTGATTGTAAGCACTGTATAGGAATTTGAATAATTAACTTGATTATAAAACTGCCATGCCTGTTCCGAGGCACCGACCTGCCACCATTGGTGACCTTCCTGTAAGTGTAATAAACCAATGTCTCTCCCCGCTGGACCTCCAGGTGATTTCTTTGGAATATGTAAAGAACATGACATATAGGCCCTTTCAGATTTGGGGCTACCGCATTACAATGAGTGAGCGGCTGCACATTGTTGAACTATAGGGTCTAAGTTATGGCGTCCAGCGTACGGCATTTGACATTTTATGGCTACTTGGCATCAGGTAGCCTAGCGTTCACATAGCAGGTGACTTCAAGGGAGAATTATTTAGCTCAGAGAGAGTGAAACATGACAACTGGTGCATTTTAAATGCTTCTCTGAGCCTGAGAATGTAAAGGGACTCATATTCCTCGGATAAAGAGTGTGGGGCTTTTTTCTTTCTCAACCTGAGAGGTGACAGGAAACTATCTCATGACATCTTCATGGGAAGGTAGGAGGTGAGTAAAAAATGTTGCTTTCATGTTCCCAAAGGATCACAAGGTGATTAAATCCAGACTTACATTGAACTGCAACTCAAGCCTGGCCTGTGTGGCCAATGTGGGTATGTATAAGCTCCCTGGGATACCATTCTCCTGCACAAACCACTTCACATGTTTCATAATCTTTCTTTGGCTGTTATGGGCAGAACTGTGTTCACTCCTCATTCATACGTGGATGAAGTAATCCCCAGAACCTCAGAATGTTGTGGAAGAATATGAAGCCTGATTAAACCAGCAGTATTTGGGTATATTGGGCAAATTGAGGAAGGAAATCTCAGGATGAGATTTTATAAATGTTGCAAAAGAACTTACTGGTAACAGCAAAAAACTATAAAAGCTGGTTAGCCAGCTATAAAACATTTACACTAAACAAAAAATATTAACTATGTGTTGCTAGTTAACTATTGCTGTTAACTAACCTTACCTTAAAGAAACAAAATACCACCATCACATCAGTTGATTCCCAAACCTCTGGAAATTTCCTTTTGCAGACCACCCCTTAAAACACCCCTCTAACCCCTGCAGACCGCAGACAGTCTCTCTGCTGTTTGGCCTGTTGTTCCCTTCACAACGTATCTTGCCTTCAGTAAATCTACCTTTCTTAGTTCTAACTGTCTTGGTGAATACTTTCACCCCCGGCCATAACCAGCCTGCCACACATGGCAAGTGTAACTATATTTGGAGATAGGGCCTTTCAAAATTAATTAAGTTAAAATGAGATGATGAGGAGGGTCCCTAATTCAGTACCACTGGTGTCCTTATCAGAAGAGGGAGACAATGTCAGGACACAGCAAGGAAGCATCCATCTACAAGCCAAGGAGAGAGGCCTCAGAAAAAAGCCAACTCTGCTGACACCTTGATGTTGAACCTCCAGCCTCCAGAATTATATCAATTGTTTCTCTCTCTCTCTCTTTTTTTTTTTTTTGAGATGGGGTCTTGCTATGTTGCCCAGGCTAGCCTTGAATTCCTTGGCAGAGGTGCTTCTCCTACCTCAGCTTCTGCAGGAGCTGGAACTATGGATGTGTGTTCCACTGCACCCAGTGAAATGTCAGTTATACCGGGCTCGGTGGCTCAGCCTCTAATCCCGCACCTTTGGGAGGCTGAGGTGAGTGGATTGCCTGAGCCCGCGGGTTCGAGACCCACCTGGGCAGGTGAGACCTCATCTCTACAATAAATCAAAAAATTAGCCGGGCGTGGTAATGCATGCCTGTAATTCCAGCTACTCGGAAGGCTGAGGCGGAAGGATCACCGGAGCCCAGCGGGTCGAGGCTGCGGTGGCCGGGAGCGGCCACTGCACTCCAGTCTGGGCGACAGAGTGAGACTTCAACTAAAAAAAAAAAACAAAAAACAAAAAACACAAAATGTCAGTTATATAAGGCACCCATTCTCTGGTACTTTGTTACGGTGGCCCTCACAAATGAATACATTGGTTGCCTGGCATTTGTATCCCATTTTATTTTGCCTCAGACCGTTACCTAATTCCCAGGTCACCAGGAGGCACCTCCTTGGCACCCCAGTGCTTAGGCTCTTCTGTGCAAAGGTTCCCTCTCTGGATGCTTCTGTGCAACTCCAGCCAGGCTTGTGCATCTGCAGACGCTCTTGGGCCACCTGAGTCCCTGCCAGTAAAGGTCTGGGTAGCCTCAGACAGAGCTTCAGGCCTGGCTTAGGGTTTTGAGTTTTCAGACACTCGTCACCATCTATAGCTGCTCAGGTCAGGCCAGTCCCAGAGGACTCTGGGTTCAAAACTGCATAAATACAGCATGCCCTGTTGAAATGGAAAGTCGGATAAACAGGAAATAATGTTCTAATACAAGTCTGCCAAATATTGCACTGGCATACTTATACCAGAAAAAAAAAATTATGGACTGGGCGCAGTGACTCTCACCTGTAATCCTAGCACTTTGGGAGGTCGAGGTGGGAGAATTACTGAGCCCAGGAATTCAAGACCAGCCTAGGCAACATGGCAAGATCTCATCTCTACAATAAATAATAATAATAATAATAATAATAATAAATTAACTGGGCATGGTGGTGCAAGCCTGTGATCCCAGTACTTGAAAGGCTGAGGCAGGAGGATCCCTTGAGTCCAGCAGGTAAAGGCTGCAGTGACTGTGATCATGCCACTGCTCTCCAACCTGGGCAACAGAATAAGATTCTGACTCAAAAAAAATTTTTTTGTTTACTGAAATTCAAATTTAACTGGGCATCCTGTATTTTTTTTGGGGGGTTGGAGTCTCACTCTGTTGCCCAGACTGGAGTGCAGTTGCATGCTCCCGGCCACCGCAGCCTCGACCTGCTGGGCTCCGGAGATCCTTCCGCCCCAGCCTTCCAAGTAGCCGGAACTACAGGCGCGTGCTACCACGCCCGGCTCATTTTTGATTTATTCTAGAGATGAGGTCTCACCAAGTTGCCCAGGCGGGTCTCGAACCCGCGGGTTCAGGCAATCCACTCACCTCAGCCTCCCAAAGTGTATTTTTATTTTTGCCCCACCAGGATCATAGGAAGAGTCCAGTGCCCTCCCCATAAAGGCACTTTGGGGAGTTTTGCTTCATGTCCCTCCGAAGATCTCCTGGATGAAAAGTCATCCAGAAGCTTGAGAACTCTCCCATCCCCTGCCCCAAGCAGAATCAGGTCCTCGGGTCCACCAAGAGGTGCCTCCTTGGCACCCCGGTACTTGAATAGTACCAGAGACCCAGAGTCTCCAAAACTGAGAAGGCTCGCCTTGTACAATAATGGAGTACGAGAACCCCCATTCCTTCTCCCAAGGACTCTAAAGATTTAGACATAGCCCATGGTACCCCCGAATCCAGAAAAATCAGTAGAATAGTGCACTGAAGAACATAAGTTTTGAGGTCACACAGACCTAATTCCGAATTAGCAGTATGGTCTTGAGTGTGTTATGGACGTTCTCTAAACCCCAGTTGTCTCATCAAACTATGGGGTTACTATTCCTATCTTTCCCCCAGTGGTGTCACTCTGTTGCCCAGGCTAGATTGCAGTGGCATGACCACAGCTCACTGCAGCCTCAACCTCCTGAGCTCAGGTGATCCTCCTGCCTTAGCCTCCCAAGTTGTGGGGCTACAGTTGTGCACCACCATGCCAGGCTAATTTTTTATTTGTATTTATGTTTTATTGTTGTAGAGACAACGTCTTGGTATGTTGCTCAGGCTGGTCTTGAACTCCTGGGCTCAAGCAGTTCTCCCACCTTGGCCTCCCAAAGTGCTGGCATTACAAGCGTGAGCCACCCCACTCAGCTATTCATACCTCTCTTACCATGCTGTTGTAAGGAGCAAATGGGACCAGGCACATAAGGGCTTAAGACAGGGCCTAGCGCCGGGCTCAGTGGCTCAGCCTGTAATCCCGCGCCTTTGGAAGGCTGAGTGAGTGGATTGCCTGAGCCCACGGGTTCGAGACCTGCCTGGGCAACTTGGCAAGACCTCATCTCTACAATAAATCAAAAAAATTAGCCAGGCGTAGTAGCGTGCGCCGGTAGTTCCAGCCACTTGGAAGGCTGAGGCGGAAGGATGGCCGGAGCCCAGCAGGTCGAGGCTGCGGTTGGTGGCCGGGAGCGGCCACTGCACTCCAGTCTGGGTGACAGAGTGAGACTCCAACTCAAAAAAAAAAAAAAAGACAGTGCCTAGCACGAGGCAAGTGCTTGGTAAATGGTGAATGCTGCTGCTATGGAATCCTCTCCAATTTTGCCTTCACACACCTCCTGCCCCAAATGTCCCCCAGCCTGCAGGGTTCTCATAACGTGAGTCCCGGCAGTGCCTCTGTTTCGGAAGGCCTGGAGCTCATGACAAGCTTTGTGAGCTCAAACTCCTGGAAACTCTCCCAGGAAAACCTGGGATGCGGAGATACGTGATAGAAAAGAACAGATGGCCTCTGTGTTTTGGGGGTATGGACGGTGAAAGGTCAGTGAGCTCTGTAGGAAAGAGCGCGGTGCCAATGGGACCCAGCCCATGAGACAGCCTCCTCCCTTCCGCCCCGTCTCAGACACCTGCCGAGGGAGGTCTGGGCACACATGGGGCAGCGCCAGCCAAGCCATGGGATTAGGAGATAAAGCCGGAGCTCGGTCCCAGCAAGGTGGGGTCAGTGACATCCCTGTATGTGAATGGGGACACGTTTGGAAGCAGAGACACGAAGTGAGAGAGTGAGATCACCCACAGCGACACCTGCCATCACCCAGGCAACTGGGCCAGAAGTGGGGTGTGGAACTGTAACAAAATAGAACAGATTTTGCCTCATCTCTTTACAGATACTGCCCTCATTCTAGTATGTCGACTGTGCCAGGTGAGCGTTTCAAAATTGCTCTTTATTATAAGACCCAAATGTTTTCTCCAGGTAGTTTGAGATAGGATTTTGATTACGTAAACGCATCATAGGAAAGGCCTGGTTCCCAGATTAGGAAAGTAAATTCCATATTCAGGGACACTGGGGTAACTACACCCTTGAAAGTTTATGTGCTATAATAACGACTACTACGAGGGAACCAGATTTCTCTCCCCTTTACTGTGTGTGGATAGGCCATTCCATCAGTATGTCAAGGCTGTTGAAATGATAGCACGACCTTGATGTCAGACAGGGCTCTCCCTTGGAAGTCTCTCAAATCCGTGGCCTGTGGAAATCCAAAGCATTCCTTCAAGACTTCCGCAAATCTTTTCTCTCCTAATCTCCCCTCTACATACACTCCTCTCTCTGTCTCTCTGTCTGACTCACAAGACCCCCCTCAAACCTTCTGAAATTCATAGACTTTTTTTGTTTTGTTTGAGTTGGAGTCTCACTCTGTCGCCCAGGCTGGAGTGCAATGGCATGCTTATGGCTACCGCAGCCTCGACCTGCTGGGCTCAGGCAACCCTTCCACTTCCACCTTCCAAGCAGCTGGCACTACAGGTGTGTGCCAGCACACCCGGCTGATTACTTGATTTATTATAGAGATGAGGTCTCGCCAAGTTGCCCAGGCTGGTCTCAAACCCCCGGGCTCAGGAAATCCTCTCACCTCCACCTCCCAAAGCGCTGGGATTACAGGCATGGTGGCTCCATGCCCGGCTTTTCCTCCTCTTTTCAAAAAGAAAGAAAAAAATTATTTGCTTCGCTTTGTTTATGGCAAAGAAGTTTCCCACTTCCCCCAATTTTCTTGAAGCCTGTAGACAGCAGACTTGAGAATTTTACTGAACTCAATCATGCTTGGTATTTCCCTAGAGATACATCTACCTAAGAAGGTTTCTTTTTCACTCCTTATGTTTCTTTTTTTTTTTTTTTTTTTTGGTTGGAGTCTCACTCCGTCGCCCAGACTGGAGTGCAGTGGCCGCTCCCGGCCACCGCAGCCTCAACCTGCTGGGCTCCGGCCATCCTTCCGCCTCCGCCTTCCAAGTAGCCGGAATTACAGGCACGCGCTACCACGCCCGGCTGATTTTTTGATTTATTGTAGAGATGAGGTCTCGCTGCCCAGGCGGGTCTCGAACCCGTGGGCTCAGGCAAGCCACTCACCTCAGCCTCCCAAAGGCGCGGGATAACAGGCTGAGCCACGGAGCCCGGCTCCCTTATGGTTCTATTGTTGCAATGCAGACCTTTGCAGGATTACCTCCCTGTAAGATCAGAGATGGGAGGTGGTGAGTGAGCAAGCGGGGAGACATATTCCTGAGTCAGCATCATCGGAATTTCACCATCATCACCACCTCTTGCTGTTTGATGTAATATCAGGGCATTACTTGCATGACCTCCTTTCAATCTCACAATAGACCTATAAGGAAGATAGAAATAGACTCACATTTCACAGATGAGGACACTAAAATATATATCGCCACTGAATGCTGTACAGCTGAGGAGGGTTGAGAGGCTAAGCCAGGGAGGGCTTGTGGATATGAACTTGCCTTGTGGATCAGTTGGGAAGTGGAGCTCACCCTCCCAGATGAACAACCAGAACCTACCAGGCTGGGGTAGAGGGAGGTTTGGAAGATTTGGGTTAGGCAAAGATATGGGATTTTTTTTTTTTTTTTTTTTGAGTTGGAGTCTCATTGTCGCCCAGACTGGAGTGCAGTGGCCGCTCCCGGCCACCGCAGCCTCGACCTGCTGGGCTCCGGCGATCCTTCCGCCTCAGCCTTCCAAGTAGCCGGAATTACAGGCATGCGCTACCACGCCCGGCTGATTTTTTTTTTTTTTTAATTTTATTGTAGAGATGAGGTCTCGCTGCCCAGGCGGGTCTCGAACCTGCGGGCTCAGGCAATCCACTCACCTCAGCCTCCCAAAGGCATGGGATTACAGGCTGAGCCACCGAGCCCGGCTAAGATATGGCATTTTTATGGGGGAAGAAGCTCTGACACGGTCCTTAGGGAAGCACGAGATGCACAATTAGGTGCTGTCTCGTGTTGGGAAACAGGAAGGCCTTGGCCATGGGGAGATGGGGAGCTGGAAAGAAAGGGACCCAGAAAAACCTGTACAGGTTCCTGGAAATAAAATGTAGTTCTCTTAAACCAAGGCATGCAAAGGAACCAGTTCTGCTTGCTTGTTAATGGCATCAGCTATGGGAGACTGATAGATTAAACAAGCCCGGCAAAATGTGGGTGATCGTTAAGGCTGGGGTGATGAACACATGGGGACTGTTGTATTTCCTATTGGGAAATTTTCAAGAAAAACCTTTGGAGGAGCTAGCATCAAGAGGGTTTGCCAAGCTGGGCTCGGTGGCTCAGCCTGTAATTCCGTGCCTTGGGAGGCTGAGGTGAGTGGATTGCCTGAGCCCGTGGGTTCGAGACCCGCCTGGGCAACTTGGTGAGACCTCATCTCTACAATAAAACAAAAAATTAGCCGGGTGTGGTAGCACGTGCCTGTAGTTCCAGCTACTTAGAAGGCTGAAGCGGAAGGATCGCTGGAGCCCAGCAGGTGGAGGCTGCGGTGACCGGGAGCGGCCACTGCACTCCAGTCTGGGTGACAGAGTGAGATGCCAACTCAAAAAAAAAAAAAAAAGAGGGTTGTTTACCATTGTGTCCTCTTAGTGCCACATAAGGGGGAAAATAGACACGCTTACCCTGGTGATTTCACACAAGGTTGAAACCACCTACCTCAACTCAGCCATTTCAGAAGAAAGAGACTTGCCTAGGTCATTGAGTTCAACTTCCACTTAATTTGTCAACATCTCTGGCCCAGAGGAAATCCCAGGATGCAAGATCTCAAGAGAGGGAGGGTGTGCCCCACATTTTACCACAAGAGAGCCACAGGCCGTGGAGACCACACCAACCTACTTCCAGAACCCCAGGAGATAGCTTTCTCACTCTACTTGGAGTTTCTTTCTTTTTCCTTTTTTCTTTTTATTATAAAGATGTGGGGTACAATTCAGGGTTACGTATACAAACATTGATTATGCAGATACCCTTGTTGATGAGGTACTTGGAGTTTCTTTTTTTTTTGAGTTGGAGTCTCACTCTGTCGCCCAGACTGGAGTGCAGTGGCCGCTCCCGGCCACCGCAGCCTCGACCTGCTGGGCTCCGGCAATCCTTCCGCCTCAGCCTTCCAAGTAGCTGGAACTACAGGCGTGCGCTACCACGCCCGGCTGATTTTTTGATTTATTGTAAAGATGAGGTCTCGCTACCCAGGCGGGTCTCGAACCCACGGTCTCAGGCAATCCACTCACCTCAGCCTCCCAAAGGCATGGGATTACAGGCTGAGCCACCGAGTCTGGCTGTACTTGGAGTTTCTAAATCACAAAATTAAAATGATGACCACAAAGTCAAATTACTTGCCCTGGGTGTCTCAGTTTCCACATCAGGAAGAAAGTGTGAAATAACAATTAAGATGAGAGTGGTTTGATTTGATCCCTTCCATATACAGCTGTGAGGCTGTTGGTGTAGCCATGACAAACTGGACAATGAAAACCGACCACACAACTCCCAGGGGCCTCCCCCACCCTTGGTGCCTTTTGCAGGCAGCTAGGCCAGAGCCGTTGCTGCCAAAGTCCAATGGAGGATTAAGGTGGTTTGCCACCAGAGTCTGTCAGCAACCCCAGAGTTTTTGAGTTGTATACTGAAGAGGTACTACCCTGAGGTAACCAGGCAGAATATCAATGATTCAGATACACTGGGGCTGAGCCCCAGATGGCTAGGATAAGTGATTCCGTTCCACACCCTGTTGAAAGAGACCTGGCCAAGGGCTGCGTTTATTTTGGCAAATGTGTGATTAAAGAAAACCCAGAACATTTGTTTCAATCAACAAATTCCTATGGAATACTCCACAATCAACACAGCCTGGAGAGAAAATATTTGGGCAGGTAGGTAATGTTTCTAAAAAGAAACAGCCGGGCTCGGTGGCTCAGCCTGTAATCCCGCGCCTTTGGGAGGCTGAGGTGCGTGGATTGCCTGAGCCCACGGGTTCGAGACCCGCCTGGGCAGGCGAGACCTCATCTCTACAATAAATCAAAAAATCAGCTGGGCGTGGTAGCACGTGCCTATAATTCCGGCTACACAGAAGGCTGAGGTGGAAGGATCGCCGGAGCCCAGCAGGTCGAGACTGCGGTGGCCGGGAGCAGCCACTGCACTCCAGTCTGGGCGACAGAGTGAGACTCCAACTCAAAAAAAAAAAAAAACAAAAACAAAAAAAAAGAAACAACTGCTTCAACTCTGTGGCTTAGACAGTCGCTCCAGACTGGAGTGCAGTGGCTGCTCCTGGCCACCGCGGCCTTGATCTGCTGGGCTCCGGCGATCCTTCTACTCAGCCCTCCAGGTAGCTGGAACTACAGGCGCGTGCTACCATGTCCGGCTGATTTTTTGATTTATTGTAGAGATGAGGTCTCACCAAGTTGCCTGGGCGGGTCTCGAACCCACGGGCTCAGGCAATCCACTCACTTCAGCCTCCCAAAGCGTGGGATTACAGGCTGAGCCACCGAGCCCGGCCCAGGCAGATTTTTAAGGCCTTCCCACTTGTGGAGGTGTGGTGAGACAGTGGGGTGTTGGACAAGGCCGGCTAGTTGCGGCTTCCTTTTTGCATATGAGAGCACTGTTCTCTCAGCTAGGGAGGAGACTACCTATCCTCCCAGGGGAAGGGAGATGGAAATGGGTGCTTGCCCAGCCCACTTCCCTCCCTGAGAAGTGCCCCAGGCCCTCAGCCCTCACAGTAAATGGCCTCCTCCTTCCAGACCAGAGGATAGAACCCAAACTGCTTCAGAGAAATTCTCTGAATTTCTGAAGCTGAGAGTTGGGACTGAGATTCTAGCTAGAGAGATGTGAGTGTGGGCAGGTGTGGGTGAATTCATGTCGATTTGGGGGTGAGGGCATCCTTATCCCCACCACTGAACCCGAGCTCTACAGATGCGGAGGACTGTCTATTATATCACTGTATTGTATTACACATAAAGTAGAGGTATCTATCCTTTCAATGTGCTCAAAACTCTTTCAAGCAAGACAGCACAGATAAAGATTTTTCAACAGACACGTGAAGCAATTTCTCAAGGTCGTTCAATAACTCACTTGAAAATTCAACTGAAACTTAGATTTCTCAAATTCAAAGTCAGCTTACACTCCATGAATGAGAACGCTTCCTCCCTTGGAATGCCACCTATATGGAGCTTCAGTTACCCAGATAATGTGAATTTAAATGTCTGACAGTGCTAAGTGCTAAGCAGCATTGTAAGCTGAGAAATCTAGAGGATTATCGAAACAGCAAGCATTCGGCAGAGAATTGCCAGCCCCTGAGATCACTGTACCCAGCAGACCTTTCGAATTATGTATATTTTGGGTGATGAATGCTATCTTCAGCTCTATTTTTAGCTTTCCAATCCTACAAAAGCATTTGCCAGAACAGAGAAAATCTCTGTGACAGAATCTATTAAGCGTGAACTGCTCACCTGGTACTTCAGAAACAGCACAGTTTCTCATGTTGCACCTTTTAAAAATTTCTGGTAGGTAATACAAGTAGATTTTTAAATTTTTACTTCGTCATAGTAGAATACCTAACACCCTTTATAATTGGAACATTCCTCAAGGTCTGCAAATTGAATCATTAACACTGAGTCTTTTCAGGCATGCAGTTGGTGAGAGGTCTGAAAAAATAGAATTTGGTTTTCCTTGACATCCACATTGTAAAACCATCACGGTTGTTTTCACAACAAAGTATCAAGGTGGGGGCTTGGATTTCTACAAGGAATGCACTGCATTCATCTTTCCATGCAATGTAACAAGGCTCCATCTCACAACCAGAGAACTCACCTGGGAGTCTCCTTACGTCAGCATGACCCAGGCTGAATTTGTAACCTTCCCACCCAGCAACACCGACACAATCATCCGTCCACAGGAGTCAGCCACTGAGGTGACAAGATTCAGGAAGATGAAAACTGAAATAAGAAGGTTAGCTGAGAAGAAAAGGAGTTGGGGGGTCATGTGGGATGTTTGCCCCAGAGTGGGGCAGTATGCATCTTCCACCACGGTGCACCTTTCTGGAGGCCAAGGCTAATGGGTGCTGGTCTAGGATGGAAGATTCACATTGTGTATTGAGGATATATTTCTGCGGAGGCTGTGAAGAGGACCATGCTCAGGAACACAGGGGCTTCTCCAAGTTGCCAGGTGGCCACGGTCACCACCATTTCTGACCCCTGGACCACTCTCTTGGGGCTAATTAGGCAAGCATAGGCCCTGATGAGGGCACAAACCACACCCATCCCCCATCCACCATGTCAAAATGTGCCGTGAGTCACAGGGGGCATCCACTGGAGAAACTAGTCCCAGGGTCAGAGAGGGCATCCCTGCGCCAAGACATAGCACAAGACCCCAAACCTGCAGAAGCAGCAGTGTAGGGTTTGTTATCAAACCCAGCCTCTGCCACTTGCTAGGGGGAGTTTTCTTCCCTTTTTTGAGCCTCAGTTTCTTTATTTGTAAAACGAAGATTTTGATATGTGCTTCAAAGATGTGAGCATTAAATGGGAGATCTGAAAGGACTTTGCTAAGTACAATGAAAAGTGAGATTTTATGATGAATTCTTGAGGAAGCTGAAGTTCATCGTAATGTATCAGTACCCAGCACATGGTCCTTGATGTAGGAAGTACTTAATAAGTATTTAAGGACAAGGAGGATTGTTGTTATAATTTCAAAGTGTGCCAACCCCAGCCTCCCCCACTCCTCAGCTGCAGACCATGATGTGCAGAAAGAATGCCCTCTGACCTCTGGTGGGAGCTGGAGATTCCCAGGGTGGTCTTGTGAGGTCCATAGGAGCAAGGAGCACACGTGTCAGCCTTCTATAGGCATGAGATGATTTCTCCCCTTAAAAAAAAAGCAAGTAACAATCTGATAGGGCTTTAGTTTCCAGGCAACAGTGTTCCATTGAGTCCCATGTTGTGGCAGTTCTTTGAGGTGTGAGTCATATTTATGGTGAACTGCAGCAATTTCATGTAAAGGAACACAGTTTAGACCCAAACCGCTTAGACTTTAGCCGGGTTCTTGACATTTTTTGTGCCATAGACCCCTTTGTCAATCTGGTGACATCTATGAATCTCTTTCAAGAATAACGTTTCTAGATTCATTAAAAGTAAAATATATGGAATTATGGAGGAAATAAATCATATCGAAATTTTTTTTTTGAAATCAGAGTCTCACTCTGTCATCCAGGCTAGAATGCAGTAGCACGATCATGGCTCACCATAGCCTCAACCTCCTAGGCTCGGGCAATCCTTCTCCCTCAGCCTCCTGAGTAGCTGGGACTACAGGAAGGTGCCACTATGCCCGACTAATTTTCTGATTATTTGTAGAGACAAAGTGTCACTTTGTTACCCAGGCTCAAACTCCTGGACTCAAGCAATCCTCCTGCCTTGGTCTCCCAGAGTGCTGGGATTACAGGCATGAGCCACCACCCTCAGTCTTATATCAAATATCTCTAAAATTTGTGATAAATTAACACCTTCAATAACAAGATTAGGCAGCAGGCCTAATCTATGAAAATTGTGAGGTAGTAATGAGTGCAAAAGATACTTCATGGTATCTGAAACAATCACAATGTGATATGAAAATGTGTGTGATTTCTGTGAATGCCAAAGTCACAGGTACTGATCAAGCTACTATGATTTATTGCCTGCATTTGTGACAATGCTCGCTTTATTTATTTATTTATTTATTTATTTATTTATTTATTTATTTATTTATTTGAGTTGGAGTCTCACTCTGTTGCCCAGACTAGAGTGCAGTGGCTGCTCCCAGCCACCACAGCCTTGACCTGCTGGGCTCCGGCGATCCTTCCACCTCAGCCTTCCAAGTAGCCGGAACTACATGTGCACGCTACCATGCCTGGCTAATTTTTTGATTTATTGTGGGGATGAGGTCTTGCCAAGTTGCCTAGGCGGGTCTCGAACCCACGGGCTCAGGCAATTCACTCACCTCAGCCTCCCAAGGCACAGGATTACAGGCTGAGCCACCGAGCCCGGCGACAATGCTCAATTTCATTTAGGGGTTAGTAAATTTCCTATCTAAGTCCATGGACCTCTTGAAATCTATCCACAGTCCCATAGGGTTAAGAAGTCCTTCTTAGCCGGGCTTGGTGGCTCAGCCTGTAATCCCGTGCCTTGGGAGGCTGAGGTGAGTGGATTGCCTGAGCCCGGGGGTTTGAGACCCGCCTGGACAACTTGGTGAGCCCTCATCTCTACAATAAAAAAAAAAATCAGCTGGGTGTGGTAGCATGTGCCTGTAGTTCCAGTTACTTGGAAGGCTGAGGTGGAAGGATTGCCGGAGCCCAGCAAGTGAGGCTGTGGTGGCCAGGAGCGGCCACTGCACTTCAGTCTGGGCGACAGAGTGAGACTCCGACTCAAAAAAAAAAAAAAAAAAATAGAAGTCCTTCTTAGAGCTAGCAGTCCAAGGTTCTCAATAACTTAGTGAGGATTTCACTGCATGATGCAGGACCAATTCACTTACTATGTATTTCTTGGGTCATCAGAAGCCTTCCTCCCTCGCCTGAGCAGAACTCAAGAGGTTGTACTGGTGTAAATGGCGTGCGGATGTGTCCTGGCGAGAATGAACACAGAAGATGAGAGAATGACAATGGGAGGGAAGAGAGGGACGCAGAGGGAAAGACAAACACCCAGAATAAAAAGCACCTTTAGCCCCCCTGTGCCCACTTCACGGATTCCAGCAGAGCCCCTAGGGAGGGGCTGCCTCCCTCTGTCCATGCCCCCTTCCTCCGTTCCTGCAGCCAGCTGGGGATGGAGGTCAGCGATGCCTCCTTTCTTCACAGATTTGGCCTTTCATCTCCCTTCCCACGGCCACTCCTAATCCAAAACCCAGCACCTCAGCCGGAGAGTAAAATTGTAGGAGACGGCCTCCCTTGCCTCCAGTGTGTCCTGCCCGTGGCTGTCAGGCAAGGCTTCATGACGTGGTCTCCCATATGCCCCTTTCTGCCCAACGAACATGCTGGGGAACCTCCATTATCACTGGAGCCCTTTCTGGCTTTTGGGGCCCTTCCTCTTGTCACGCCATCCTCCCAGCCAAGTTTATTCCTCGTCAGTACTCAGCAAATTCTCAATTTCCTCCCATTAGAAACCCCCCCCACACACTCCTTCTTGCCACACTCATGATGTATTGATGCTGCGTCCTTACCCTGAACCATCCTCTTCTACCACTCAGACAAACCAAACTCAGTCTGTCCCACAAAACCTACCTGGCGAGCCCTTTCCCCAGCTGGGTCACACCGCTTGGCACTGAAGTATTTCCCACTATTTCGTGTATGGTAATTATCTCTTCTATTGGACTCTAAATGCCTTGAGGATAGGGAGTCACATCCTATATTCCCCTGTTTCTCCCTGGGCCTAGATTGATGTTCAGCATATAGAAATCATGTTATCACAAAGGAATATCACATAGTCATAAAGCAAGACAAACAGGGACTTTGCAGCAACTTGGATGGATTTAAAGTTGATCATACTCAGCAACTTGGATGGATTTAGAGTTGATCATACTCAGCAATCTATCACAGAAACAAAGAACAGAGGACCGTATGTTCTCACTCAGAAGCGAACCTTGAACCGTCATCATCATATTATAAGAAAGGGGCTGGCAGTCGAGGGAAAGTGCCAGGGGAGGGAGGGGCACACCTCATCAACAAGGCTACCTGTATAATCAACGTTTGTATAACTAACCCCGAATTGTACCCCATATTTTTAAAATAATAAAAAAAAGAAACCATGTTATTGGTCAAGTTATATCAGATGAGGACATTTTTTATTTGGTTAGACCTCTTTGGGAAAGCACTGTGTGTATTCAGAAGAAAAACAATGACAAGTTTCTTGAGGTTGAGTGAAACTCTCAGGGCATTCTTTTTTTTTTTTTTTTTTTTTTTTGAGTTGGAGTCTCACTCTGTCGCCCAGACTGGAGTGCAGTGGCCGCTCCCGGCCACCGCAGCCTTGACCTGCTGGGCTCCGGCGATCCTTCCGCCTCAGCCTTCCAAGTAGCCGGAATTACAGGCACGCGCTACCACGCCCGGCTGATTTTTTGATTTATTGTAGAGATGAGGTCTCGCTGCCCAGGCGGGTCTCGAACCCGCGGGCTCAGGCAATTCACTCATCTCAGCCTCCCAAAGGCGCGGGATTACAGGCTGAGCCACCGTGCCCAGCTATCTCAGGGCATTCTTAAGGAACAAAAGATGTTTGCTAAGTTACTATCCCTAAGATCAGGAGAGTAATTTTTTTTTTTTTTTTTGAGTTGGAGTCTCACTCTTGCTGCCAGGCTGGAGTACAGCAGAACGCTCACAGCCACTGCAGCCTCCACCTGCTGGACTTAGGCAATTCTTCCACCTCAGCCTTCCAAGTAACTGGAACTACAGACGCACACCACCACATCCGGCTAGTTTTTGTGATTTGTCGTAGAGACGAGGTCTCACCAAGTTGCCCAGGCATGTCTCGAATCCACGGGCTCAGCCAATCCTCTCGCCTCGGCCTCCCAAAGTGCTGGGATTACAGGCTGAGCCACCACGCCCGGCCCAGGAGAGTAATTAATGGAGTTTCTGAGGGAAAGGGAAAGCGAAAAGGGAATGGGAAATGACACAGAGACTCTGTACATGGTATGACAATGAGCCACCCCTACCCTAAAACCTCCAGCAAAATTCTATTAAAACTCCCAAAACAAGTCAGGCACAGTGGCCGACACCAGTAATCCCAACATGTTAAGAGGTGGAGGAAAGAGGATTGCCAAAGTCCAGGGGTTCGAGACCAGCCTGAGTGTGGTAGTGGGTGCCTGTAGTTCCAGCTACTTGGAAGAATGAGGTAGAAGGATCGCCTGAGCTCAGCATGTCAAGGCTGCAGTAGCCATGATCATGCCACTGCACTTCAGCCTGGGCAAAAAAAAAAGAAGAAATAAGTAAAATAAAACAGAAACGTTTTTAACTTTGATGAAGCCTAATTTATCTATCGTTTTCTTGTGTCACTTGTATTTTGGCTTTGCCTAACCTAAGGGCATGAAGCTTTACTCCTATATTTTCTCCTAAGAGTTTTGTAGTTATAACTTTTACACTTAGGTCTATGATCCTTCTGGAGTTTTTTGTGTACGATGTAGGAAAAAGGACACCTGGTTTTCTCTATACAACTTGTTGAAAAGATTATTCTTTCCCCCATTGAATTGTCTTGGCACCCTTATCAAAAACCAATTGACCATAAAAGTGAGGGTTTATTTTGGGTTCTCAATTCAATTCCATCCACCTATATGTCTATCCTTATGTCAGTACTATACTGTCTTGATTACTGTACTCTGTACTAAGTTTGGAAATGGAGATGTGTGAGTCCTCCGACTTTGTTCTTTTTTTCAAGATTGTTTTGGCTACTCTGGCTCCCTTGTATTTGCATATGAATTTTAAGATCAGCTTGTCGAAAAAGCCAACTGGGATTTGTTTTTTGGTTTTTAGGTTTGTTTGTTTTTGGTGGCAGAAGATGGTTATGATCTCAGTTGGGATTTTGATAGGGATTACATTGAATTTGTAGATTAATTTGGGAAGTATTGCCATATTAACAATATTAGTTGTTCCAATCCATGAACATAGGATGCCTTCCTATTTATTTAGGTCTTCTTTAATTTTTTTCAATAATGTGTTGTAATTTTCAGAGTACAAGTTTTGTACTTATTTTGTTACATTTATTCTTAAGTATTTTTTCTTTTTGATGCAATCATAAATAGAATTGTTTTCTTCCTTTTGTTTTTATATGTTTATTGCTATTATATATTAATACAATTGATTTTTGTATACTAATCTTGTACATTGTGACCTGATAACTTTATTTATTAATTCTAGCAATCTTTAGTGGATTCTGATTTAATATATGAAAGATTATATCATTTCAAATAGAGGTAGTTTTGCTTCCTTTCCAGCCAAATGGCTTTTATTTTTCTTCTTGCCTAATTGCCCTCCTGTCAGTTTTCTAGGGCTGTGTTGTTATCTGGATTGGTTGAGTCCTTGGCATTCCAAATGTTACACATTTGGAGTTATAGTTCGAGGTCTGGGCTTCCGGCTGAGCAGAGCTTTTCTTTTGACAAGCAGATAGTCCCTGTCAGAGGAGTATCAGCTTTTCTCCCAAGCTCTGGTCATTGATGCTTCAGTGAAGGAGAGATCGTTCAGTTTCCTCCACAGTCAAAGCAGAAAGTTTCATACCTTCAAACCCTCAAAGGCACATATGCCCTGCAGTACCTTTATGAGGATCTCCCGACCCTGTCACTGTCTTCAGTAACTTTGGTCTTTTTTTTTCAATACTCTCTGCTAATCTCTGTCACTCTACAGTTTGTATAAGACCAAGTTCCTTTCTCTGAATACTTAAACACATTTGAATGGTTTTAAAACTTTTGACAGTAGAGAAATGTGGGTGTATTCTCATTTTTTTAACTTTTTTTTTTTTTTGAGTTGGAGTCTCACTCTGTCACCCAGATTGAAGTGCAGTGGCCACTCCCGGCCACCCCAGCCTCTACCTGCTGGGCTCCGGCAATCCTTCCGCCTCAGCCTTCCGAGTAGCTGGAACTACAGGCGTGCGCTACCACGCCCGTCTAATTTTTTGATTTACTGTAGAGATGAGGTCTCACCAAGTTGCCCAGGTGGGTCTCGAACCCGCGGGCTCAGGCAATCCACTCACCTCAGTCTCCCAAGCCGTGGGATTACAGGCTTAGCCATGGAACCCGGCTTAATCTTTTTTATTTTAAAGATGTGGGGTACAATTCAGGGTTAGGTATACAAATGGTATCCTCATTTTTAAGTTCCAGGAAAGATGTAGGATCAGAGAGATGCTGATGCAACTAAGTCTCAATAACTCATGTGAACACACACACACACACACACACACACACACACACACACACACACATAGTGGGGTTTTCTTCCTGAAAGAGAGCTGAAACTCTCCCTGGCAGTAATAGGGAAGAATAGAGAATGTTATCGTCTCTCGTTTCATGTTCTGCACAGAACCCGCTGCTGTAACATGTGTAGGTGACAGGCCCAGGCCTGGAGGCAGGACTCCCTGGGGAACGGCCTGACTGCCTGGGAGCCATGTGAGGGCCCGTGTGAGGAAAGCAGAGCAGATCAGAACGGGTGCCGTCCGCTTCACTATCTGGGAATCTTCCCCTGCAGCAGAGCAGTGAAGAATATATCCAAAGGTGGTGGTGGTGATTTTTCCAGCACTGACAGACAATTGTTGGGGTGAGCAGGGAGCTTCTCTGTATTCAGCTCCCTTGCTAAATAGGATTCAGATCGATATCCCAGAAGTGCCAACACCCAGCATACAGCAGTCATGTTAAACATCCATCATCCACACCACGCTGGGTTCTCTTCCTCAGTTGTGGGGAGGCATGCGCAGAGGGTCTGCTGATACGTTTGTCTCCTGCTGTCCATGGAAAGAGTTTGTCTTCCTGGTCAATCTTTGCAGCAAAAAATGGATCACATAGCAGTCTGTAGTTCAGTAGAGCGGCAAGCAATTGATCCAATTTGTACATATAATATTATGAGCACTTGGGAAGGACCGAACTGTTCAGAAAGAGGGGACTTTCTTTTATCACTTCATTTACCTCTCGGGCCCTGAGAGGTGCATTTGTCTCTCAGGGAGTAACTAGAGGAGCCCCTCATTTCCTCAGCCAGTTCCTTCCGCCTCTCTGCATAGACTTTTCTTTTTTTCTTTCTTTTTGAGTTGGAGTCTCACTCTGTCACCCAGACTGGAGTGCAGTGGCCGCTCCCGGCCACCGCAGCCTCGCCTGCTGGGCTCCGGCGATCCTTCCGCCTCAGCCTTCCGAGTAGCCGGAATTACAGGCGCGCACTACCATGCCCGGCTGATTTTTTGATTTATTATAGAGATGAGGTCTTGCTGCCCAGGCGGGTCTCGAACCCGCGGGCTCAGGCAATCCACTCACCTCAGCCTCCCAAAGGCGCGGGATTACAGGCTGAGCCACCGAGCCCGGCGTCATTCCCTGCTTCTAATGTGATCTTTATTCTGGGAACCAGGTTGAAGAGCAGCCCTGAAACCTGCTGTACTCATGAGAGAGGGAAAAGAACAATGGCAGAACCCCACAATGCCTGTTGCAGTATCTGTTCAGCACAGCATGTCATTTCCGCTAACATGCAATTGGCCAGAGCAAGTCACATGGCCAAGCCTGATATCAACTAGTAGGGCAGGAAGTATTCTCCTCCCACAAGGGGAGGGCAAGCCATATGGCCTCAGGTGGGCGTGTGCAATCCTCTTTCATGGAGGATAGTGGAAAATTGGAAACAATAATTCAACCTATTACAGTCCCACGTTTCTCTTCTTCTACCCTCTAATTTCTACAAGTCATATATTTCATTTTATATTGTCAAGGTGGAAAATCTTTACATGCCCCTTTACGTTAAGTTATTCTTTTTTCTTTTTTTGAGTTGGAGTCTCACTCTGTCGCCCAGACTGGAGTGCAGTGGCCGCTCCCGGCCACCGCAGCCTCGCCTGCTGGGCTCCGGCGATCCTTCCGCCTCAGCCTTCCGAGTAGCTGGAACTACAGGCGTGCGCTACCACGCCCGGCTCATTTTTGATTTATGGTAGAGATGAGGTCTCGCCAAGTTGCCCAGGCGGGTCTCGAACCCGCGGGCTCAGGCAATCCACTCACCTCAGTCTCCCAAAGCGCGGGATTACAGGCTGAGCCACCGAGGCCTGCCAGACCAAACTTTTTAGATGATTCTGCTCACGAATTACTAACCTAGCTAATTACCACCAGGTGATTCTAATATGCAGCCAGGACTGAGAACCACTAACCTATAAGGCAAGGCTGCGAATCAGCTCAATCTGCTGATTAATAAAATGAAATGAGATACAGGTTCTCCAACTAGTTTAATTTAAAAATCAAGAGAGCCGGGCTCGGTGGCTCAGCCTGTAATCCCGCGCCTTGGGAAGCTGAGGTGAGTGAATTGCCTGACCCCGCGGGTTCGAGACCCGCCTGGGCAACTTGGCGAGACCTCATCTCTACAATAAATCAAAAAATTAGCCAGGCGTGGTAGCGCGTGCCTGTATTTCCAGCTACTTGGAAGGCTGAGGCAGCAGGGTTGCTGGAGCCAAGCAGGTCGAGGCTGCGGTGGCCGGGAGCGGCCACTGCACTCCAGTCTGGGTGACAGAGTGAGACTCCAACTCGAAAATAAATAAATAAAAATAAAAAATAAAAAAAACCAAGAGAGTCCTGATTTTTAATTTAAAAATCAAGAAAGTCATGTAGGAGTGGAGGGATAATAATTCTCTCCTTGCTTAACATGAGAAAACGCACAAGTGTTTAGAAAACTGAGATGCCAATTTTAATGTTATTGCTACCAAGGAACAAATTAAATGAAATCATATATAAACATTTTAAAGGTTAAAGGTTATTTTTAATTCTTTTTGAGTTGGAGTGTCATTCTGTCGTCCAGGCTGGAGTGCGGCAGCACACTCACGGCCACCACAGCCTCAACCTGCCAGGCTTAGGCAATCCTTCCGCCTCAGCCTTCCAAGCAGAAGGAACTACAGATGCACGCCACCATGCCCAGCTAGTTTTTGTGTGTGTGTGATTTATTGTAGAGACAAGGTTTCACTAAGTTGTCCAGGATGGTCTCAAACCCCTGGGTTTAGGTAATCCTCTCATCCCTGCCTCGCAAAATGCTGGGATTACAGGCATGAGCCACTGTGCCTAGCCCAAAGGCTATTTTCAAAATAACCTCTGTAACCCTTGCCATGTGGTGCCTTCTGCCAAGTTATGATTGCAGCAAGAAAGCCCTCACCAGATGCAGCCTCTCAATCCTGGACCTCCCAGGCTGCAGAACTTTGAGACATACCTTTCTATTCTTTATGTTACCCAGTCTGTGGTATTCTTTTATAGCAGCAGAAAATGAACTAAGACAGGTGGTTTAGGATGCAGAAGAGGATCTACTTTTTTCAACTTTAGGAGAAGAGAGTATGCTTTCTCCTTCTCATCTTGATAAAGTTTCTTTCACCAGGCATAAAAAGAGCCTGCAGTTTCAAGGCTAGGCGTTTGAATTCCATCAGTGAGCACTGCGGTGGGGGGAAAAAGAAAGCCAGTGAGAAGCTGAAAATTTTGCATATGGATTTCTTAAAGGGGCAGAGAGGAATATTACCAGATGGAGTCTGGTAATATTCTGGTTTGCAATTGCTCTGTAAACCTGTTAGTTCACAGAGGTCTGGCCAGCTGCCCCATTTTGCTGTGGTGTTCGCAGCTTCTATGTGGAAACATCGTTTTTGTGGTTGTTTCCTATCCCAGACTTCTCACTCAGAAAGGTTCAGGGGTTCTGTGACTAGAAAAGCTAGGAGATACCAATCTTTAAAGAACTGTATCGATGAGTTGTCCCAGCTTCTTTCGATAAGCCTGCTCCCGTGGCCATTCCCTCTTATAACTGGGCAAGTCTTCCATAGGTTGACTTGACCCTCTCCTGTTGTAGCTAAAGCATATTTCTTCCTGTGTTAGTTTCTGTGAATACAGTGAGTGATGAGTCTGCATCCTTTTGATAATAAAAAAAGGATAATAAAAAAAGGATCAGTGAAATTCTTCCCAAGCCAAGCATCTGCAGCTCCTATAACTTCTCTTACTACTAATTAAAATAATTTCCATTCTCCATGCATCAGGCACCGTACTGCCTTACACAAATTGTTTCATTTAATCCTTCAACAGTCCTGTGAAGTAGGGAGCATTATTCTCACTTGACTGATTAGGAAACTGAGGCTTAGAGAGATAGAGTGTTTTTTTCCAGCATCAAGATACTGTCAGAAGCTGAAGTCACCCCAGGCCCTGGCTGGGATGCTCTTTACCGCCTTGCTGTGGTAGGAAGGGGAGAGGTTCCCTGGTGGTCGTTTCTCTGCAGTAGGTGAGGGCGTGAGCTCTGAAAACCATACTCATACGTATGTGACTGCTAGATAGCTGGGCTATGGCGTCATCTCATTTGCTAAAGTATAGGTTTCCTGTCTAGGAAACAGAACTCATTCGTGAGCACCCACCACGTGGCTGCCATGAACGCCCCTAGCCATTGGGATATGGCAGCGACCCAAACAGATGACAATTCCTACCCCCAATGGCATTTTAGAGGGAAGATATACAACTAACAAGGTAAACAAGTACAGCATGTAGTATGTTAGGTGTTAGATGGCATTAAGTGTCAAGGAGGAAAAAGATATCAGGCAAGGTGGGTAGAAATGATGGGGAGGGCTGAGACCTTCAAGAGAGGCTTGCCTGGAGGAAGAACACCCCAGGCAGAGGAAATGGAAAGTAGAGGCCTGGCATGTGGTCGAGGAGGTCAGTGTGGCTGCAGCAGAGTGAGGGGGGGGCCCAGCAGAGGACAGGGGCAGAGAGATGAGAGGCGAGGTCAGGCGGGGGACCGCAGGCCCTTGCTGAAGTCTATGGCTTTTCTCTAAATGAAATGGACGGCTGGATGTGGTGGCTCACATCTGTAATCCCAGCACTTTGGGAGGCGGAGGTGACAGGATTGTCTAAACCCAGGAGTTCGAGGCCAGCCTGTGCATCTTAACGAGACCTCATCTCCACAATAAATTTTTATTTTTTTTATTTTTATTTTTTATTTTTTGAGTTGGAGTCTCACTCTGTCGCCCAGACTGGAGTGCAGTGGTCGCTGCCGGCCACCGCAGCCTCCACCTGCTGGGCTCCGGCGATCCTTCCGCCTCAGCCTTCCGAGTAGCCGGAATTACAGGCATGCGCTACCACACCCGGCTAATTTTTTGATTTATTGTAGAGGTGAGGTCTCGCTGCCCAGGCGGGTCTCGAACCCGCGGGCTCAGGCAATCCACTCACCTCAGCCTCCCAAAGGCGCGGGATTACAGGCTGAGCCACCGAGCCCGGCCACAATAAATTTTTAAAAATACCCAGCTGTGAAGCCGGGCTCGGTGGCTCAGCCTGTAATCCCGCGCCTTTGGGAGGCTGAGGTGAGTGGATTGCCTGAGCCCGCGGGTTCGAGACCCACCTGGGCAACTCGGCGAGACCTCACCTCTACAAATAAATCAAAATATTAGTCAGGCGTGGTAGCGCGCGCCTGTAGTTCCAGCTACTCGGAAGGCTGAGGCGGGAGGATCGCCGGAGCCCAGCAGGTCGAGGCTGTGGTGGCCGGGAGCGGTCACTGCACTCCAGTCTGGGTGACAGTGTGAGACTCCCACTCCAAAAAAAAAACAAAAACAAAAACAAAACAAAAAAGAATAAATGAAAGGGAAATGCACCGGAGGGTTTCAAGTGGTGAGGTGACATAACTTAACCAGATCCTTCTGAAAGCTGTGCTGAGAATAGATTGTAGGCAGGCAAAGACAGAGCAGTGGGACCTGTTAGGAGGCTCTTCGCAATGACCCAGTGAGCGATGACCATGGTGGCAGTGGAGGAGATGAAACGTAGTTGGGTTTTGCAAACACGTGTTTGGAAGGTATAGCCAGCAAGATTGCCTCATGTGTGGGATGTGTGAGGTGAGAGATGAGCTGAGGATGGTAGCCATGGCGTTGGTCTGAGCAACTAGAAGAATAAAGTTGCCCTGAATTGAAACAGGGAAGCCTGCCCCAAGGCCCGGTGAAGGGAGAGTTGGGATCCAGTCAAGCCTGAGATCCCCATGGGTCATCCAAGGGAGGGTCTAGTGACAGTTGGGTATGTGGGGGTGGAGCTCGGCGGAAAGGTTCTTTCTGAAGATAAAAATGTGAGAATCATCGTGATACCCATCGTATCCATATACTTCTCCCGGATACATAGTATTTGAAGCCATGAGACGAGACCTCCTCAGCACTGAGTCCAGGTACACAGAGAAAAGGTTCAAAGACTGAGCCCAGAGCACACCGACAGTCAGACATCAAGGATACGAAAAGAACCGACAAAAGCACGTGAGAGAGGTTGTCTAGGAAGGTGGGAGGAGAACCAGGAGTGCATGGCATTCTGGAAGCCAAGGGAAGAAGGCAGTTCAAGGAGGAGAAAGCAACGTCGTGTCACGTCACCCCTGAGCCAAGCAAGAAGAGGGCTGGCAGTGACCTGGAACTCACTAGTGACCAGAAGAACTAGTTAGTGGCACAGTGGGGGTTGAAACAAGAGGAGAGAAATCAGGGGTGGCAGAAAGAGAGTGTACTCAATCCTTTCAAGGAGTTTTGTTGTAAAAGAAGGAAGAACAAGCCAGGCTTGGTGGCTCAGCCTGTAATCCCGCGCCTTTGGGAGGCTGAGGTGAGTGGATTGCCTGAGCCTGCGGGTTCGAGACCCGCCTGGGCAGCAAGACCTCATCTCAACAATAAAATCACAAAATCAGCCGGGCGTGGTAGTGCACGCCTGTAATTCCGGCTACTTGGAAGGCTGAGGCGGAAGGATCGCTGGAGCCCAGCAGGTCGAGGCTGCGGTGGCCGGGAGCGGCCACTGCACTCCAGTCTGGGCGACAGAGTGAGACTCCAACTAAAAAAAAAAAAAAAAAAAAAGAAGGAAGAACAATAGAGTGGAAGCTGGGGAAGGGCGGTGAAGTAATGGGACCTTTTTCTTTTTTTTAAGGTGAGAGAGATACAGTGTGTTTGTAAGCTGATGGCTCTAATTCATTCGAGAGAAAGCATGGTGGTGCAGGAGAGAGACGACAGAGTGACCGGAGTGATGTCCCCAGAGGGCAAGAGAGAGGGAGTGGGCTTCCCTCCCACCAGAGAAGAGGGCTGGCCAGGGCAAGGCGGCTCATGCGGTCACAGGCAGGAAGTTGATCCGTGGACACAGAAGCAGAGAGGTGGGCGGGAGTGCTGGGGAGAGCACGTAGGAGTTCTTTTCTGATCGCTGCAATGTTCTTGGTGACGTAGGAAGCAAGGTTGCTACGAGGGAGGACGGGGAGGGGGTGTTGAAGGTTTGAAGAAAGAAGAGAAGGGATGAAATCATCACCTGGGAGCGTGGGCGAGAGAAAAGACCGGATAAGTATAATATGTCTGCAGGGCATCACTCAGGGCCCACTTGACTTGATCACAATTGAAAGAGTGACTAGCGAGTGTGACTGGTGTTCTTCTCCAGCCATCGTGAGATCCAAGCCTAGAGAAGGTGGAGAGTTAGATTGAACCAGGGTTGTGGTTTCTTCAGGAGACAGCCTCAAAGCGAGAGAGAGGCAAGGGAGGCAAGAGCATCAGCCAACAAGTGACCATGACGATTGGATCAGGAGGGAGAGGACACGAGGAGGACAGGGAGAAAGTGATGAGACCTCTACACAGCAGGACTGGGGGTCTTGGCTGGGTCATAGGGTTTGGTGGAATTGGGGTGCTGAGGGAGTGAGCTGGGCAGATAGAGAATATGGTCCCAAAGTGGTTTGAGAGTGGTATGAGCGGCTGCAGGTCTGGGTAACGGCAAGGTTAAGGGCACAATTCTGGAGTGGCAGAGACGGGAGGAGAGGAGGTCTGGGGCCTGCAGGTCAGAGCTGCCTAGGTCAGAGCTGCACTGATGAGTGCTCCTACGGGCCAGGGGAACCCTGTGTCCTCCTGGCGAGTCCATTAAGCACCATGATCTTGTACAAGCCTTGCTTGGGGATGGGGCCCACAGGCTACCCTTGTTGCATAAAGGAACGAAGGAAAGATGAGACAGGAAGAGGAGGAGAACAAAGAAGGATCTGTTATGCACTGAACACCAGATATGTGATTTTGACTGCTTGACTGTGTCTTCCATTACTAGGCGATCGACAAATAATCTTGAATGAATGACTGATCTACTCAACGACACATTTTGTGTGAGTGTGCAGCCTTGAAGCCATAGTCAGGCTTGAAGCCAGGGTCTGTGGAAGGACACCGTGCCTGGAAAACTAACATTTCCTTTATTTGAACTCATGGGAGTTTGCTGGGCTTGTTTTGCTCTGGTAACTTGCAGGTGGGAAGCAAAGAGGTGTATATCCTGTCCAAGATAGGCAGGTGGGAGGTGTGTGTGTGTGTGTGTGTGTGTGTGTGTGTGTGTGTGTGTGTGTGTGTGTGTACCTTGCGGGGACAGGATAGATAGATATAACCCTCACCCCCACCCTTCAAGAACAGCTGAGGTGAGATTTTTCTGTGCTGGACTCCTCTTTTGCATGGGTGTCCTCCAAAGCTGCCTCTCCCTGGGGACCTGTAGACCTGGGCAGCTCCTAACACTGCCTGGGAGTCAGCTGTGGTGTCTCCTGCATGGTACAGACGTCTCTTTAATTTACTGTGCTCTTTGCCATGAAATAAACTCTATCTGTGCTCATCGTGTCTGTTATCCTTTTACCATCCGTCACTCCATCTTCCTGCTGTGATAACCATGTGGGCTGGTGTCCGTCAAGCTGACGAGGGATTTGACTTACTCGACTTGGTATAAAGAGGTGTCAGACCTTGGGAAGTCACTGAACATCTCTTGGGCCTAGGCTTTCCGATCTGTAGAAACGAGTAATAACTTATGTTTTTCTATAAATCTACTAAGATGCTCAAGTGGGAAATTTATGAGAGTGCTTTGTAAACGGTAAAGCTCTAAAAAATGTTACTTCTTGTTGTTTTGTTACCTTTGTAGAAATAACAGCAAGTGATTACAAGAAAGTCCAGAGAGAGAGAAAGCAAGAATTACACCCTGTGCAGAAGAAGACCCTAAATAATGTCTTAGAGGAGCCAGCCATCCTAGACCAGATTCCCATAAACATCAAACCAGAAAGAAATAAAGAAAAGAAGTTCAAGTTCATTGCTGAAAAACCATGTTTTTCTTTTAGTCCCTGTGGGAGAGTGTTATTATTTTAGTGTGGGATAGGACTATAATTCATTTTTTCCCCAAATCAGAGCCTTTTGATGTGTTTCATGATTCACAGGCTATGACTCACATATTAGAAGTCTCACTAGTATATTACTAATAGTTTATTTTCCCTTTAAAAAAGGAGATAAGATTTAAAAAGAGATTACATAATTATTTTCATTTCAGCTTATACCTTGGTTTATCTGACATGATAATTTCAGAAAGAGAAAGTTTCTCCCCCTGCAAAAAAAGAAATCTCATTAGTTTAAGAACCATATTTCCAAGATGCCTGTTAACTTCCGTGCAATTAATCTCTCTAAGGTCAGCAAGAAAGTTAAATCCATATGAAACAGCACCCCTCAAGATTTCTTCACCATCAGTAGTCACTCTAAAACACACGTATTAGATATTTTTGAATTATATGATATTGTGAATTATATTTATCAAGTTTTTTTAAATCTGCTAGTTCATCAAAATGCAATTAAATACACTGCTTTTCTACCACCCACTCAGGTCATTAAAGGATGAATCAAGTGTAATAAACACATCAAACCAACCATACTAAAGTTATTTGAAAATAAATTTTTGATCAGGTGTGGTGGTTCACACTTTGGGAAGCTAAGGAAGGAGACTGGCTGAAGGCCAGAAGCTCAAGACCAGCCTGGGCAACATAGTGAGACCCCGTCTCTACAAAAAATTTTAAAATTTGCTGGATGTGGAGACGTGTACCTGTAGTCTCAGCCACTCGGGAGTCTGAGGCAGGAGGATCACTTGAGTCGAGTTGGAGGTTGCAGTTAGCTTTGATCATGCCACTGCACTCCAGCCTGTCTCAAAAAAAAATATATATATATATATTTTTTTTTTTAGTCGAAGTCTCACTCTGTTGTCCAGGCTGGAGTACAGTGGCACACTCATGGCTACTGCAGCCTTGACTTGCTGGGTTCAGGTGATCCTTCTGCCTCAACCTTCCAAGTAGCTAGAACTACAGGGGTGCACCACCATGCCCGGTTAATTTTTTTGATTTACTGTAGAGATGAGGTCTCGCCAAGTTGCCCAGGCTGGTCTTGAGCCCCTGGTCTCAGGCAATCCTCTCGCCTCCGCCTCCCAACGTGCTGGGATTACAGATGTGAGCCACTGCACCCGGCAATAAAGTTTTATTTATTTCATTTTATTGAAGATTTCTGCCTACCTAATCTCACAGATATTTTAATCTAGTGGATTCAAAACCCGTTAATGATTTGAGCCGTGTCTAAATTCTTTCTTTTTTTTTAAGAGTTGGAGTCTCTGTCGCCCAGGCTGGAGTGCAGCGGCACGTTCACGGCCACGCGAGCCTCGACCTACTGGGCTCAGGTGATCCTTCGCCTCAGCCTTCCAAGTAGCTGGGACCATAGGCACACACCACCATGCCCTGCTAATATTTTTGATTTATCACCAAGTTGCCCAGGCTGGTCCCGAACCCTTAGACTCAGGCAATCCTCTTGCCTCAGCCTCCCAAAGTGCTGGGATTCCAGGTTTGAGCCACCGTGCCGGCCTTTTTTTTTTTTTAAATCAGCTTTTTCAGGTTGAATAGACCCTATTTAAATGTCTCCTTTTGAAAGTAAAGCAACAAAATTCTTGCAGAATAAATAAGTTCATGCACCTTGACTTCATTAGGCCAGAGCTACACTGACTTCCAGGATATTGAGACAATAATAATGATAATGATGACAGTGACACATGTATGCTACTTACCTGAGTAGCCACCACGGCTTAGGCACTTTTCTGGTTTTTTTGGTTTCTTTTTGAGTTGGAGTCTCACTCTGTCGCCCAGACTGGAGTGCAGTGGCCACTCCCGGCCACCGCAGCCTCGACCTGCTGGGCTCCTGCGATCCTTCTGCCTCAGCCTTCCAAGTAGCCGGAATTATAGGCATGCGCTACCACACCCAGCTGATTTTTTGATTTATTGTAGAGATGTGGTCTCGCTGCCCAGGCGAGTCTCGAACCCGCGGGCTCAGGCATTCACTCACCTCAGCCTCCCAAAGGCGCAGGGTTACAGGCTGAGCCACCGAGCCCGGCTGACTTAGGCACTTTTCATACGCTCATTTTAATCTATCCCACAACACTCAAAGAGGTTAAATCATGTGTAGTAGGACCCTGAGTTAGTGGGTGGCTGAGCTGGAGTCCTAAACCATGTCAACCTCTTTCCAGCATACGACTTGATGCCTAAATAAATATTCCACCAAATGAAAGGATAAGCTTAACTTAAAGAATTTAAACGAGGCACTGGATTCAGTCCAAACTTAATTTGGAGCCCAAATCATTTAGCTTGGCTGTCTGCCCTGGTTAACCTAATCAGTCCATTTCTATTTCATTGGGGGCCTGTGGATTTGGGTCCCAAAGAATATGCACTTGGAAGAATTAAGAGGAAAAAAATTTCTTTGGACAGTATGTCTTGAAAAAACTAAACAAAGCTCTCTCTGGGCCTTGGCTCTCCCAGAATCAGAAAGGCACCAGTCAGTTTCTTGCTGCCCAGAAATTTCAAAGCAACCATGTTGGAAGGAGACTGAGAAAGCGGGACTGCAACCAAAATAGAAGAAAACTTGAATACGAGGTTCTCATATGATGTCACCTCAACTCAGCCAGTGTCTCTTAGATTTCCAGCTGTGACACCTGCTGTGATTGGAACAGACCCTTGTGCTTTTGGCAGTGAGTGTCCCATAGTCAGAACTCACCACTGTCCTTCGTGTCAGGGATGATTGCTGAGGCAAAAGAGATGTCCCGCAACCTAACTTGGCTTTAACTTAATGGACCAAAACAGGAGCCGAAGGGCTTAACTTCCTCTCCAGGAATTCTGAAAGACTGAGGGTACTAGCCAAGAAAACATACATTTATTGGAAGGAATTCATGGCGGTATTATCTTTTAAACATTTCAATAGCTGTTTCCTCTTCTCCTTCTCTTTCCTCTTCTTATTCTTTTTGTTAGAGTCTCACTGTGTCACCCAGGCTAGAGTGCAGTGACACAATCATGGTTCACCACAACCTTGACCTCCCAGGCTCAGGCGATCCTCCCTTCTCAGCCTCCTGGGCAGCAGGGACTACAGGTGCATACCACTCTGCCTGGCTAATATTTTGATTTTTTTTTTTTTTTGCAGAGAAGTCTCACTATATTTCCCAGGCTGGTCTTAAACTCCTTGGATAAAGCAATCCTCCTGCTTTATAATATGAATAATATGTATTCATCAAAGTCGTTATAAAGTGAGTGAAAAGACACGGCAAAAATTAGGAAGAAATACTTGCAACAAGTCAGCATTACAAATTAGTGTTAAGAATATTTGAGCCGAGCTCAGTGGCTCAGCCTGTAATCCCGCACCTTTGGGAGGCTGAGGTGAGTGGACTGCCTGAGCCCGCCTGGGCAATTTGGCAAGACCTCATCTCTACAATAAATCAAAAAATGAGCCGGGCGTGGTAGCGCATGCCTGTAATTCCGGCTACTCGGAAGGCCAAGGCGGAAGGATCGCCGGAGCCCAGCAGGTCGAGGCTGCGGTGGCCGGGAGCGGCCACTGCCCTCCAGTCTGGGCGACAGAGTGAGACTCCGACTCAAAAAAAAAGAATATACGAAAAAGTCTAGCAAATCAATAAACAGCAACAACAATAAAAAAGATAAATAACCCAGTTTTTTAAAAAAATGAGCAAAAGATATGAGCAGGCATTTCAGAGAAGAGAAAACACATAGGGCCAGTAAACACATACAGAAATAACAAAGAAATGCAAATAAAGATCACAATGTGATAGTGTCTTAACTGCATCCAAAGGACAAAAGTCAGGACTGACAATGCAAAGTGTTAGAGAGTATGTGGACCAACAAGCTCTGCTCTACAATGCTAGTGAAAATGTGCATAGGTAGAAGCATTTCGGTAAACACTTCAAGAGAATCTTGAAAAGATAAACATTTATTTATCCTGCAATTTTTCATTCCACTTTTCCACACGTACCCAAGAAAACTCTTGTCCTTGGACACTGAGAGATATGTACCAAAATACTCATAAGAGCACAGTTTATAATAACAGGACTACAGAGGCCGGGCTCGGTGGCTCAGCCTGTCATCCCGCGCCTTTGGGAGGCTGAGGTGAGTGGATTGCCTGACCCCACGGGTTCGAGACCCGCCTGGGCAACTTGGTGAGACCTCACCTCTACAATAAAAATCAAAAATCAGCCGGGCGTGGTAGCGCGTGCCTGTAGTTCCAGCTACTTGGAAGGCTGAGGCGGAAGGCTCGCCGGAGCCCAGCAGGTCGAGGCTGCGGTGGCCGGGAGCGGCCACTGCTCTCCAGTCTGGGCGACAGAGTGAGACTCCAACTCAAAAAAATAAAATAAAATAAAAAAATAACAGGACTACAGAAGCAACCCAAAAGCCCACTGATAGGAGAAATACATAAGTAACCTGTGCTATCGTCACAGAATGAATAGTATACGCCAACTTTATGCAATCATGTTTTGTAGTTATTTATTGCTGTATAACAAATCACCCCCAAATTTAACTGGATTAAAGTGTAATTGCTTAACATAGTCATTTTATTATATTTTATAATTTTGTGGGTCAGGAATCCAAGCAGGGCTCAGCTGGACAATTCCTCTGCTCCATGTGATATTGACTGAGGTCATTCAGTGGAGAGGTTAAAGAGTCAGGGACCGTCTTTTTCTGTGAAGAGAAAGTTGCATGAAAATCCAAGGAAAAAAAAAGTTAAAACAAATTAGTGACCACCTTTATTCTTCAACAAATATAGACAAATATCTAATTTTGAGTGAAAAAATAAGCACTAATAGATTGCCTACACAGGATGCCCAAACAACTAGGCCAGGCACGGTAGCTCACACCTGTAATCCCAACACTTTGGGAGGCTGAGGCAGAAGGATTGCTTGAGCCCAGGAGTTTGAGACCAGCCTAGGCAACATAGTGAGATCTTGTCTCTACAAAAAATTTAACAACTCAGCCAGGTGTGGTGGCGCATGCCTGTAGTCCCAGCTACTTGGAAGGCTGAGGTGAAAGGATCGCCTGAACTCAGGAAGTAAAAGCTATCTTGAGCCATAATCATATCACTGCACTCTAGCCTGGGTGACAGAGTGAGATTCTGAGTTAAAAAACAAAGAAACTCAAAATGCATTTTAAAAGTTTTCTCTTCTCTCACTCCAAAAACGTAGCCTTAAAACTTGCTTGAGCCGGGCTCGGTGGCTCAGCCTGTAATCCCGTGCCTTGGGAGACTGAGGTGAGTAGATTGCTTGAGCCTGCAGGTTCGAGACCCGCCCGGGCAACTTGGTGAGACCTCATCTCTACAATAAATCAAAAAATTAGCCGGGTGTGGTAGCGCGTGCCTGTAGCTCCAGCTACTTGGAAGGCTGAGATGGAAGGATCGCCGGAGCCCAGCAGGTCGAGGCTGTGGTGGCTGAGAGTGGCCACTGCACTCCAGTCTGGGCGACAGAGTGAGACTCCAACTAAAAAAAAAAAAAAAAAAACTTGCTTGATTTCACAAACTGACAGGCTAAGGACAAAAAAAAAAGAAAAAAACTTGCTTGAGAGGTTTCTCATCTCCTTTTCCCCACCAGATACTCCTTTGCATTGTGTTCACTTTATCTAATTTTGTGCTTGCTTAGAAATTCCAGGGGTTAATCTTGAAACAAACCAGACAGCAATGGAATTCTCCCCAACCCAGAGATGACTTCAAGGCTGCAGTCAATGTACAACTTCAAGATGGTGCCAGCCCACACACCAGATGGGGCAATCACCCAAGAGAGCCATTGGAACAAGCCATGCAGACCAGCACCCACTATCACCCCTGCAGACTCCCCAAACCCAGTTTCCCTGTTTAAACCCCTGCATGCAGCCCCAAAGTTGAAAGGGTCTATTGGAGGCATGAGCCTGGCCATTCCCCCAACTGCCAGCTTTTGGAAGAAAGTCACTTTTCCTTCACATTTCTCGTCTGCCGAGTTTGGCTTTGTGCAGCTAAGTTGCCCAGGCTGCACAAAGCCTCATGCCTATAGTCCAGCACTTTGGGAGACCCAGGATTGCCTGAGCAATCCTCTCCCCTGGGTCTCCCAAAGTGCTGGGACTATAGGCATGAGGAAGTGCATCTTTTTTAAATGGAAGGAGAAGAAACCACAGCAGGCAAGACTGAAGGAAGTGAAATGGCTCATCTCCCATCATACAACTGGCTGGAGGCAGAGCTGAGACTCAAAGCCAGGCTCCTGTCTCTCACTGTCCGGTATTCCTTCTTTTGAGCTGTTAGGACCTAGCAGAGAACCCGGCTGTAAGTCAGATGATGCCAGGATTCAGGATCTGGTTCCCTGTCGTTCTTCTTGTGCTGTGCCCTATTCACGGAGTCATAACTGGGGAAGGACACTGGTGATTTGCCTCAGGTACAGAAAGGTGGCCAGTGCATTCATTTTAAATAATCACCCCAAAAGTCTGAGCAAAATTTAAAATATTCTCCCCACTCAGCATAAGATGGCCTGACACCCAGCCGAGAGAGGAGAGTCCAACACACAAGGTCAAAGGGCAGACTGCTGCCAGCCTTTGGGTGTTCCCCTTCCTCTTCTCCCTCCCATGCTCATAGCCTTAGCTGAAGAACTGTCTCTGTGTTCCATGTGTGCCTCATTAACTGATGGAATACCAACAAAAGTACTTAAGATGTTCACTCCATGTTTATCAAGAATGTTACCAGCCGGGCTCGGTGGCTCAGCCTGTAATCTCGCGCCTTGGGAGGCTGAGGTGAGTGGATTGCCTGAGCCTGCGGGTTCGAGACCCACCTGGGCAACTTGGCGAGACCTCATCTCTACAATAATTCAAAAATTAGCCGGGCGTGATAGCGCATGTCTGTAGTTCCAGCTACTTGGAAGGCTGAGGCGGAAGGATCGCCGGAGCCCAGCAGGTCGAGGCTGCGGTGGCCGAGAGCGGCCACTGCACTCCAGTCTGGGCAGCAGAGTGAGACTCCAACTCAAAAAAAAAAAAAAGAACGTTACCTATATGAGGTCTGACAATTAAGTTTGTGAAGTCATCCTAGAAAAGGTGCTATATACATCATTTCTGAATATCACTACGGTCACCTTCGAAGTTCTCCCCTTGGGAAGGTATGTACTGACAGCAGCACCTAGTCCACCTGTCAAAGCAATTTTGGAACACTTTCTCTGGAATGGCCATCAGAGCTGTTGCATGACCCTTGATGTCCTAAATGTCATTTAAAAAAACCTTCCTTTTAATATTTCCTTTATCTTCAGGGAAAGAAAAAAGTAACTGGGGGCCAGATCAGGTGAGTAGGGAGGGTGTTTCAACAGTTGTTTGTTTTAGGCTAAAAACTCCCTCACAGACAGTGCCGTGTGAGCTGGTGCATTGTCGTGATATAAGAGCTCTTTTGGGACCATTTTTACACACATCTTTCTCATGCCAAGATTTTCAGTTAAGATTTTCTTAGCTGTTTCCTATCATTGTTTATTTGGTCTGCTATGCTTCTCACAGTCAGCCAACGATTTTGATGCACAAATCAACAAATTTTTGCAATGTTTTCATCAGTTCTGCTCCTTACTGACCATCCTGACCTCTCCTCATCAGTGGCACTCTCTCCCTTCAGAAAAACATGTAATCCATTTGCCGTTTTCTTCATGGCATTATCCCCATAAACTTGGACTAACATATCCCTGATTTCATTTCCACTCTTGCCAAGTTTAATAAGAAAAGTAATGTTTGTTCATTACTCTAATTCAAACTCCAACATTCTCACAGTGACGGCTCTGATGGCCATTCCAGAGAAGAGTTTCAAAATTGCTTTGATGGGTGGATGAGGCACTGGTGTGGTGCATAGTTTCCCAAGGGGAATACTTTGAAGGTGACCATAGTGATATTCAGCAATGAGGTATGTAGCTCTTTTTCTAGGATGAGTTTGTGAACTTAATTGTCAGTATTTTATTTGTTGGGGTTTTTTTTTTTTGAGTTGGAGTCTCACTCTGTCGCCCAGACTGGAGTGCAGTGGCCGCTCCCGGCCACCGCAGCCTCACCTGCTGGGCTCTGGCGATCCTTCCGCCTCAGCTTTCCGAGCAGCCGGAATTACAGGCATGCGCTACCATGCCGGGCTGATTTTTTGATTTATTGTAGAGATGAAGTCTTGCTGCCCAGGCGGGTCTCGAACCCGCGGGCTCAGGCAATCCACTCACCTCAGCCTCCCAAAGGCGCGGGATTACAGGCTGAGCCACTGAGCCCGGCTTGTTGGGGTTTTTGTTGTTGTTGTTGTTTTGTTTTGTTTTGTTTTGTTTTTGAGTCAGAGACTCACTCTATTGTTCAGGCTGGAATACAATGGCACAATCATGACTCACCAGTCTTGACCTCCTAGGCTTAGGTAATGCTTCCTCCTCAGCCTCCCAAGTAGCTGGGACTACAGACATGTGCCACCAAGCCCAGCTAACTTTTTTATTTTTTGTAGCGACAAGGTCTTGCTCTATTGCCTGTGCTGGTCTTGGATTCCTGGTCTCAAGCGATCCTCCCACCTCGGCCTCCCAAAGTGCTGGGATTACAGGCATGAAACACCATGCCCAGGTCATGAATGTGATCTGTATTTGAAAGTGCATATTGCATTATTAATACTAAATTAAAATGCTGTGTCTTGAGTGTTCCTGACATTTTTATGCCTGTGGGATAGATGAGTGATCACAGAATCATCAATCAGTTCTCAGTTCATGGAGACCATAAACATACATGGCATGCAAGTGGTCTATTTGCCTTCCAAAGGGCAAGGCCAAACCAAAGCCAATGAGCAGACTTGGGCCAAATACTGAAACCAAAGCCCTGCCAGAGTGTGTCTCTCACTTTTTGACCTAGAAATCCCACTTCTAGGAGTCTATTCTCCCTACAGTGACATGTGTTAGCTGTGTGCCACGTCCATCTGTGTGGGGACAAAATCCCCTTTCTTTGGGGAATTTTCCCTCCCCCTTTTTTCTTTTTTTGAGGAAGCAGGATTTATGGAGAGAGGACAGAAAAGCGCCCACAGTGGGAGGGGACCTGAAGGGGTTGCCCCCTCCCACCTCCTTTTCAATCATGTGGTTCTGGTGAAGGCTGCCGATTACCAGCCCATCCCCTGGACATAGTGACTGGTCCCAGGTGGGTGTCCACACACAGGCCAAGCCTGTGATCCCAGCGCTTTGGGAGGCTGAGGTGAGTGGATTGCCTGAGCCCGCAGGTTCGAGACCCGCCTGGGCAACTTGGTGAGACCTCATCTCTACGATAAAATCAAAAATTGGCTGGGCGTGGTAGCGCGTGTCTGTAGTTCCAGCTACTTGGAAGGCTGAGGCAGACGGATGGCCGGAGCCCAGCAGGTCGAGGCTGCGGTGGCCGGGAGCATGCCACGGCCACTCCAGTCCGGGTGATAGAGTGAGACTCCAACTCAAAATATATATATATATATATTCAGCTCGGTGGGTCACACCTGTAATCCTAGTACTTTGGAAAGTGGAGGCGACAGGATTGCCTGAGCCCAGGGATTCGAAACCGGCCTGGGCAACTTGGTGAGACCTCATCTGTACAATAAATCAAAAAATTAGTCAGGTGTGGTGGCACGTGCCGGTAATTTCAGCTACTTGGAAGACTGAGGCAAAAAGATTGTCTGAGCCCAGCAGGTTGAGGCTGTGGTAGCTATGAGCATGACCCTGCACTCCAGACTGAGCAACAGAGTGAGACACCAACTCAAAAAAAAAAAAAAAAAAAATCAGTGACATGAAAAGGCTTATGACATGTAAAAAACAAGGTACAAAACTAAAATGATAAATACATTATGATTCTAACTTAAATGTATGGATACCCACACACATATGAAAGTAGGATCTTATTGATGCTTTTCATTTTAGCCTTAATACCTTTCCGTCTTGTCAGAATTTAACATATTGGCATATATTATCTTTACCGCAAATCTCAAAACAGACAAGTTTCTTTTTAAAGCGGTGACAAATGCTTACGGTTCATTTTTACCCTCTCCAGCGTCGACATTATCTTTGAACCCCAGAAGGGGTGCATGTGACTTCCCATAATCTGAATCAACACAGCAGAAACCATGTCCGAGATCAGCACCATCTTGGAGACATCACTGACTTGATAGCATCTATTCAAGTGAAGAAGACACAGCCAGATGTGACACTGTTTACCCATGGTGTTTCAGCTGCAAGGTACGGGATCCGGGAAAGAAAGCAAGTGAGAGACCAGGGAGCCGAGTGGAGGGCTTGTTTCTAGTGACTAAGTTTCTAGTTCCAAAGTCTGATTTCACATGGAGGTAACGGCAGCCAGAGCCATTGAGGATGTGTCGGCTTTAGAGAGAAACTGTGTGGCAGCCTTTTCCTCTTCCCTCCTTCCCAGCTCAACTCTCCCCTCCACCCTCCACGTGAATGAGCAAGACAGGAGAGAGGACCGACTGAGAACATGGCCACCGCTCCTCCAGTCATCCTCCCCGACACACCCTGCCTCGCCTGCTTCCAGTCTCCTCCCCGCACCGGCCCTTCCCCTGGGGTGCCTGCTTTTCTCCCTTCCCAACCAGGCCCACTGCCCTCAGCTGCTTTCCCTGTATCCTTCTCACATGGCTCCTCCCCTCCCATGATGACATGGTCTTGTAGCCAGTGGGGGACACCGTGATGTCCTCCCCTGATCCCCCTTCAAGGGAGGACTTATTGTCATGGCTGCTCACAGACGGAGGGACTCTGAGGCATAGCGCCCCCTAGCCAAAGGTGAAAATTCCCCACGGGAAGGACAGATGCCGGACACAATCAGAACAGACTCCTAGGAGTGGGCTTTCTGGGTCAAAAGGTGAGAGACATACTCAAGCGGGGCTTTGGTTTCAGTACTTGGCCCAAATCTGCTCATTGGCTTTGTTTTAGCCTTGCCCTTTGGAAGGCCAATAGTCTACTTTTTTTTTTGAGATGGAGTCTCACTCTGTCACCCAGACTGGAGTGCAGTGGCCGCTCCCGGCCACCGCAGCCTCGACCTGCTGGGCTCCGGCGATCCTTCCGCCTCAGCCTTCCGAGTAGCTGGAACTACAAGCGCGCACTACCACACCCGGCTAACTTTTTAAAAATTTATTTATTGTAGAGATGAGGGCTCACCAAGTTGCCCAGGCGGGTCTCGAACCCGCGGGCTCAGGCAATCCAGCCACTAGTCTACCTGCATGCCATGTATGTTTATGGCCTCCATGAACTGGCGACTGATCCATGATCCTGTGGCCACTCATCTATCTCTCGGGCGTACAAATGTCGGTAACACTCAAGGCATGTCATTGTGATTTGGTACGGATACGTCAAGAATCGCTTTCAAATATTCACCCCTTTTCTGGGGTGGCCCACACCTGCTGCCAACAACTGTAAAGGTCTGCCCATCTCAGACCAATCAAGAGGGTCTGAAGGACCATCCTCATTGCAGAGCTCGCCCGGGGTTGGCAAAAAACTGTCACTGGACTACATCACAGCCCCCTTCTCCCTCTGCCGGCTCCTGCTTCTGTCGCCTCCCTTCCCTGGGTGCTGATCCCAAGGGCACTTACTCCTTAATGAACCGCCATCAAATTCCGTCTCAGAGCCAGCAACACAGCCCTATCTGAAAAGTTGTTGGTCTTTGATCCTAAGTTGCCTTGTAGACTTTGTTTTCACAAGGGCATTTTAATCTCCACATGTAGACAGTAAGCTTCTTGAAAGTAGAAACTACCTTACATTTCTTTGCATCCAGATTCCACCCTCGGTCTCAGGATTCTGTTCCTAATTAAACTCAAGTACTTAGGAATCCAAAAACAATGAGTAAAGGGTCTTACAGAAAAAGTATGTCAGCCGGGCTCGGTGGCTCAGCCTGTAATCCCGTGCCTTTGGGAGGCTAAGGTGAGTGGATTGTCTGAGCCCACAGGTTCGAGACCCGCCTGGGCAACTTGGCGAGACCTCATCTCTATGATAAAACAAAAAATTAGCCGGGCGTGGTAGCACGCGCCTGTAGTTCCAGCTACTTGGAAGGCTGAGGCGGAAGGATCGCCGGAGCCTGGCAGGTCGAGGATGTGGCGGCCGGGAGTGGCCACTGCACTCCAGTCTGGGCGACAGAGTGAAACTCCAAAAAAAGATAAAATTAATCTTATGCTCTTCAACGTTCATTGGGCTTTTAGGAATTACAAAAAAAAAGGAAAGAAAAAGTATGTCCACATCCTTTGAAAATCACAATGGGGAAAATATGGTGGACTCTGTTTGCCAAAAGAAATCATGACTAAGAAGGCAAATATCTGTCTTCCTGGGATATGCAAAGTGAACCACAAATGGGGGGAAAATATCCCCTTTTACCTTGGTTCCTATGTCATTGGTCTTCTCGTAACACCTTACTCGTCACCTTTTTATTCTTCATTATGTTTGTTGGGCTGTTTTGGGCTGCATGATACACTTACTTAAAATCAGCTAGCCAGATGTGGTGATGTGTACCTGTACAGTTCGAGGCTGTGGTGCACTGTGATCATGCCTGTGTACAGTCACTGAACTCCAGCTTGAACAACATAGAGAGACCCTGTCTCCAAAACAAGCAAACAAATAAAAAATTAGCCGAACTATCAATCCTTGGAGCATTTAATAAATTAGAAAATCACCAAAGGAACTAACACGTGTGGGTATATACTATGGCGACACCTGGTGGTAAGAAATAAAATAGCATCATGAACCTCCCTTAATGGCGGATTCCTGGTTTATATTGCTGGAATAAAATTTAATTATATAGAAATCTTAAAAACAATTTCAAAGGGTTAGCAACAACAAAAAAAAGGGTGCACGTGTGAGCATGTTTGTAAGAAATGACTCAAGACACAATTAAGATGAGTGGCTGATCAAGGATGTGTCAAGTTTCTTTTCTTTTTTTTTTTTTTTGAGTTGGAGTCTCACTCTGTCGCCCAGACTGGAGTGCAGTGGCCGCTACTGGCCACCGCAGCCTCGACCTGCTGGGATCCGGCGATCCTTCTGCCTCAGCCTTCCGAGCAGCTGGAATTATAGGCGCGCACTACCACACCCGGCTAATTTTTTGATTTATTGTAGAGATGGGGTCTCACTGCCCAGTCAGGTCTCGAACCCACGGGCTCAGGCAATCCACTCACCTCAGCCTCCCAAAGGCGCGGGATTACAGGCTGAGCCTCTGAGCCCAGCGATGTGTCAAGTTTCAAAAGGAAAGCAGGGAGGGAGGGACGGCCATGTATCTTTGCTTATTGCTACCCTGACATTGTGCAAGATACTCGACCACTTTGGGCCTCAGGTTTCCCATCTATAGAATAGGAAGATGTGATCATCTCTACTTAATTCATGAAATAGTAGAAGCGAAAAATGTTTTGTGACTTGTATGATGTTATACTATGTTAGCTATTATTTTAAATATTAGCTGTTATTATTTAAAAAAAATTTTTTTTGAGTCAAGGTCTCACTCCGTCACCTAGGCTGGCGTGCAGTGGCACAATAACAGCTCACCGCAACCTTGACCTCCTGGGCTCAGGCAATCCTTCCACCTCAGCCTCCTGAGTAGCTGGGACTACAGATGTGGGCCACCGCATCTGGCTGAGTTTTTGATATTTTGCAGAGACGAGGTCTCACTGTGTTGCCTAGGCTGAGTTATTGTTATAAGAGAGGTAACTGTCACAAAGTGAGCTCTCAGTTACAAATTTCCTTTCAAGGAATTTGAATATTGCTTGAAGATGAGACCACATCCATGGGGACTATGTGCATTACAATAGTCCCTCCTACTCAGGTGCTAACAGAATTACAATGTGTTCGATCCATGAGGGTCAAAACAACAATATCTGGGGCAGGGGTTCTCAACCACGGGTGGTCCCCCTGGGACCGATGGCAATGTCTGGAGACATTCTTTTGTCAAGACATTCATTTTTCAAAACTGGGAAGCAGAGTGCTATTGGCATCTAGTGGGTAGAGTCCAGGGACGCTGTCAAACGTCCTACTAGACACCACAGTCCCCCCATGACAAAGAATTATCCAGCTCAAAATGTCAACGGTGCTGAGGTTGAGAAACTGGTCAAGAGTAACAGAAGCAAGAAAATGGGCCGCCTTCTTTCCTACTGACCCCACCGCCACCATCAACAACCACCACCACGATTGGACAGTGCATCATAAATGCGAAATTCTCCAACACATGTGCAAGAGAGTTCACAGAACTTGCAGGCTGAATTTTATTAAGTAGGCATTATAAAATGTGATCTGCTGTGTGTAAACCATCTCAACACAGACGCAGTTGGTGATGTTTTTCTCCTCTTTTTACAGGAAAAATAAACCTGACATGAAGACAGCTTTTACTAGAGAGACATCAAAATAAAAACCAGTGGTAGTCATTAAATGCACAGTTACTTGTGGAATTAAGACTAAATGAGAGTTAAACAGGAGTGCGTCCACTGTGTAATGGCCAGGCATTCTGACAAGGGAGATGTCGCACAGCCGTGTTTTAAATGGGACAAGAACAGGGTGAGGAAGCACAAACACAAGAGGTTTCTAAAAACTGTTTTGAGTCATTATATTAGCAACAGTAATATCAGTATGGCTGCTCTGAGACTTATGTGTGAAGCAAATGAGCAAGTATAAAATATTCTTAGCCAGGCGTGGTAGCGCGCACCTGTAATTCCGGCTACTCGGAAGGCTGAGGCGGAAGGATCACCGGAGCCCAGCAGGTCGAGGCTGCGGTGGCCGGGAGCGGCCACTGCACTCCAGTCTGGGTGACTGAGTGAGACTCCAACTCAAACAAACAAACAAACAAACAAAATATTCTAATTCCATCAGATATTTTGTCTTTGAGAATCATCTTCTCAATATGCAAGATAGAGTATACTCAAGATATAAGAGGGTAGGTCAAAGTCCTGTTGTCCTGGACTTGAATTTGAAGTATCAGTGAATGCCTGAGGTAGCTTTTCTATTCTATTCTAGATATAATATATGTATTAATATTATAAATAGATATGTATTTATATTTATTTTATATATAATATATATAAAATCTCCACTGAAAAGATCCCAAAACAAAGCAATGTCCAGCACAGTAGCAATCAGCATCTTTAGAAACCAGATTATTGTCTTGAAATACCGTTTCCCACTCAAAGAAACAAAGACTTCTTGAAGAAATGACTGATAATTGGTTTGGGGCAGAAAATGTACATGTTGACCCTTGTCATATCATCTCACCATATCAGACAGCAATGAAGCTATGGAAGACCCCTAGGGTCATGCAAGAAGGATTCAGGAACCAACTGGAAGAGGCATCCAATTCAAGCTTCAGTAATCCCAAGGATTGAAAACGATCAGCTGGGCGGGTAGCTCACACCTATAATCCTGGCCAAGGTGAGAGGACTGCCTGAACCTGTGGGTTCAAGACCAGCCTGGGCAACTTGGTGAGACCTCATCTCTCCAATAAATAAAAAAATTAGCCGGGCATGGTGGTGTGTGCCTGTAGTTCCAGCTATGTGGAAGGCTGAGGTGGAAGGATAGCCTGAGTCCAGCAGGTTGAGGCTGCAGTGGCTGGGAACATGTCACTGCCCTCCAGACTGGGTGACAAAATGAGACTCCAACTCAAACAAACAAACAAAAATGATCAAATATGTTGAAATCCATAAATTCTTAATTATATTCAAAGCACTTTAAATCATCACATTTGGAGGATATTAGAGAACCAATTCTTAATCTTGAAAAAGTTGAGAATAATAGAAAAGAATCATGGAATTTTCTTGCCGTTCCTACGTGAATGATACCACTGGGTAACCGAATGGAAAATGAGAGGACACGTTTCTTTATTTATTGCAACTAATAAATGGAAACAATTATAGAATTAGAATGATACCATTTTGTAATTCCCAGTGAATCAATGGATTCAGGCAGTATCAGTAACCATTAACGTAACAAGAGTCAGCCAGGCGTTTTGTGCTTCCTGATTCAAAATCAAATCATGGCTGGGCATGGTGGCTCATGCCTATAATCTCAACACTTGGGAGGCTGAGGTGGGAGAACTGCTTGAAACCAGGAGTTCAAGTCCCAGCTACTCGGGAGGCTGAGGCGAAAGGATCCCTTGAGCCATGATCGTACCACTGCATTTCAGCCTGGTTGACAATGCAAGACCAAATGATGACCTGTCGTTTTGCCAAAGGAACGGAACCGAAGTCTCACCACACCTTGGCCTCCAGCTGCCAAACTGTAGGAAATCCAGAACATGGTGCACTGTACAAAGAACATTTAGTCAGCAACATCTAGACTGCAGGAAATGTCACAAGTCAAGACTCAGGCTTGTCAACAGATAAGTTGTAAGGAGGGGAAAGAGACAGAGAGGGAACTTGTAGATTCAAAGACTTAAAATAACACCGATTTTTTTTTTTTAGTTGGAGTCTCACTCTGTTGCTCAGGCTGGAGTACAGTAGCTCAAGTAACTGCTCACTGCAGCCTCGACCTCCTAAGCTTGGAAGATCCTTCTGCCTCAGCCCCTGGAGTGGCTGGAACTACAGGAGCGCGCCACTAATGTTGGCTTTAAAAGAAAAATGTTTAGAGATGAGGTTTCACTGTGTTGCCTAGGATGGTGCCAAACTCCTGGGCTCAAGCAATCCTCTTGCTTTGGCCTCCCAAAGTTCTGAGTCACTGCGCCAGGCCAAAATTGTTGTTTTGTTGTTTTGAGCCAGGGTCTCACTCTGTCCTCTAGGCTGGAGTTCAGTGACACAATCACAGCTCACCACAGCCTCAACCTCCTGGGCTCAGGTGATTCTCCTGCCTCAGCCTGGTGAATAGCTGGGATTACAGACAAGTGCCACCATGCCTCGCTAATTTTATTTTATTTTTTGTAGAGACAAGATCTGATTATGTTGCTCAGGCTGGTCTCAAACTCCTGGGCTCAAGCAATTCTCCTGCCTCAGACTCCCAAAGTGCCAGACTGCACTTATTACACTGTGCTCAGGGCAGACTGAGTACCACACAGCAGATGGGCCAGTCTTTGAGAGTCAATGAGGAATGAGAGATGCTTTTTTTTTTTTTTGAGTTGGAGTCTCACTCTGTCACCCAGACTGGAGTGCAGTGGCCGCTCCCGGCCACCGCAGCCTCGACCTGCTGGGCTCCGGCGATCCTTCCGCCTCAGCCTTCCAAGTAGCTGGAACTGCAGGCGCGCGCTACCACGCCCGGCTGATTTTTGGTTAATCAAAAACTTGGTCTCGCCAAGTTGCCCAGGCGGGTCTCAAACCCACGGGCTCAGGCAATCCACTCACCTCAGCCTCCCAAAGGTGTGGGATTTCAGGCTGAGCCACCGAGCCCGGCTGAGAGATGCTTTTTGAAGGGCCCAGGCTTTGGAGCGATGATAAGGCCAGTTGTGAGCACTAATCGGAGAACTGTCTTTCCTTCTGTGCGGTGTGGAAAGGGCTGCTGTTCACAGAATTGTATTGACAAGAGCTTAATCTAAGCTCAACAGGCCTCTGTCTTAGGTGAGAGAGGCTCTTCTAATATCATTGGTTATCTTTTCTCAAAGGGGAAGAATAGGTGATACAGCTTCTTCCTGTTAAGTCATGGTCTTAGAGATACTTTGTATTACTAAGAGAACAAGTGTGTGAGCCACTGTACCCATCCATATGCAATTTTTTAAATGAACAACTAGAATCCTGGGTGTTCACTATAAAGAAACACAAACAAGAGATTGTCTTAGTAATTCCGTGGGGGGTTACTGAGGGAGGTGGGGACTAGGGGAGGTGGGGACATGACGGAGATGGAACACATGGAGGGTCTTCTCAGGAGCTGGCAAAGTCTATTTAAAAGGGGGGTGTTCAAAGGGGGGCTTGCCTTCATTAAGCTATCCATTTATTTTTGTGTGATTTTCTATATTTGTGTTTTGTTTTCCAACAAAAAGCTTAAAGAGGCTATAGAGAAAGTAGACGGCAGAAGCGTGTGGAAGCTCCTCATGGCAACATAAATACGCAGTGGGCTTTTTCAACTTTGTTTTTACAAAACTTTCCAATTAATATTGTAATGAGAATGACTGGAGTTGGCCACTAGGGTGCGCAATTTGTTGCCCAAGCATCTGTGCTAGCACTGACAAAAAGGGGATTTTAAATGCTGACTTAAGCCACACGAGCATCAGGATAAAGCAAGATTATTCGTTGTCCTTTGATCATGATTTACATAAGTGGGTGCCAATGCTGGTATATTTTATGTGGAACGTTAGGTCCAACATGTATTTATAGGGTATATACAGAAAATATTGCAGCTTCTTCCTCTTTTAAAACAAGTTTTAACTTATTTTTAACTTAATAAGTTGTTACAAAAAACCTCATAAACCATCATAACAAACCTCAGAACTTATGTGTGGAGCATGGAAGGTGAAAGTTTTCAGAGTTCTTCTAACTGGGAGTTTTTGTTTGCTTGTTTGTTTTTCTTTCAGAGAAAGGATCTCGCTATGTTGCCCAGGCAGGAACATATGCACTACAGCCCAGAACTCCTGAGCTCAAGCGATCCTCCAGCCTCAGTCTACCAAGTAGCTGGGACTCCCGGCACAAACCACCATGCCCAGCTCTCAGAGTGGTCTTTTTATAAGAGATGACAGCCCAACGGTGGAGGGAGAGAAACACCTGAGAGCTATTCAGATCTCTCCTTCAAGTACTGTCACTGGGCTCTGGATGGACTGAGCACCATGAAGAGAGCAGGGCAGGGTTTGAGAGCCAAAGAGGAATGAGAGGTGCTCTTTGAAGGACCCAGGCTTTGGAGTGATGATGAGGCTGGTTGTGAGTACTAATCGGAGAATTGTCTTTCCTTATGTGCAGTGTGGAAAGGGCTGCTGTTCACAGAATTGTATTGATAATACCTTAGTCTAAGCTCAACAGGCCTCTGTCCTAGGTGAGAGAGAGGCTCTCCTATAACCATTGGTAATCTTTTCTCAGAGGGGAAGAATAGGTGATACGACTTCTTCCTGTTAATAAGTCACGGCCTCAGATGCTTTGTATTGCTAAGGAAATAAAAAGTGTATGAATTGTCCACAGGCTAGGGAAAAAAAGATGCTTTGAGTTTTGGAGTTTTCCCACAAAGCTGCAATAATTAATACAACAATAAATTTAACCTTGAACCCTGATTTTGATTTCACTTTCAAACTTTCTTAGCAGCCCCAACGTATGATACAGTATCAGTGTGTATACATATGTGTACGTTTGTTAAAGTGAATTAGAATTACTCACTGTGGTTACTTCTGAGAGTTCACCTGTTAGTTCATTAGCGACTCCCTGGAATCACAAATCCTTCCTGCTATAATGATAGTGCCTTGGTGGTGAAGAGGTGGATCTCTGCTTGATTGTGAAGGAAGGAAACAGAAGACAAGGAGCTGACAGGACCATGTTTGGGGTGTTGCCGCTCAAGAATTCCCCCTCCAACTGAGCACAGTGATGCATGCCTGTCATCCCAGCACTTTGGGAGGCCGGAGAGGAGGATTGCTTGATGCTGGGAGTTTGAGACCAGCCTGGGCAACTTAGTGAGACATCATCTCTACATACACACACACAAATTAGCCAGTTATGGGTGGCACACACTTGTTGTCCCAGCTACTTGGGAGGCTGAGATGGAAGGTCAAGGCTGCACTCCAGCCTGGGTGACAGAGTGAGATTCTGACTCAAAAAAAAAGTCAAGAATCCTCACTCCGTGGACACCACGTGCTCCCTAGGGAGGGACCCCCAAGCCTCATCTCCAGAGCCCACATCCAGCTTCTCGCTCAAGGACACTCCCAGGAGCTTCAGGAACACATTTGTCCTGTGCCTGTGACGTTCCCCATGGATTCCCAAGCCCTGGGCTTCCTCCTGCCCCTGCCGGCTTCACGCCCCAGCGGCTTACTCCTGTGTCCAGGACGCCTCAGCCCCCACCTCCTCCCCCATTGCATATGCAGTGGTTACTCGGAAGAGCTCTGGTCTCCGAAAGAGCCGACTTAGAATCCCAGTTCTGCAAATTCCCTGGGGACCGTGGGCAGAGTGTTTAATCTCACTACTTTCCTGTTAAGTATGGATGATAAGGATGTTGACCTCACAAGTTTGTAGTGAGAATTAAATGAGGAAAGGTATGCAAAGCTTAGTGCAGGCTGTGGCCCGCAACTGCTAAGGAAAACGGAGCTGTCACCTTTACTCCAAATTTCAGTGACACTATCCCTTTCAATGTGTTAAATGGCATTATGGGAGAGAATCTTGCATAGTTGTTCAGGAAGTCTTGGGGACATATTGAGCTCTCAACTAATGCTGGTGAATGAATGGATGAATGAGAGAATGTGGTGATCAACTTCCCAACCATGAGGATTATGGCAAAAATGGATTTTAGGTCGGGCATCGTGGCTCACGCCTATAATCCTCTGAGTCAAGAAGATTGCCTGAGACCAGGATTCGAGACCACTCTGGGCAACCTGGCAAGACCTCATCTCTACAATTTATTTTTATTTATTTTTTATTTTATTTTATTTTTTAGTTGGAGTCTCACTCCGTCACCCAGGCTGGAGTGCAGTGGCACACTCACAGCCACCACAGCCTCAACCTGCTGGGCTCTGGCGATCCTTCAGCCTCAGCCTTCCAAGTAGCCAGAACTACAGGCAAGAGCTACCACGCCCTGCTAATTTTTTGATTTATTGTAGAGACGAGGTCTCACCAAGTTTCCCAGGCTGGTCTCGAACCCACAGGTTCAGGCTATCCACTCGCCTTGGCCTCCCAAAGTGCTGGGATTACAGGCTGAGCCACCGAGCCCGGCTCTATACAATTTAAAAAAGAAAAAATTAGCTGGGCATGGTGGTGCACGCCTGTGGTTTTACCCACTTGGAAGGTGGAGGCGGAAGGATCATCCGAGCCCAGCAAGTCAAGGCTACAGTGGCTATGAGCATGCCACTGCACTCCAGGCTGGGTGATAGAATGGGACTCTGACTCAAAAATAAACAAACAAATAATGGATGTTAAGCTCCCAGAAGACAGACATCATGATGTCTTTTTACAAAAACCTATCTAGATTGCTATCTCAAACATGGAGAATGCTCAATAATCAATTATTAATTAGCAATTGATTCATGGGAAGTTGATAATTGTTGATGGGAAGTTCTAGAGAGCTCTGACCTACCTAAAATATAAAAATATAGTGATGTGTGTCACTTAAGGATGGAGACACATTCTGAAAAATGCATCACTAAGCAATCTCCTCCTTTTGCGAACATCCCAGAGTGTACCTACATGAACCTAGATGGTGTAACCTGCTACGCACCTGGCTATAGGGTATAGCCTGTTGCTCCTAGGCCACAAACCTGTGCAGCGTGTGACCGTACAGAACACTGTAGGTGACTGCAACACCATGGTAAGGATTTGGGTATCTAAGCCTATCTAAACACGGAAAAGTTGCAGTAAAATACTATATCATTGTCTTAGGGATTCATCGTTGTATATTTGGTTCAACTTTGACTGAAATGTTATGTAGCATGTAACTGTATAGATCTAAGAACAACAACAAAAAAATGACCAAACCAAACAAATTATGAGGAGCCTAGGCTTAGATCAAAGAAATGGGCTTCGACGCGGGTTCTATCTTTCTTGGAGCTGTGGCATACACACAGATAGGTGCACCAGTCCTAAGTGCTAGATGATTTTTTGCAAAGTGAACGCACCTCTGCCATCCACACTGGGCCAAGAACGGTGCCTGTTCCCAGCACTGCGGCCTCTTCCCCTTCACTGACCCATCCTCCAATGTCCAGAGCACAGGTCTGCCTGTTTTGGAATGTCGTGGACATGGTAACCTATAGTGAACACACTTCTATGCTTTTATGTCTGGCTTCCCCCCCCCAACTTTCTACTTCTGAGATTCACCCAAGTTATCACATTAAGTTCTAGACTTAAATATTATACACATTGTAGAGCTGATAGGTAACAATGGCAGGATGGAAAAGAACAAGGGGTTTTGGATGAGACACACTAGTGATTGAATTCTGGGCTGCCTGCTTATTAATTGTGTGACTAGAGGCATTGCTTAACCTCTCTGAGAGTCAGTTTTTCATCTGCAAAATAGTAGTAAAAATATCCACCACCACTGGCAGCAGAGACGATTGCACCGGCCAGGGTCTGCAAAGTTCCTTGGCACAGTGCCTGGCACAGTGGGCACGTGGTAAAGGTGAATTTGCACATGCCCTAATAGTGTTTCAAAGGCAAGGGAAGAAAACAGATGCAAAAGAAGAGTCTCTCCTCTCCTGGGTGCATTTACTTAACGTGTTTATTCAAATGCCTTTTTTGGAAGTATTTTTATTATAAAATTAACAAAGGGTAGAGACATTTTTAAAATTTCAAAATGGTTGACCAACTGAAACAAATCAATCTAACTGCATATCCAGTTGGTGACACAGGCACAGAGAGAAAGATGAAAACACAGTGTCGACTGCATACCCTAGTGGGATATAGCTTAAGGAAGAAAGTAGATAGATATGAACACAGACATAGGTATACATGGATAAAGCAAATCCTTATATTAATATCTTAGGAATCTGGATTTTCACTATAAAAGAAAAGAGAAACATGCAATTCAGAAGTTAAGTAAAAACCCTGTGACCCATTAATATGCCCTTTATTTAATGACAACGTGTCTACTAAAAATGCCGAGAAGCCAAGACACCTAATAGCAATGAGGATTCTTGGTGCCAAGATTGTAAAAGTCCTAATTTGCATATTAACATGAATTCATGATTTTAAAAACTTTGTTTCCTACCTTTGCCCACTGAAAGAGCCTAGAAGCACTGGCACCCGGTGGCCATGAGCTTTCATGGGAAGCAGTTCTTGGGTTCCAAATATTGTATCTACTTAGGACAAAAACCAGGGCTCTTTGGAGAAATGGTTGAGTCCAGATCCAAGGCAGAAAATGTACAAGATGTTCCAGGGACATCTTTTGTCTCAGAAAGTAAGGAAATTGAAGCCAATAAAAAGGAACAATTTGAGTGTCAAGAAGAATAATCAGGTTGAGTACAGTGGCTCACGCCTGTAATCTCAGCACTTTGAGAGGCCAAGGTAGGAGGATCAACTTGATTCCAAGAGTTTGAGACCATCCTTGCTCTTAAAAAAAAAAAAAAAGCCAGGTGTGGTGGTGCGGGCCTATAGGCCCAGCTACTTGGGAAGAAGTGGGAGGATCGCTTGAGCCCAGCAGATCAAGACCGCAGTGAGCCAGGATCGTGCGACTTGCATTCTAGCCTGAGTGATAGAGTGAGACTCCGTCTCGAAGAAGAAGAATCGCTACAATGGTTGAAAACAACCAAATTATAAAACTCCAGGAGTTCATCGTGATATCAACACCCCAACCCCAAGAAAAACCCTTGCTGCTTGTCTTTGGAGGTTGCTGAGGTCCCAGCACATCGTGCTGAAACCTGACAAACAGAGGGAAAGAGTCACCCACGTGTCCTGGCTTCCTGTCCAGCCTGTATTTCAAGGTGACCAGAGAGGCGATGAAGGGGAGTCCTCATAGAAGCCCGGTTAGTAAATCCAGAAGCAATGGTAGCTATGAATGAAATACTGGATTTCAACCAACAGCTACTGAAACCTCAGGTGAGATGTTGCTGGGGAACTCTGGAACGAAGGGATCATGCTGGCACCGCCTCAGCTGGCAGACCAGCCTTTGAAAGCGAGAAGCAGGAAGGACAGGGGCAACACTAGAAAGCATTCTTGCCAACGGAATTAAACCTGAATCAAATCAAACCTCTGGCACGATCTACCGCCTTACAGAAAATAAAGATGGTAGAGGAACGAGTTAAATGACACAACAGAAACCAGTCGGATCCAAAACAGGGAAATGCTACAAGCAAATGACCTGCCTTTTTCAACAAATAAAGGACATGGGGGAAATAGCAGGTAAAGAGAGTAGTTAAGATAGACTTAAAAGAGATTGCATGACAGGTGCAGTGGCTCACGCCCGTAATCCCAGAACTTTGAGAGGCCAAGGCTGGAGGATTGCTTGAGCCCAGGAGTTCAAGACCAGCCAAGGCAACATTGTGAGACCTTGTCTCTACAAAAAAATCAAAAAGTTAGCCAAGTGTGGCGGTACACGCCTGCAGTCCCAGCTAGGTCGAGGCTGCGGTGAACCATGATCGTGCCACTGTACTCCAGCCTGGGCGAAAAAGTGAGAACCCAGCTCAAAAGGAGAGACTGAGAAAGCATGCAAGTCCAACTGTCTGGGTGTGGTGGCTCACATTTATAATCCCAGTACTTTGGGAGGCTGAGGCAGGAAGATTGCTTGAGGCTAGGAATTTAAGACCAGCCTGGGCAACATAGTGAGATCCCCATCTCTACAAAAAAAATGAGCTGAGCACTGTAGGGCACACCTGTAATTCCGTCTATTCATGAGACTGAGGCAGGAGGATCACTTAAGTCCAGGAGTTTTAGGCTACAGTGAGTCAAGAATGCACCATGGGACTCCAGCCTGGGCAACAGAGCAAGGCTACCTCTACTCTAAATAAATAAATAAAGAGAGAGAGAGAAAGACAGACAGCAATTAAAGACTCTTTGAGGACTTCATTTGGCTCCTGATTCAAACCAAACAACTGTAAAAAGACATTTTGGAGGGTAGGGCACAGTGGCATGTGCCTCTAATCCCAGCACTTTGGGAGGTGAGAGGATCCCTTGAGGCCAGGAATTTGAGAGGGCAACATAGCAAGACCTGGTCTCTACAAAAAAAAATTTTTTTTTTAATTAGCTGTGTATGGTGGTACATGCCTGTAGTTCTAGCCACTCTGGAGGTTGAAAGGAAAGGATCCTCTGAACCCAGGAGGTTGAGGCTACTGTAAGCCATGATCGTGCCACCTGGGGCAACAGAGTGAGATCCCAACTCAAAAGAAAAAAAATATTTTTTGAGAAGTTCAGAGAAATGTAAACATGAACTGAGTTCTTATTGGTAATTTTGCTAGGTATGATAATACCACTGATGTTCTCTTTTTAAAACTGCCCTTATCTCTCAGAGACAGTCACTAAAGTATTTATGGTAAAATAATACAAAGTCTATGATTTGCCTTAAAATATTATAGACAAAAAATAAAGGTGGAGGGAGACCAGTAAAATAAAATGGGCCAAATATTGAGTGTTGATGCTGGATGAAGGAGACTTGAGAGCTCACTTTATTTTTTATTTTTTTTAAATTTAGAGACAAGGTCTCACTACGTTGGCCAGGCAGGTCTTGAACTCCTAGGCTCAAGCAATTCTCCTGCCTCAGGCTATCAAAGTGCTGGTATTACAGACATGAACCACCACACCTGGCTGAGAGCTATGTTATTCCCTCTTTTGGGGGGCATATTTGAAATTTTCCAAAATAAAAAAAATGTTTAATGTCATCACAAATTTAAATATCTGCCAATGTAAACTACAATAAAATCTTAATTTTAACTACTGGAAATGAAGGTCAGACTATTTTTTTAAACTTTTTTTTTTCTTTTGAGTCAGCGTCTCTCTGTGTCACTCAGGGGGGAGTACAGTGGCACAATTCTGGTTCACCACACCCTCCACCTCCTCGGTTCAGGCAATCCTTCTGCCTCAGTCTCCCAAGTAGCTGGAACTACAGGCACACGCCACCACACTTGGCTAATTTTTTTTCATTTTTTGTAAAGATAAGGTCTCAGTATGTTGCCCAGGTTGGTCTCGAACTCCTGGGCTCAAGCAATTCTCTTGTCTTGGCCTCTCAAAGTGCTGGAACTACAGGCATGAACCACTGCACCCAGCCTATTTTAACAATTTTAAATTTTAATTTAGAATCATTATTGCCGGGCTTGGTGGCTCAGCCTGTAATCCCGTGCTTTGGGAGGCCGAGGAGTGGACTGCCTGAGCCCGCAGATTCGAGACCCGCCTGGGCAATTTGGCGAGACCTCATCTCTACAGTAAATCAAAAAATTAGCCAGGCGTGGTAGCACATACCTGTAGTTCCAGCTACTCGGAAGGCTGAGGCAGAAGGATCGCCGGAGCCCAGCAGGTCGAGGCTGCGGTGGCCGGGGGCGGCCACTGCACTCCAGTCTGGGCGACAGGGTGAGACCCCAACTCAAAAAAAAAAAAAAAAAAGAATCATTATTTTTCACTTAAACTGCTTATATTTTTACTATAAGTTAGTGCAGACACTTGGACTGGGACATTTAAAAATATCAATTATTTTGTATCTAATAATTAAATGTTAAATGTGACTCTTTTTTTTTTTTTTTTTTTTAGTTGGAGTCTCACTCTGTCACCCAGTCTGGAGTGCAGTGGCCTCTCCCGGCCTCCGCAGCAGCCTTGACCTGCTGGGCCCTGGCGATCCTTCCGCCTCAGCCTTCCAAGTAGCTAGAACTACAGGTGCGTGCTACCACGCCCGGCTCATTTTTGATTTATTGTAGAGATGAGGTCTCACCAAGTTGCCCAGGCAGGTCTTGAACCCGCGGGCTCAGGCAATCCACTCACCTTGGCCTCCCAAAGAGCTGGGATTACAGGCTGAGCAACCGAGCCCAGCCTCTTTTTTTTTTTTGAGTCAGAGTCTCACTCTGTCATCCAGGCTGGAGTGCAGTGGCATGATCATGGCCACTACAACCTCAACCTGCTAGGCTCTGGCAACCCTTCGGTCTCAGTCTTCCAAGTAGCTGGAACTACAGGCAGACCCACTCCTGACTAATTGTTTTATTTTTATTGTAGAGAAGAGGTTTTGCCATGTTGCTCAGGCAGGTCTTGAACCCATGAGCTCAGGCAATTCTCTCGCCTTGGCCTCCCAAAGTGTTGGAATTACAGGCGTGAGCCACCGTACCTGGCTATATGTAACCCTTTTCATTGACAGAGTGTCAGGTGGAAAAGGTCAGACAGCAAACCAGAAGGGCCAAGTTACTCCTTTGTCCACTGAGACTCAGGTTAGACCAGGCTGTCTACACAGGACCTGTAAAGTGGGAAATCCAAACCAGTTCCACTGCATTTGAGACACACACACACACACACACACACACACACACACACACGCACACACACTCTGCAACCTCATGAAGAGGTCATGAGACGTCCTTTGGGGAAGGGATGAGGATCCTTCCTCTTCCCCTGAAGTCATGTGATAAAGGTTCCAGAAGGGCCTTCCAAGAACTTAGGGTTCAGGGACGTGAAGGTGGGCATTTGAGGGTGAGTGGTCATGGCAGGACGGTGCCACCGTGGCAGAGCAAGGAGGGACGTCCGGGAATGAGCGAGACAAGGGAAATGCTTCCCCAGAGTCCTCCGGGCCCTCTGGCAGGGTGCAATGGGCAGTCGGTTGAGGACCTTCTCTGGGAGCACGACCCAGAGCAGCAAAGGGGCCCCACTGGGTGGAGCGGGGAGGGGATGAAGGGGCCACAAGGGCCTCAGGTGTGTCCACCACCTCCACAGCTGCTGGTGGCCCAATCCAACAGTGCCAGCCATGCAAAACGGCACCCTTTGCCCCAGCGCTCGGTGCGTTGGCCTCACCCCACAGGGCTCAGAAGCAGCCACCAGTTTCCATGCCTGGAGCCCACTAAGCTTGGGAAGGGCACGCATTCGGATTGGATTACCTCTGAGGTTTCTCTGTGACTCCTAACAGGACTTTAACATATTCTGATACGAGGCTATCCATAGGACAGACAGAAACCGCAAAAGTTATGAGACAGAATCATAATTTTACCTGGAAGAGAAACGGAATGGGTCCATAGCATGATTTTAACAATTAAAATTTCTTTATACTTATCTGTCAAGTCCAGCTTTATGCACTAAACCACTTAAAACACTTCTCAAAGCTTGGAAACAGCTTGGAGAGCTAGGGTGGGAAATAGCACGACAGAAGAACTGGGAGGGCCCGGGTGCTGGAGGGCTCCTGGGACCTTGTTGCAGACTTTGGTGTTTATCCTAAAAAACAATGAAAGCTACTGAACGGTTTTAGGGGGTGGACTACATGAGAGGATTTGATATGTTATCCCCTGGCCTGGTGGCACGTGCCTGTAGCCCCAGTTACTCTGGAGGCTGAGGCAGGAGGATCCCTGGAGTCCAGGAGCTGGAGGCTGCAATGAACTACAATAACACTACTGCACTCCAGCCTGGGCAACACAGTGAGACCCCGTCTCTTAAAAAACAAACAAACCAAAATAAATAAATTAAATAAAAGGAGACTGTTTGAAAAGGAGCGAGTTCACTAGGAAAACACTGTCGGCCGGTGCTGAGGATTCAGATGACGTGGATGAACGTGAAAACAATAGGCCCTGGACCGGCTCGGTGGCTCAGCCTGTAATCCCAGCGCTTTGGGAGGCCGAGGTGAGTGAATTGCCTGAGCCCGCGGGTTCGAGACCCGCCTGGGCAACTTGGCAAGACCTCATCTCTACAATAAATCAAAAAATTGGCCAGGCGTGGTAGCGCGCGCCTGTAGTTCCAGCCACTTCGGAAGGCTGAGGCGGAAGGATCCCTGGAGCCCAGCAGGACGAGGCTGTGGTGGCCGGGAGTGACCACTGCACTCCAGTCTGGGCGACAGAGTGAGACTCCAACGTAAAAAAAAAAAATAGGCCCTGTTTTAGGGTCTTTGCCAGTAATACTCAGTGGCCTGGCTCTGAGGTCACAGAAGAAAGTTCAGGTCATGCAGTTGTTGTTTAAGGGTTACCAAGGATGTGAATAGAACAATTGAACAAGCGGGTTTGGAGCCCTAGTTCTTTATTGTTGCATAACAAATCACATCACAATGCAGCAGTTTAAAACAACAACCATTGTGAGTGGGTTGCCTGAGCCTGCGGGTTCAAACCCGCCTGGGCAGCGAGACCTCATCTCTACAAATAAATCAAAAAATCAGCTGGGCGTGGTAGCGCATGCCTGTAATTCCGGCTACTCGGAAGGCTGAGGCGGAAGGATCGCCGGAGCCCAGCAGGTGGAGGCTGCGGTGGCTGGGGGCGGCCACTGCACTCCAGTCTGGGCGACAGAGTGAGACTCCAACTCAAAAAAAAAACCAACAACAAAAAAACACCAAGCATTTATCATTGCAGTATCGGAGGGTCAGGAATCCCTGAGGAGCTAAGTGGGAGGGCTGAGGCTCAATAGCTCTCACAGGGATGGGGCCATCTTGGCTGGAGAACCCCTTCCGAACCCACCCACGGTGGCAGGCAGCTTCCGTGGACCTGGGCCTCTGCATAGGGCTGCTTGTAACATGGCACCTTGCTTCCCCCAGAGTGAAAGATCTAAGAAAGAATGACAGAAAGAGAGAGGGAGTGTGCCAGCCTAAGTCAGTGACATTTCAGAGCAACCCCACCATCTGGAGTGACCTGACTTGCTTGTGCCCAGCGCCCCTCACTCAAATTCAGGTTCCTGGGAGGAGGAGCCACATGTGCCTGTCTTGTCCATTGCTGTAGACTCTGGGCCTAGAAGCGCCAGGCAGATGTGTGTGTGTGTGTGAGAGAGAGAGAGAGAGAGAGAGAGAGAGAGAGAGAGAGAGAGAATCTTGCTCTGTCACCCAAGCTGGAGTGCAGTGTCACCATCATAGCTCACTGCAGACTCAAACTATTGGCCTCAAGCAGTCCTCCTGACTCAGCCTCTGGAGAAGCTGGAAGTACAGGCCCACACCACCATGCCTGGCTCCCAAATGAGCGATGAGTGAAAATTGTAGTTTCAATTTGGTGGGAAACTTTCTTTTTGAGGGAGGGGCAGAGTTTCCAAGGGTTGGTTTCTTAGTTTGCACATAAATTCAATGCTCCCTCATTGTATGCTGCTATTTTTTTTACCTTCTACTCCTTTTATCTTTTCCCTTTTTTCAAATTTGTTTATGTTGCTGCCAGTGAAGAAACAGTTCTCAAGGTTATGACTTAACATCTCGTGCCTTTGAAAAACCACCCTCAGCTGGGTCGGTGGTTCAGCCTGTAATCCCGCGCCTTGGGAGGCTGAGGTGAGTAGACTGCCTGAGCCCGCTGGTTCGAGACCCACCTTGGGCAACTTGGCGAGATCTCATCTCTACAATAAATCAAAAAATTAGCTGGGCGTGGTAGGCGCGCCTGTAGTTCCAGCTACTTGGAGGGCTGAGGCGGAAGGATGGCCAGAGCCCAGCAGGTCGAGGCTGCGGTGGCTGGGAGCGGTCACTGCACTCCAGTCTGGGTGACAGAGTGAGACTCCAACTCAAAAAAAAAAAAAAAATCACCCTCAAATACAAACACAATTTACCCAGTCTAAATACAAAAGTTCCACCAAGGATCGCTGTGAAGAAAATGTCCCCGTAAAATCCTCTTTCTCAATTCACTTTCAATTTATTTATTTTATTTATTTTTTTGAGTCAGGGTCTCACTCTGTTGCCCAAACTGAAATGCAGTGACATGATCATAGCTCACTGTAGCTTCAAACTCCTAGGCTCAAGTGATCCTCCTACCTCAGCCTCTCAAGTTGCTGGGACTACAGCCATGCGTCACCATGCTGGCTAATTATTTTATTATTTTATTTTATTTTTGAGTTGAACTCTCACTCTGTCGCCCAGGCTGCAGTGCAACGGCACACTCATGGCCACCCCAGCGTCAACCTGCTGGGCTCCCACCATCCTTCCGCCTCAGTCTTCCAAGTAGCTGGAACTACAGGCGTGTGCTACCACACCTGGCTAATTTTTGAGCCAAGTTGCCCAGCTGGTCTCGAACCCATGGCCTCAGGCAATCCACTCGCCTCAGCCCCCCAAAGTGCTGGGATTACAGGCTGAGCCACTGAGCCTAGCTTTTTAAAATGTTTTATAGAGATAAGATCCCACTATGTTGCCTAGGCTGGTCTCAAACTCCTAGACTCAAGCAATCTTCCACCTCTGCCTCCCAAAGTGTTGGGATTACAGGCGCGAGCCACTGTGCACAGCACACTTTCTTTCTTTCTTTTTATTTTGAGTTGGAGTCTCACTCTGTCGCCCAGACTGGAGTACAGTGGCCGCTCCCGGCCACTGCAACCTTGACCTGCTGGGCTCCAGCGATCCTTCCGCCTCAGCCTTCGAGTAGCCGGAATTAAAGGCACGCACTACCATGCCCGGCTGATTTTTTTATTTATTGTAGAGATGAGGTCTCGCCAAGTTGCCCAGGCAGGTCTCGAACCCACGGGCTCAGGTAATCCACTCACCTCAGCCTCCCAAAGCTCGGGATTACAGGCTGAGCCACCGAGCCCGGCTCCAGCACACTTTCAGTTTAAAACTAGATATGAGTCTTGACCAAAAAAAAAAAAAAAGTTGCTGGATGAATAAAAGCATACAATGATTTCAAAAACTTTTAGAAAGCCAGGTATTTTAAGGGAAAATCCCTTTTAAAAATAATATTCAATATGTCAACTCTAGCGACAAAAATATTAGTACCTTAAATTTTATCAGTACTGGGGTTTATACCACTGTTTGAGGGGCTGGAGGCTGGGGAACCTCTTGCCAGACCTTTGGGCTCGAAGTCCCACCTCAGCTCTCTCAGGTATAGACCTTGAGCCACTCTCTTGACCTCATTTCTCTCCTGTAAAATGAGGCATTAGTGTCTCTCTCAGTGTGCTGGTGGTAGCTTTCTGAAGACTCATTCCTACCCATTTTCTCGGCAATTCTGATAACCTCATGCCTGTGCTGGATCACCTGTTCTCTCAATTCCACATCTTTCTCTTTCTTGGCTTACTCCATTTTGGAGAAGGTTATCCTTCAGTGGCTTCCTGGAAAATGGTTGCAGAGAAGGTAAATATTTTCAGATCTCTCACCTGAGAAGTGATAGGAGTTAGGTGATATTTGCTATTGTCCTATTTTTACAGATTAAGAAACTGAGAGTCAGAGATATTAAGAGATTTGCTTAAGGTTACACAACTGGAAGGCTTCAGAGTTATGATTCATTTCCAGAATTTCTGACTCCAAATTATGTGCTCTGTCCACCATACTACAATCTTCCACTTTAACAATGAGAGTATGCAGTTGCACCTAGCAAAGGTCACAGAATAGGAATACTAAACTTGGTCAGGCACAGTGGCTCACGCTTGTAATTCCAGCATATTGGGAGGCTGAGGAAGAGGACTGTTTGAATCTAGGAGTTCAAGACTGCTCCAGGCAACATAGCAAGACTTTATCTCTACCAAAAAAATTAGCCAGGTATGGTGGCATGTGCCTACAGCTAATCGGGAGGCTGAGGTCTGAGGATCACTTGAGCCCAGAAGTTCAAGGCTGCTGTGAGTCTGATCGTGCCACTGCACTCCAGCCTGGGCAACAAAGTGAGACCCTAGCTCAAAAAAACAAAACAACACAAAAAACCCCAAACTAAGCTTATAGCACACAATCAGAAATTGACAGTAAGAATAACATTTTACATTTTCACAGTGTTCTTATTCTAAAGAGCACACTAATCACTACAGCTTTAGAGATTTAACTACAGTTTTACCAGCAACAAAATACTTAATACTTTCAAATTTACATCAAAGTAGTTCTCATAGGAACTGGGGTTTATTTTGTTTTGTTTTTCAAAATATCACTTCTTCCAACTGACCTCTGTAACCAGATGACACTCCGCAACATGTTACAAACATACAATTGATTCTTATTATTTGCCATAGTTACGCCCTAGGAAGTTGCTGCCAACATGAAGTTAATGAATACTGGATCACTGTTCTTAGGGGAAATGCAGGTTTAGGTTCCTGCAAGCCACTAGTCACATTTTGGTCAATCAATAATACACAACTTTGTTTAATGTGTGTTTCTGTTTAAAGACAACTTATTATATTGTTAACTTAATTCTTAAAATATCTGGGGGAGCATGCAAGATTTGAAAATACTTACCTTCTCTGCAACCATTTTCCAGGAAGTCACTGAAGGATACCCTTCTCCAAAACGGAGTAAGCCAAAAAAAGGAGAAAGATGTGGAGTTGAGAGAGCAGGTGATCCAGCACAGGCATGAGGTTACAAAAACTGCCAAGAAAATGGGTAAGGATCAGTCTTCAGAAAGCAACCATGACAGACTGGAGCAAGAAGACAGAAGTTCCAGGGGAGATGCTGCCAAGGGGAAAAAAATGGACAGGTGGGTCACATATGTTTGACTACACTGTGGAGAGTTTTTTAACTCTATAGGAGAATTTTGAAAGAAAAATGGACAGCTGCATTCAGTAGTGTATTGATAAGCCACCTCTCTGAAGGAAAAAAACAAAAACAAAAAAGAGGCCCTGATTTGTAGCATTGGTTGAATTCTGTGAAATACTTCCTTCTGCTAGAGTTGATGTAAAATTACCAATGTTTGAATGCAAAGTTGCCCACAATTGGCTCTCAAGAGTCAGTAAGCACTAGTTTCAAATAAAAATAAAAATTTAAATAAGCAAATACAACTATTAATTCCAGGAATAGTTTTACAAGAGAAGATGTGGACTTACAGTATTCTGCATGGCTCGGTTATAAACTATATATATATATATATATTTTTTGAGTTGGGATCTCACTCTGTCGCCCAGACTGGAGTGCAGTGGCCGCTCCCGGCCACCGCAGCCTCGATCTGCTGGGCTCCGGCGATCCCTCCACCTCAGCCTTCCAAGTAACTGGAACTACAGGCGCACGCTACTACGCCTGGCTAATTTTTTGATTTATTGTAGAGATGAGTTCTCGCCAAGTTGTTCAGGTGGGTCTCGAACCCGCGGACTCAGGCAATCCACCCACCTCAGTCTCCCAAGGCGCGGGATTACAGGCTGAGCCACTGAGCCTGGCTTATAAACAATATTTACATTGTCCCAACTGAATACTGGTTTTACTTTTTAAAATGTGATATAACCATATTCAGAGGATGAGGGCAGAGAAGGGGGTAGTAAAGAAAGCTAAATGTTCATTATTGATAGATAATGCCTAAAATTGAAAAATCAAGAAATAGAATGAACACTTTATTTAGAAACATGAAGGTAAACTAGAAGCAGAAAGGCCCGAAAGAGATCAAGGTTGCTGCCGCCAAAGAGTGCAGAACTCCAGCCTGGAAAGAAGTGTGCAGAAGACAGTTAGTTTTCGTTATAAGCCCTGTAGTACTACTAGACTTAAACACTTGAACACATTCAACTCACACAAATACACACACACAAACACTACTTAGATGAAAAGGAGGTGAAAAAAGGAGAAAAATTCAGGCTTCTGGTTATAGAAGGCTGAATGAACACAAACTTTTATCACTCTTTTCTCCAAAGCCTATTGAAATGACCAAAGGAATATAAACATAAAAATAAGTCAGTAACTTCATTGGAAAGCCAGGAGAATGCAACAGCAGCAAACCAAGACAGTTACAAATTCTGGATACGAAAGAGTTGGAATCACATTGATTTCTAAACCCAATACACCTGATTAAAAACAACTCCAAACAGGGCTCGGTGGCTCAGCCTGTAATCCCGCGCCTTTGGGAGGCTGAGGTGAGTGGATTGTCTGAGCCCGTGGGTTCGAGACCCGCCTGGGCAGCGAAACCTCATCTCTACAATAAATCAGCCGGGCGTGGTAGTGCATGCCTGTAATTCTGGCTACTTGGAAGGACAAGGCAGAAGGATCGCCAGAGCCCAGCAGGTCAAGGCTGCGGTGGCTGGGAGCGGCCACTGCACTCCAGTCTGGGCGACAGAGTGAGACTCCAACTCAAAAAAAAAAAACAAAAAAAAACCAACTCCACGCAAGCCAAAGAGAGAATCTCAAAAAGCACATTTTGCCAGCAGAGCCTCCTAAAGCCCTAAAATGATATCCCCCTTCCCCTTCCGCCATTCTGCTTCCAGGATATAGATACAGCTCTTTAAACACGAGCAGTGATATTGGACACTCTCTCCCGTATCAAGTGGAATGAGGGCAGACACTCTGGGCAGTGTCCCAGGGGACTTACAGCCTCCAGGAGGGAAGGAACCCACAGAGAAGAGTTTTTCTGGCCCTGCTCCACCCGTTAGGATACATGATCACCTCATTCAGGGCTTCTGGAATCATAATCTGAACACACAGGAGTCTTACAAGACAACATGGCAGAGAAACAAAGCACAATGAGATTGAGCGGGCCAGTTATCAAGACTCCCTGTGGATGACCCTGAAGAGCCACTTGCTTAGTTCTTGCCACCTGGAGCCTCAGAACTGTCCTGGATGCTGTTCTTTTGCAGACCTGGCTCTTCAACATTTACTTCAATTCAGTGAGTTTCTCCACATCTTCCCAATAAATTTCTTGTTTTCTTGTTTATGCTAACTAGAGTCAGAGCCTGTTGCTTACAATGAAAGACCAGTATGATGCAAAGATTGTTAAATAGACAATTAATAAGACTGATTTAATGCTATTCTATTTTACATATTTCTGTATAACTATAATATACAACATATTCGATTAAAATGATATGCTTGGTTTAATGCCATTATAGAGAATGCACGTTTTTTCCAAATCCCTTTGTAACATGTACAAAATGATCTCTTTTAGGAAAGAACGAAAACACACACACACACACACACACACACACACACACACACACAATCGATAAATCCCCAAAAGCAGAATAGACCACAGTATAAAACAAAAAAAATAGAAATAACAAAAGCATATCCAAATTTACTTGGAAAAAAATAAAGCTAAAATTATATAAAATTGTCTATGGCCATACCACCCTGAACGTGACTGATCTCATCTGAAATTATATAAAATTTAAGAAAGTATGGTAATAGAAACATTACCTACCAAAATGTATGATACAATGAAATGAGGATAATTCTCAGAGGAAATATTATAGCTGTAACTATATTCATTAGAAACCAAAAAAGACGAAGAATAAGTGAACAGAGTAGTCAATTCAAAAAGCTACAAATAAAAAAACTAGCCAGGTGTGGTGGTGCCCACCTAGAGACCCATGCTACTCGAGAGGCTGAGGTGAAAGATCACCTGAGCCCAGGAGGTCAAGGCTATGGTAGCCATGACTGTGGCACTGTACTCCAGCATGAGCAACAGCGTGAGACTCTGACTCAAAAAAAAAAAAAAAAAAAAAAGGAAAATAGTTAAAGGATTACCAAACAGTCATTTAAACGAATTAGTACATTTATAGCTTATTACATGGAGGAAAATCCAAGGTATAGTTCAACAGTAAAAATAAATTACTGAATGTAAAAGACGTAGCACAGTGCCATTTGGATGTGTGTATCACATACAGACACATGTCTGCCTATGCGTGGGGACAAGCATGGCTTACATCCTTTCGCTTTTTATCCCAACTATTTCAGTGTTGTCTCAATGATTACAAAATGTGTGTATACACGTAATATTTCATTAGGAAAAGAAGAACAAGGACCCCTCATGGTGGCTCTTTAGGAGGCTGAGGTGGGAGGATCTTGAGGCCAGGAGTTCAAGACCAGCCTAAGCAACTTAGTGAGATCCTGTTGTTACCCAAGAAAAACCAGGGGTCATTCCCTTGGTAAGCAATAAACGACTCTCCAGGAGAACGCAGGTTTGATCAGTAGGAGTTTTGTTACTTGGCACAAATAAGGACACTAGTAGTAATGCCCAAAGCAGTGTCTCCCTGAGGGAAAGGACAGAAGGGAGAAAGCATGCCATTGCATGTAGAGGAAGAGTCCCCTCTTGGGCAGGCACAGTGAGTCATTATGCCAGAACATAGGTAGCACATTATGGAGTCTTCAGCATGGTGATGGGAATGAGGAAGGTTCACTGGGGTCATCTGTGAGTTGCTGGGGACTGTCCGGAGCTGATTTTAACTAGCTAGATGACCACATTCCATACAGGCTAATGGGAAGGTAGGACCAGGCTTGGTGGTTCAGCTTGTAATCCTGTGCATTTGGGAGGCTGAGATGAGTGGATTGCCTGAGCCTGCGAGTTCGAGACCCGCCTGGGCAACTTGGCAAGACCTCATCTCTACAATAAAATCAAAAAATTAGCCAGGTATGGTAGCACGCGCCTGTAGTTCCAGCTACTTGTAAGGCTGAGGCGAAAGGATCGCCAGAGCCCAGCAGGTCGAGGCTGTGGTGGCTGGGAGCGGCCACTGCACTCCAGTCTGGGTGACAGAGTGAGACTCCAACTCAAAAAATAAATAAATAAATAAAATAAAAATAAAATAAAATAAAAAAGTCTAATTGCCCAAGCTGATTATATTCCTACAATCCCTGGAGATCCTAGCTGTCTTTCTACACCATCTCTACAATAACATTTTAAAAATTGGCCAGGAGGCTGAGGTGGGAGGATAGCTTGAGCCCAGGAAGTTGAGGCTGCAGTGACCTATGATCAAGCCATTGCACTCTAGCCTGGATGGCAGTGTGATCTTGCCTCTTGTCTAAAAAATAAAAATATTTTTTTAAAAAAGGAAAACTAAAAAAGAAACAATTTGACAGTTTGGAAAGAGAAACATCAAACTTTTTGTTGTGTTTAGAGAGGGGAGAAAGAAGAGGTGAAAGAGGTCTCCTTTCCACTGTATAAACGATTAAAAACTAAAACATGCCAGAATTAAGCAGTTTGTGAAAATAAAAAACTGTAATAGAAATAATCCATATGAAAATACTTTTCAAAGACAAATGAAATGGACTCCGATGAAGTCTACCCTAGCCAATTCTTCAGTCACAACAAAAAATAAAATAGGCTGGCTTGATGGTGTTTTACCTGGTACTTTTCCAGTGTTCCTTCCTTTACAACATAATTAACAATTACTTCAAAAGAATTCCTCGTTCCTTTATGGAATATTACCACCTTAAACACGACCTTCCAGACCACCAGTTCAAAGCACAGTTAGCATAAGAATTTCAGCTAAGAACCCAGAACTGCCGGATCTCGCCGGTGGGGTTACTTTTTTCTAGCCCCTAATAAATATCAGAGCGGGATGCAGTTTGGAACCGTGCAGTTTTCTAAAAAGAGAGCCATTAAAAACAAAGCAAAGCAAAAAACCGGTCACGCCTAAATACGCATCACACAATGTGTATTTTACTGGGATTGTAGGAACGTATCAAACGAGCGCGAGCGTAAGGTCGTCACGCGGGACAGGAGAGGCTCGATTCGTAACAGCTAATACGAAACCAGCGTGGCCGCGGCAGCGTGACTTTGCACAATGACAGGCCCGGGAGCCTGAACGCCCTCCCAGGGGTCAGTGCCCTCGGAAATGCACAAAGCCTGAACGTGAGACGTCAAGTGCACACACAGAGGAGGCCTACGGGTAGAATAGAAAAAATACTCTCAAAAACTGCTGCTGAAAAATCGGCTGGACCGACCGCGCTCGCCCGCGTGCGTGTCGCAGTCCCAGGGAGGGTGCAGCGAGGGACGCCACTCAACGCCAGAAACGCATGTTGCGGGCATTTTCCTCCTTGGCCCACATAACGCCCCCCCCGCCCCCGCGGACACACAGTCCTGACGCAGATTCACTAGCGAGCGCTCCCTCCATTTTGTCCCCGGTCTCCTTCAGGGGAACGAGCGCTGCTATTTTAAAGCCACCAAGTCGTGGAAGCCGACGGGGGCGGGGGGAGGGCGCACGCACTCAACGGCCGCCGGTGCCGAGGGGGCGGCCCGCGGCGCCCAGGACCCGTCCCGGGGCCGGAACGACAAAGGACACTTAGGGGACGAGGGCTGCCCGGCCGGCGCGGGGCAGCTTCCGGGCGGGGGGGCCGGCTGGGGGTGAACTGGGGCCGAACCGCCCCCGCCCCGCGGGACAAAGCCGCGGCCCGCGCGCGCTCCCCCTGCCGCGGCCCCGCCCCGTCCCGGCGCGCACCCGGCGCCTGTGCACGTGAGCGCGCGCGCGCGCGCGGGCCGGTTGGAAATGGCGGTTGGACGGAGGGGGCTGGGGCGGGGGGACGGGCTGCGTCGCCGTGCCAGGACTCGGCCCGCCGCCGCCTCGCCGGGAGTCCGGGAGCCGCGTTGCTTCGCGAACCCTCCGCACTCCCGCCCTGCCGTCTGTTCGCCAGGCTCGGAAGACAGGGGGACCCGTTCGATTGAACAAAGGAGATGGCAGCCGAGGCGCCGGCCCTGCCCGTCCTAGGAGCGTTAGGAACGTTCTCTAAGATGGCGGCCGGCGCGTGGGGACGGGGCGGGGCGCGGCTGGCTGGGCTTCCGCTCCCGGGGCCCCCGGCGAGGACAGGGCGGGGCTGGAGGCGCCGACTCGTCCCCATGGCCGCCGTGCCGGAGCCCGGCCAGCCCGGGAAGGGGAAGGTAACCCGGGGGGCGGCGGGGCGCGCGCCGCGGGCGGGGAGCGGCGGGGCGGGCAGCGGGCGGCCTGGCCTGGTGGAGCGCCTGGGCCCGGAGCACGTGCCACCCACTGGCTTCTCTGCCGCCCGTGGGCTTGAAACCCCTCCAGCCCTGGCTTTCTCATCTAAATCGCCCGGACAACGCTGACCCAAACTAGGGGAGGAGGGGGCCAGGCGTGCTATGACTTACTGCAGGTCATTATGGAACGGCGCACATTCCGAATCCTTGGGCGTGAGACTGTTGCTGCCAAAAGGGCGCTGCACCGGAATTGGCTAGCAAAGCTTCCTAGTAAAGGTAGAGACTGAAAAGCTCCGAGAACAGGTGCCTCGTGTTTACTGTGTTCTTCACGACGTTTAGCAGGGGCATCCAGTGGATGGTGAGGGATGAAGGCTTAGCTGTCCTGCGGTGAATTTATATGCGGAGGAGGTGGTGAGAGCTGAGGTGTCTCCCCATCAGATTCCTCTCGACCTTGCTCGGAAGCAGTAGCCTGCCTCGCCCGGGGCCCTGTCTCGTGCGCTCCCTCCTCAGTCACCCTGCACTGTAGTCTGCTTGCCCTTTCCAAACTGTAGACGGGGCAGTTTCACCCCTCTGCTTAAAACCCAGTCGTAGCAGCCCGTTTCTTTTAAGGATAAAACCCAACTTCTTGGGAGTCTCTCTCTGATCTCCCTTCTAGAACGGCCTCCTGTGTTTGCCCAAAGCGGACAGGTGCGCCTTGCCCCATCTTCCTCGGGCTCTTGTACAGCCTTTATCATATTAGAAAGTAACTTGTATATCTTGCCTTCCTCTTTGCCTGGGCTCCCTAAAAGCAGGGAACCCGTTTTACATCCGCAGTGCGTAAGAAATAATAGGTGTTCAGAAAACAGATAATGCTAGAAGAAAAAAAAATTAACTATGGCTATCTTAATATTGAATGATCATGCAAAGATTTATTGAAGATCCACTGTCTTCAATAAATCTAGTGCTAGATGGCTCCTATAGTTTTGGGTTATTCTCAGCTAGGAAGTTTTGCTCACTTCTTGCTTTTGCTTCTCTGGGGACATTTCCATCTAAATTTCACCAGACATCAGTTCATCAAAAGGCTTATATGAACAAATATTGGGAAATTGCTCCCATATTTAATACCAAAACAAATTGTGTAAATTCATATGCTGTTGGTGCTTCTGTTTTTACTCTCCCTGACACCATTTGGAATATGCTTAATGTAAAAAAAAATAAACGTAACCTTGTTTGAAACTTGAATATTTCAAGGAGCACCATAACTACAAACACTAAATCCTAGATTCAGCTTTGTGATGAACACTGGGGTTTTTTTTTTTTTTTTTTTTTTTGAGTTGGAGTCTCAGTTGCCCAGGCTGGTGTGCAGTGGCATGCTCAAAGTCACCACAGCCTCGATCTGCTGGGCTGACAATCCTTCCACCTCAGTCTTCCAAGTAGTCTTCAAGTAGGAACTACAGGCATGCGCCACCACGCCCAGCTAATAATTTGATTTATTGTAGAGACAAGGTCTTAGCCAAGTTGCCCAGGCTGGTTTTGAACGCCTGGGCTCAGGCAGTCCTCTCGCCTCAGCCTCCCAGAATGCTGGGATTACAGGTGTGAGCCACCATGCCCAGCCTAACACTGGGATCTTGAATGTGACTTTTATCCCTTCTGTATCTGATTGCTCATCTTTGATAGGAGATAACTGTTGTCCTTTAAGGGTCATAAAGGCAGTTTAATTCATTGGAAATAAATAATTTAATGGCAAAAAAAAAAAAGGCTCAATAGTGACCTATTTAACTGGCCCATCAGTAAGTAGCAAAGTAGTATTGTAGTAGGTGAAATGAAGGACAGCTACAAGCCCTCAAACTGAGCATGGTCAGATTTGGGGATGGGGAAAAAAAAGGACTACAAATAAGTTGTTCATGAAACAATATCTATCTAATGAGATGGTAAAATTAATATGACATAAGCTATGACTAACAGCCCAGGATAATGTCAGAAAGGAAGCTTGTAATTGTTTAAAAGAATTTGTCAGTGATCATTCCAGCACAACCCAGGGAGAAAAGATTATCATTAGACTCAGCAAACCTAAGATGGGAGTTGCCAAGCCAACATGCCTTGATAAAACTAGCTTTTAAAAACTGTCTTTCCTCACTTTGTTCTTGTCCTTCAAATTATTTAAGATATGAAACTCAGTACATATAGGTAAATCCACATCCAGTTACATTATTTATATTTATTCACCCACTGAAAAAATATTTGCAGCATACCTACCTAGTATAAGGTACTAAACTAGGTACTAGTTTGATCTAAACAGGCAAACCCTCTCTCCTTATGGAGCTCACATTCTGCTAGGGGAGTCGATAATCAAGACTTGTTTGCTGAGCCAGCCATATAGAAGTCCAGGAGAGAGGCAGCAGGTGTTTGGTAATGACTGTGTAGACTTGTTGGAAGAATGGCAGAGCCCATGTCTAAACTAGACGACAAGGGAGAGTGGGATACCAAAGGAGGTGGTAGCAGATCACAGAGGGCCTTCAGAACAATGTATTCTGAGCAAAATTGAAGGCCATGGGGGGTTTAAAAGGGAGAACCTTACAGTCATCTGCTAAGAGTAGAGCTGAGATCTAAGATACTGTTGACAGATGATAATTTGGTAGTGCAGGCTAACCATCCCAAGTCCCAAAATCCTGCAATAAGCATTTCCTTTTAGTGTCATGTCAGAGCTCAAAATGTTTTAGATATTGGATCATTTTGGTTATTTGGATCTGAGATGCTCAACACAACCCATGGTAGCAATGAAGTTGGTGAGTAGTAGTTTTGATCGAGATATATTTTGAAGATAGACCCTTCCAGCCTTGCTGATACACTGAACATGGATTTTATGAAGGAAAGGAGACAAGGATGATTCTTAGGTTGCTGGCCTGAAAATTGGTTAAGTGTGATGCCATTAAGAGGCAGGCTTGGAGATGAATAATTCTGTTTTGCAAATATTAGGTTCAACGTGCTTATTAGTCATGAGATCTCCCAGTAGGCAGAGATTAATGAAGCTGAAGCTTGGGATAGATTGGTTTATACACCTGGAATCATCATATAAATGACATTTAATTGAAGGCCTTGAGATAACTAGGAAGAGACTAGATACTGGAGCGGGAGAGGGTGGCACTTCAATATTTAGGTCTATAAGAGGATGAGGCAGCAACAAAGATAATGAGATAGAAAACCAAGACACTTTTGTATTTAAAGCCAAGAAAATGTCAAAAACAAATGATCATCTGTGCTGCAAGTGCCGAGATGTAGAGTAAGCTTTCACAAAATGGATGTCCTTTGAGACCTTGGCTGTGGCGCTTCCTTGCGTGCAGTGGGTAGATGCCTCGTTGAAGTGGGTTAAAGGGGAAGTGGAAGGCCGGGTGCAGTGGCTCATGCCTGTAATCCCAGCATTCTGGGAGGCAGGGGCGAGAGGACTGCCCCAGCCCAAGGATTCAAGACCAGCCTGGGCAGCTTGGCTAGATCTTGTCTCTACAATAAATCCAAAAAATTAGCCAGGTGTAGTGGTGCACACCTGTGGTTTCAGCTACTTGGAAGGCTGAGGAAGGATTGCACTCCAGCCTGGGCAACAGAGACTGATTTAAAAAAAAAAAGGCGGGGGGGAATGGGAAGATTAGGTGGAGCACACCTAACCTAGACTCGTTTTGCCATGAAAGGGAGCAGAAAAATGGGACGGTAGTTTAGTAGGCTAGGGATGGGGGGCTTGGAGAGGGGTTTTATTTTGATTAATTATATTGAAGAAACTAATGATGCAAATGAAAGGGATAACTGTGGAAGCAAAGTCCTAGAATAGGCAAGAAGGGTTTCAAGTGCACAGTGCTAAGACGAGTTTTTTTTTTTTGAGTCGGAGTCACTCTGTCACCCAGACTGGAGTGCAGTGGCCGCTCCCGGCCACCGCAGCCTCGACCTGCTGGGCTCTGGCGGTCCTTCCGCCTCAGCCTTCCAAGTAGCTGGAATTACAGGCGCACGCAACCACGCTTGGCTGATTTTTTGATTTATTGTAGAGATGAGGTCTTGCTGTCCAGGTGGGTCTCGAACCCGCGGGCTCAGGCAATCCACTCACCTCAGCCTCCCAAAGGCGCGGGATTACAGACTGAGCCACCGAGCCTGGCTTAAGACAAGTTTTAGGTAGGAATAGGGTCAGTTCATCCTTGCAACAAGAAAGACAAATAACGGCCATTGAAGCAGATCTAGTGGTGGAAGGTGAACTGTCTATAATCTGATCAAATCTGTTACCTATACATTATCAAGCTGGCATTGTGGCTTAGAAATCTCTTAAGCTTTCTTTAGTTCCATCAAGGTGAGGTGGTAAAGCTGCTGCTTCAACTCTAAGCTTTAAAAACTGGCCCAGGTGGGCTGAGCACAGTGGCTCATGCCTGTAACTGGAAGGCTGAGGTGAGAGGATTGCTTGAGCTGAGGAATTCTACCTACCTCTCCCAGCAAAAAAAATCAGCTGGGTATGGTTGTGCATGCCACTTGGGAGGCTGAGGCAGGACTGCCTGAGCCCAGGTGGTCTAGGCTATGTTGAGAAGTGATTGTGCCACTTAATGTATTTTTAAGGGCTCAAGTTTGTTAGTGGCAAGAGTTGACCCTTAAATTTGTAGGCTCCTTAAGAGAGTGATTATAAGAGAAATATTAAATGCATATGCTAGAAACAGGATAATTTTAAGTATGTAAACAGAATACTTCAAAGGGACTTATAAGGCCTGACAAGTTTGCAAACCTGCCACTGTGTGCTTATGTTGGCAGCACTACACAACTCGATAAGATTTCATAACCGAGCTGGGCTCGGTGGCTCAGCCTGTAATCCCGCGCCTTTGGGAGGCTGAGGTGAGTGGATTGCCTGAGCCCGTGGGTTCGAGACCCACCTGGGCAGCGAGACCTCATCTCTACAATAAATCAAAAAATCAGCCGGGCGTGGTAGCGCATGCCTGTAATTCCGGCTACTCGGAAGGCTGAGGCGGAAGGATCGCCGGAGCCCAGCAGGTCGAGGCTGCGGTGGCCGGGAGCGGCCACTGCACTCCAGTCTGGGGACAGAGTGAGACTCCAACTCGAAAAAAAAAAAAAAAGATTTCATAACCTTGCTGTATCGGTCACAGCTGTGTTCATGTCATCATGTGGTGTCTTGCTAAGTGGTGTTCATCATTAAATGTTTTTGTGTGCCGTGCTGCTGCAAGAATGTCAGAGCTTAAATTAGAGCAATGAACATTAAATTTCTTGTTAAACTTGGAAAGAGTGGAAGTGAAATCAAGGACCTGCTAGTCCAAGTTTATGAGAATAATGCAGTGAAGAAAATGGCAACGTATAAGTGGATTAAATGTTTTTCTGAGGAGAGGAAAAGCATCACTGATGGTCAGGATGACCAGTAACAAGCAAAACTGATGAAAACATTGCCAAAAGCCATCGTATTGTTTGTCACAATCACCAGCTGTGAGAAGCACAGCAGACCACATACTGACAGAAACAGGAAAACCTTAACTGAAAATCTTGGCATGAGAAAGGTGTGTGCAAAAATGGTCCTGAAGCTTTTGCATCACGACAGTGCACCAGCTCACACAGCGCTGAGGGAATTTTTAGCCAGTCAACTGCATTGAAACACCCTTCCTAATCACCTGATGATTTGGTCCCCGGTGACTTTTTTCTTTACCCGAAGATAAGTATTAAAAGGAAGATATTTTGGTGACATTCAGGACATCAAGGGTAATATGGCAGCTCTGATGGCCATTCCAGAAAAAGAATTCAAAAATTGCTTTGGCAGGTGGACTAGGTGCTGGCACCAGTGCATAGCTTCTCAGGGGGAGTACTCTGAAGATGTATATGGCACTTTTTCTAGGATGAGTTTGCAAACTTGTCAGACCTTGTATGTCTGGGACCCTTTATTGATCTCCATTTCCGAGCATCTTACAGTTAACTGTACTTTCTAAAAGCACTGTATATGCTAAAAAAGCTGGTTCTTCATTGTTGCATTCTTACCGTACAGGTATACTTCTAAGTTGTCAGTAGTCTAAACTCCAACTTTACCAGGAAGCTAATAGTTCTCTATCAAAGGGAAAATTGTAGTCTTAAGTCTTTGCACATCCTTCCCCAGTTTTGATACAAATTGCAGGTGCATAATACTCATATACTGATTGAATCCTGTCATTCCTCAGATATGTGACCATTGGAAAATGCTCTTCCACTAATCTTGGTTGTTTTTTTACCAAAAGGTTAATTGATGTATAGTTTATAACAGTGGAAAAGACGTAGGCTGTGTGAGACTGACTTCTACTTTCACTCTTAACTTACTGCAGTTGCTACGATATTCTCATACAGCAAGTCTGGAGAAGTAAACATGCAGAGGGCCTGCAGTAATTAATAACCTTTGCCAGCTCTAAATTATGAGATTGTTTAGACTAGGGTTTCTCAACCTTGGCCCTACTATTTTGGGTCAGATAGTTTTTTGGGGGGATGGGACTGATACACCTATTGTAGGGGTATTTGGCAGTACCATCCCTGGCTGTTTTAGAAGATACTATTTTAAGTAGGATGTATGACATCTGTAAGATTTTTTGTGCCCATTATCTGCAAACTTACTTTTTCAAAAAACATATACTTTTACCTAAAGCAATTTTTCCCCAGGAAACTCAGTCACCTGGAGAAATTTTCTAACAAGAATCCAGTGCCCTGTTCCTGACCTGAATCAGATGGAGAATGGGACTAAAAAACTATTTCACATATCTGACACGTATTTTAATACCAAATACAGAATTGGGGTTGCTTAAAATTTTAATTTTGCCCAAGTTCTCCAATAAAAGTTTGCAGACTGTAGTGTATGTGTCCTGGGGTTGTAGTATATCTCCATTCTGGAAGGAAATCCAAATGAAAAGGCCCAGAAGCCTTGAAAGAACCTACTTATTTTGTTGGATTGGGGGTGCGTGGCACAGGGCAGGGGTACAGTACTTGGCATACGGTGGCCAGCCCTTGATCATTTTTTGTTCTCTCAAATATGAAAGCCATCATAGCATTCCGCCTTGTGACAGAAACTGTTTTCACACTTATATCTAAGACTTCATAAAATTGGTACTAAGTACCCTTTGGCCCTGGCACCCCAGGGCAATAGGCTGATTTGGAGTAAGGAGCATTCATTAGTCTTGAACTTGAATGCAGAGTCCAGCATTCCTTGTCAGTATTAGCAGCCATCCCCATGACCATATTTATTTAGTTCCCTGGGCTTCTAGGCTGATTGACTAAGAAAATCATCTTGCTAAATAAAAAGCCTAGAAGCAGAATTAAATCCCCCAATCCCTTTGTGAAGATTTGTATCCCAGAGTTTTTAAAGCCTACAACCAAGAGTACATGCTGTGTTATGAAGCAATCCTGTGCTAGTTGTGTGGGGAAAAGAAGGGAGTAAAAGGAAAAAAAAATGGAACAGAACGGCCCAAGAAGAGTATATAATCTTTGCTTTATTATGAACCAAGTCACATTTTGTCTTTTCTGGCAGATGCTTGAGCCAAAGAAGTAAACATAGGCAAAAATACAATTTTTTGTATCTTCGTGTTTCAGCCTTTAATCTGACTTGCCTTTTACTGTCCTTTCCCCGGTTCTTCTCATCTGTTTTTCCTTATTACCTTCTAGACACCTTTTCAGCTATAGCAGCCTCTGTTAGTTTAATGTTCTGCCCCAAACAATACTCAAGCATTGAAAAGTATGAAACCTTTGGGTAGACAATGGCTTCCTTTTAAAAGCAATGTCACCAAAAACTTAATTGAGTTTTAGAAAATTTGTATCATTTAAATCTTCTAAACTTTAATCAACAGAAATGCCAGTTAAACGCGTGACCTGTAAGTGTGACCTGCTGCTTTTTCAAATAAATGTCTGTCTAAAGTATAGTTACAGTGACAGACATACCAGCTTAACATTGGGAACAAGTCCATAAACCCAAGGAAGACTGTAGGAAGAGAAGTCATTTCAGCACTTGCAGGAACTTAATCTTCATGTAACCCAGCTCTTTCATTTTATAGATTGAAGCCATAGAAATAAAATAACCTACAGAATTCAGAAGGTAGTGGCAGATTTAAGACATAAACCCAGCTCTCTGGATTCCTAGCTTCTCCCTCCACACCTAGCTATGGCTACTGTGTGCTATGAACAAAGAAATACAATCAGGTACAATTTCATGTACAGGCAACAAAAGACTAGAAGAGATGAATATATTGCCCATGTTTATATTCTTGCAACCACATTTAACGTTCACCTAGTTAACACAATAAAATCTGAAAATAAAAGTCATTATTAGAGGAATTTAAAACAGCACTGTAATGGTATAAGCAAATGTGGTTCAAATTACTTTACCCATGTTTCCCAGATTATTTGAGTTAGCAAATTATGTTGCTTTTTAATTTCAGTGATAACCATATTACCAAATTACTTAAAGAGCTCATAAAATGTTATGTATACTTATGTTTCCAAATCACCTGATTAGCATACTGCTTAGGGCTTTGGTCAAATTTTAAGGCTTCAAATATAAATTCAGATTGTATACCAAAGCAGGACAAAGACAATGCAAGCTGATTTAGGGTGTCACGTGGCACGTATACTGGTTTAATCCCTTAAATATAACAAGAAATGGCGCATATACAGTAATCTTTGCCAAATCACCCTGAAATAAAATGTTTTATTTAATCTAGGTTCTTTTTTATTTTATCCTAGTCCTTTAAGCTCCTAGGAATTTTAGATGTCGAAAACATTCCCTGTGCACGGGACTCAATATTATATGGCTCATTAGGATCTGTTGTGGTTGGCCTTGGACATTTTTTGTTTACCAGTAAGTATCTGTTTTATTTTTCTATTAAAAAAAGTCTATGAACAATTAGCAGTTTTTTCTAGGTTGAGTAACTAGTGCGTATGTGTAATTATATTCAAACAATTATAGTGGTTATGCTTATTTTTGACAGGTAGAATTAGAAGATCATGTGATGTTGGAGTAGGAGGATTTATCTTGGTGACTTTGGGATGCTGGTATGTTTTGCTAAGTATTCAAGAACATCCATGATTATAATAGTTACCTAATTCAAAAACACATGCTCTTCTCAGAGCAATCTCCCACTGGAAAATTCCCAGCTTCAATGAACGAATCTTAATTTGGAAATCTGTCTTAATGCTTGAGCATTAAAAAGAAAAGTTATGGTTTCTATACTTCGCTCCAACTTTTCCCTTACCTTAATGCTGATTTTATGCCAAAAAATGCTCAAGAAGTTGCTTACAACTACTGGTGAGTGAATATAAAACATGGATGAATCTCAAGCAAATCTTCTTGGGCCAGACACAAAAGTGCAATATGTACATACTAGATGGTTCCTCTTCTATATGACAAAGTCCTATAGATGAACTAAGCTTAAGGTGATAGATATCCTCATTTTATGTAGACATACTTTAATTTTAAAAATGTGTTGATAGGTACTTCGACACCAAAAATGCCCAAAATGGCACTCCAGATTAGAACATTTAAATTTCCAATCTTGGGGTAGTCATCTATAAGGAGTTTAAAATTTTGTGACTTATAAAATCAATAATTAATTTTAATAAATACTATCTATAGGAACTTTATATTACTAACTTGTTCATATTCTTTTCTTACAAGGTTTCATTGTAGGTATAATTATGCAAAACAAAGAATCCAGGAAAGAATTGCCAGAGAAGGAATTAAAAATAAGATATTATATGAAAGTACCCACCTTGATCCTGAAAGAAAACAAACCAATAGCAGCAATTGAGCAACCTTAAGCATAGAAAACCAAAAACTCCCTGAAGTCAGTGTGAACAAAGCTGAAATCAACTACATAAAACATTTTATGTACACTAAGCTATCAAATAAAGTATGTAAGTTGTAGTCTTTTTTTTTCAACCTTGTATGAAATAAAAACTTGACAATTTATTCTAGTCCTGGATCAACTGCCAGTAGAGTATTGTGTTATACCCATCATACTGAAAATATGGACAGTTTGTTGGCAGTGTGAACAGTTATCAATCTAGTGTTTCATGTGCTTGGCAAGTTTCCTAGTAATTAAGTACTCAGTTATTGGTGAGCTTTCAAGAAAATAAAATCTATGCCACTTGGATATTTCAGCATCCCTTAAAAGCAAAGCTTCAGGCTTATTTCTGTACCTTGTTAAAAATGAACTGACACCCTGAACCGTGCCCCATACATCTTTAAAATGAACCCACTATTCCCCTATTTCGCAAAGCATAAGTCATCTTCCAGAAAAGTGCCTTTTATCTGCCCTAAGCAGTTTTTAGAAGTATACAGGGTTTTAATTTTAATTTAGTATGTACATGGTATATATACATGGTACATGCGAAATTTCTTGTCGAGTAGACTGGTGCCAACAGAAAAAATTGAAGAATTACACTTACATTATTATGTCAGTATAAACAAGCCATTTGAAAGTTAATCAATTGCCCCCACTAAAATATTCCTTTAAAATAGAGTAAGTACCCAACATCCCAACCAAATCCTCAGTTATCTATTCATCCAGAAGAAATTCTCTCTTTCTAAAGAAATACGTTTATTTATTTTTGGTTTTAATAAAAAACAGCCTTATCTTTGAAGAAAATCTATTGAGCATTTTCTTTCTCTTGCCCACCTTCTTGTGGCTGCCACTAGGAAGGTTATGGTGCAAGTTTTCCAAATGCCTTACCAGCCAGTGAATGAGTGATATTGTCAAGCCCATGTTCCAAGAAAAATTTCTGACCGATTCACAGAAAGGAAAAGTTTGCAAGATCTGCCTACACTTGCAGCCCACTCTTTGCTCAACCATAGTTGAATGCAATGTGTAATATTAAAATTGAGAATGACCAAATAGTTAAAACTTCCATGTGATATTTGCCCATGTTTTAACAGGCAGCACATGCATCAATGAGGGAAAATATTGATGAGCTCTAACCAGTAATTGAAATTTAACAAGCTGTGACAGACTAATTATGCTCTCAACTTCAGCTTACAGTAGTCCCTGAGTATCAAGATACCAAAATCCCTTAATAAGATGGCACAATACTTACATATAATCTACATACCTTCTCTTGTATACTTTAATCACATTACTAATAATACCTAATACAATGTAATAAGTACTATGTAAATAGTTGTTATACTTAAAAAAAAATTTTGTTGTACCGTTATTTTTGGTTTTCTCCCCCAATATTTTCAGTACCCGTTTGGTTGACTCCAAGGATGCAGAACTGGAAGATATGGAGATACACTAACATGTATAATGTGTAAAACTGAGCACCTGAATTAAAAGTCAAGTCCCGTCTAGCTCTAGTATACTGCAATTACATCTTACCCCGAATAAGAGAGAAACCTCTCTTTTGGCTGGTAAACTTTCCAATGCCTTCACCAATAACAAGGCTAGTTCATTTCCACGGCAGAATGCATGAACTGGAGACCTGGATAAAAACAAAGTTTTAACATATTTATTTGATTGGATTACTTTTTAAATTGTGATTTCATGTCTACCTAATTTATATCTTCTTGAGCTATTAAGATATAAAATATATTAATGAAGCCAGGCTCAGTGGCTCAGCCTGTAATCCCACGCCTTTGGGAGGTTGAGGTGCGTGGATTGCCTGAGTCTGCGGGTTTGAGACCCGTCTGGGCAACAAGACCTCATCTCAACAATAAATCAAAACATCAGCCGGGCATGGTAGCGCGTGCCTGTAATTCCGGCTACTTGGAAGGCGGAGGCAGAAGGATCGCCAGAGCCCAGCAGGTCGAGGCTGCGGTGGCCGGGAACGGCCATTGCTCCAGTCTGGGCAACAGACTGAGACTCCAACTCAAAAAAAATAAAATAAAATGAAAAAAATAAACTGTATTAATGAATTAAACTACATAATACAGTCTAGGCCCTTAGCACATTGTTATTGAACACAGTGAGGCTCCTTAATTAGTCTCAACTTCCAGTCTAAACAGCACTGTTGCCAAACTTTCGGCCTACCATGACCTTTTTACACTGTGTATCCCTGCCTCTAATCAAATTCTAATTTCACTTAGAATGTCTTTCCTACCCTCTCTTTATAACTTTCTGTTCATTTGCTCACTACCTTTGGCAATTATCACCTATTCACTAACATTCTCACTGCTTTGTGTTTTGTTACAATAATTTGCACTTTTACAGGTCACTGGTGTCTGCTACAAAAACCTCATCCATTTTTATCTTTACAGTCTGGCACAAAACAGTCAATAAGTGTTAGATTGAATTATTAAATGTTCACTAACAAGTAATATAGGCTTCCCTCTCTCCCTGACTTTTGCACTTTACAAGTTTTAAACTTCAAGAGTAACCTACCTTCCAAGCCCACTCGGAGCCTCCAGTGTACTGCTTCGTTCATTGTTCAAACTTCGAAATTTCACACTAGGTGACATAGCAGTAGGTACCAGCTAAATAGCTGATTAAAATAGAATTGTGGCCATTAGTAGTCTTAAAAACCTTTTGTGGCTTATCTATCATACCTATTTTACAATTAAATCTTCCTAGTGTCTTATTGCACTTTCCCCTTCCCTCACCCCTCCCTCTTTGGTTTTCCTTGACTACTTGCTTTTCCATCTCAGTAAAAGGACCTCAGGGAAATTAAAATTAAAACTAGCTTTTCTCTGGACTTGTGATTTGTATTGACTGAGTTTGGCAACAAGAAACTGTGACTATCCCTGGTACCATTATTGGATTTGCAAGCATCTCTTTATAGACTACGTACCTCTACTCCATCGCTGGTTTCCCTTTGCTTCGATTATATAATGCGAGGAGGTCTATATAATAAATTCAGGATTCCTGTTTATCACTTTTCAGCAAAGAGCTAGGGATCAAATAGGGTTTGAATCCTTCTATTCCTAGATAAAAATCTGTGATGGGGATCAAGGCGCCCCCTTAAAAGTCATGTTAAGATAGAGACTATTCTTTGGGTAAGCAGAAGACCGTAACAAGGAAAGTAGAAAAATTAAGACGATTGCTATAATGCTAATTTTTAATGGTCCTCTAGAATAATTTTTTGAAGCATCTTAAATAGTCCAGTAGTAAACAAGTCAGGTCAATATAATATACCGATATCATCTACCACCCAAATATCAGTATTTTATACAACTTATTTTGTACGTAAGTTCCATTTTTAAATGCTTTAAAATTTTTTCTTAAAAGGGAAGCTGTTGGGACAAAAAAATTATTATGCAAGTATTTTTCACAATATTACATTTTAAAATTTATAATGTGAGCACTAGAGATGTGTTGCAAGTATTTTGAGTGCTTTTCAACCACTGCATTTGCCCTACCCTTTTCTTTTCTAGATAAGGGTGACATTTGAATATCTTATCTGGAGGTTACCACTGATTAGCAGGCAAATAGTAGTTTTAAGACATTTCTATTGTTCACTTTAATATTTAGGCCAATGTAATAGGTGGTTATCCATTCCTCTTTTTTCTAGGAATAATTAAGTCTTCTGTGCTGTAAACCACCTATTATAGCACACCCTTAGAGGATAAAGTCATCTCTGAATTTCTTAAAGGCTGTTGACAAACGTTTCTTCCCCTATACCATAAAGACAAATCATATGCCTTATCATTTAAGCTCAAAAGTTTATTTTTGAAATGATTATTTTTCTGTAGTTTTATGAATTCTTTCCCTCAACTGAACAGAGATGATTATGAAACTTCAAAGATGCCTGCCCTTCAGAAGCCATTATACTGCTTTTTACTTGTGAACAGATCCATTTTCATAAGCAAACCTGGATAGTTACATTTGGAATCAGTGCCCAAGTCCTCTCATTTAACCTAAAGCCATTCTGGAGTATATGGTGGGAAAAATTAATTTCCTTGAAGCTTATGAAGGCTTTTTAGGGAAATGGTCAGAAGTGTCACAAAGTTCACACCAAACCTTCTCATTCCTTCAATCTTTTAAATCCTAAGTTCCCTGGTTGCTTTTGTATACTTTAAGATATGGGTATCTATCACTTCATCATCCAAAAGGACCCCAATCATGTTCATGAGCTACAAAAAGAAATACTCGTGTATTTAGTATAAATGCAGAAAAGATTTTGGGAAACCAAGGACAGAAAGGTATCCTAGACTTACTATTGTATATTAGAAGATTGTAAGAAAATAACTACAAGTAGGGAGGAGACTAAATGTCTTGCAAAAAGTCAAACAGAAGGAATTTGAGGCTTTGAAAGTAACTTTGAAAAGACTCAGGTCTATCTGCACATACTTCCATCAGCTTAATCAAGGACTGCCAATTGCTAAGAGATCACTAAATTACTTCACTTCAGATTTAAGAAATAAAACAGGCAATCTGTCTACCTAGTTATGAGTTACTTTCCCCCCATCTTTTTAAAATAAGGAGAGACCTATTTAAGGTGATCCTGGAAGCCTACCATAACTGTCGAATGTACAAGCAGCAATTAATTTGGAATACCTATTGGAATCACTGGAACACATTTAGTTGGGCCCTTTAACTCTTCCACACAGCACATTCACATGGACAGACTAAGAAAAAGGAGATGAAATTTAAATCAGCATTTTTTTTTTTTGCTTTATTTAAAAAAAAAAAGTTAAGTTGGAATCTTTTATTCTTGTACTTGACTATGACACTCCCCTTCTCCCTTAACTAGACAACTGAGACAACAGGCTACCTCAAAAAATAACTGTTAGTTGCCATTCAAATTAGCCCCAATCATCTTGAAGTATTAATTTTACCTTTTCTATGCCTGCTCTAATACTTTTCACAGTATTCATGTCACTTATAAATTAGATGTTTCCACTAGCCATCTCTGTCCTTGAATGGCCAATACCAATTTGTGGTAATGCTTTAAGTGTCTGCAAAGTACAAAATATTTTTTTGGACAAAATGGATTTTACTTCCTATAAGATCATGGAATGGGATTATTAAAGAAAAAGCAGGAAAACACATGTCACAATGGTTCAGTGTTTTATCAGTTGGATGCCATTAGCTCTCCAGCCTGTAATTCCTGCATTAACTGCCAGCAGTATAGACACATGCCCCTGAACAACTAACACTGGCAAAGCATGATAACCATAATGGTGCAGCAAAAAGAAACCATCTTTCTAGAAGACACTTCTCTTGAGACTAGCCTAGACTGTAATTTTCCTCATCACATTCAGAACCCTGTTCCTTGTTAAGATGCAAGTATGTATATGCTGAATCCTGGCATGAAAAAGAGATTAAAGCATTCCTAAACAACAGATTAACTACAAATTAACACATGGTTAAGTTCCCCAATCAAATAACTCACATAACCAAGCAGTGATTATTGATGTCCTGGCCTATCAACTATCTTGTTTCTCTACCAACACTGGGTTTACAATCACAATTGATTCAGCTATGTAGGCATTATATTGAGTCATTCTTCACAAACATTATGAACACAATCCTTCCACCTATTTCCAACCTAGTATCCCCTTACAGACTAAATGAATTCCTGGGACAATGAATCTTTTCACTTACATTTTTAGTCAATTGGCTAAGATGTGTAAGTAGTCTTGGTGTAAGCACAATGTATTTTAGCTATTTCCCACCTGCTCTTTATTTTCTGAGGTCTTGCTGTTCTGCATGATATCCAATTGATGCAGATACCAAATAAACTAGCATTCATATTAAGCTAAACATAATGAAATCTATGTAGAAAGGTTTGGTTGGTTTTTGTTCAAATTTCATAAACATACACATAACTTAAACTGTGGAATGTCTAGATACTTGAGGACCCATCTTTAATCTTCAACACACCCAAGGGACACATACTATTTTAGCACTAGTGTAGTTCAATACCACATTCCCAAGGGATTATTTTAATTATCAAGGTCAGTAACATGGGTTATTAAGAGAAAGGTCACTACGACATAAGTTAGCTGGACAAAGTACTTTTAATGCTTATTTGTTTTACAAACATATACCTGTAATACTAATACCAGGTAACCTACATGACTGAAAACTAAAGCACTAAACTAGCTAGGTCTGCTTTGAGGAATAGCAGCTATGGTCAAAAAATTCAAAGCTAAAAATTTAAAGGAAAAGGCTCTAAAGGGTATCATAGTTTAAGTACTTTTAGGGTAAATTTAGGCAATCAATAAATTAAAGAGCTGTGGCTTATAAGACTACTAAATTCAAATTACTGTTTTAAGAGATCCCAAATACAGATTCTTACTCAAAGCACTATAGACTCAAACCACTTAAAAAATTTTAGGAAGAAATGTTTTTAGATACAATATTATGTTCACCTTTCCAGGGGAAACATCTCGAGTGAGTATTCTGAGGGGGATGAGTAGATAAAATTTCCATCCACTTTACGAAAAACAAGACATTTAACATTTGTGTGTAGGAAGGAGATTATGGAAACTTTTAAGATATCCATTTATTTGTGTCCAGTACCAGACACTAAGACTTGCTCTAAGAGATATGTTCATGTCTTTCACTAAAGTTTACTCTAGTTTTGACTTTAAAAAAAAAATAAGATCTACAAGTAGGTCTTTATATCTGAGATGCCTATCTATATACCACTGCCTAAAAAGCTCTTTAAATATTTCATCATTTTTATTTGTGCTGTAGAACCCACTGTAGATATGATCCTAGGATAAAAAGTCAACTTATGTCATGAACAAGTTTATAGAACATGCCTTTCAATTCCCATGATTGAGGCCAATTATACAGTATAAGCTTATATAGTATAAGTATACAACAAGCTGTCCGTGTATAAAATCCCCAGGTGAAAACCCCTATTAGTTATGTTTCCTAGAATAATTTTAAGTACTTCAATGAAAAATGCTTTTAAGCTTCATACCTTGTTGCTAGTCCAAGACAACTAGGCTCATATTACAAATTAATTTTAGACAGAATCTATCCTAGGCAAATGAGAACTGATTTTTAAAAACAGGTTTCATACTGCTTCCTTTGGTCATTTTAGTGGCAAACTTATGACTCTCCATTTAATGAATTTTATCTTGCTGAGTATCAAAGCCAGAAGCTGGTCACTGCTTTAAGAGGTTAGAGCCAAGCCCATCAAAGGCTAGATAACAATATATCAACAAGGAAAACTTTCTATATCTACTTCACCATTTGTATCTTACAGCTTTCAGTTTTCTTTCCTGATTAACCTCTAGGCTGTTTTTGTACTTACTGTAGCTCACCCAACCAATCCCATTTTTTAATCAGCATGTTTCGGTATATTACCTGCAAAACTTCCTAGTTAGTGAAAGCATCCCTTAAATCAACAGCAATCTTACAATAAGTTTCCTCTGGGTACAGTCAGGGCTTGTTTAGATCAGTCTGTTGTGTTTGTTTTCCAAATTTTTGCTGGGGGGTAGGTGGAAGGCATGGGGAAGGATGAACAATAAACCAAGCTTCTCATTCACAGATCTTATTCTGCCAGAACTTGGCATTTCATATCTATTTTCTTTTGCTTGCTATTTGGTGCATTCCTTTTCCTGAATTTAAATATTTTATAAAATTATTTCTATACAAGTGTAGACAGTTCTACTAACTCTAATCTTAAGATTGCTTCTTAAAATATTAACATTCTGGGCAGCATTTCTATCTATTCACTCTCTACTGCAAACATTCTCTGGGTTATACATGCCTGAGTCTACCTAGTGTTATCTGACCATTACAATCCTGCTGCAATTTTGACATGAAGCAATTTCAAACTAGTCTATCCAAGGCTTTTAAAAGGCACAAAGGACAACTTCAGGATACCTAAACATTGATCAGCATCAAGGTTTGAAACTTTTCCTCTGGGTCTATGTAATCCTAATAACAATGTATACTGAAAAATGTAGCTCAGGCCAGTGGTTGCTAGCATTAACTTAACTGCTTAAAAAAAAAAAAAAAAAAAGAAACCCATGAGACACTACCCTGAACTGTTAAATATCCTACAGTAATTAAGGATTAGTCTTTGTTCCAAAAATTTCTCAAATAATCCTACACCATCACCTAAAACTAACTCCAGCTTGCAGCAAGCAAATTCCTGGGAGTATGAATTCAAGTTAAAACCTGACTTTAAAAGGCTAAAGCAAAATTCTGAGCAGTCAAAAAATAGAGCAAACCTAAACTTACCAGAAGCAACTAAAACACCAACAAAACACTAGACTGAAGTCAAATTTTAGTTCTACAGTTTGACTCCTAATTCCTCACCTTCACATTGGTGAGGGGAAGATTAAAGTGTTCTGTGCAAACCCAATAAAATTACAATTAGGGGATCTAAGTCATCACATAGCTACAGTCAAGTTAGCAGTGTTGTGTAGTAGTGAAATCAATGACTGGCTTGTATGATGGCTTCTAAAAGCGTCTGTTCCCAGAGTTTCATGTTTCATATAGATGTATATAAAATAATCAGTTGAGGACAGCCATTAGCATTTTGTAAAGATGATAAACTGAGTGTTAACTTCTCCCAGCCAGTACCTTTTCCCCTCATTAAATGTTAAAAGTTGTCGGGGGGGAGGGGAAGGGAAGAATTCAACTTTACTTCATAATCATAAATCAGTTATCATGTACATTTAAGTTTTTAAAACCTAAATGTTCTAAGTACAGAGTAAAGAATAAGCTGTCCAGGAAGCACACACTTATAATTTCTCCTCTTGGGAGTTATATAAAGGGATTTTGAACCTTGATGGCGAGAATCCCAAAACAAGAGTAAAATGAATTATTTTTATTGCAAACAAAACGTCTAAATTAATTTCTCCACCCACTTTCTTTAGAAAGAAAACGAAATCAGCAGGCTAAGGAGATACCCATTCAAGAACTGACATGATTAAAAATTAAGATATAAATGGGTGACTCACAATTTCATTAGCTTACAAAGATGGTGGAGTTAACTACTACAAGCACACTAGTTATACAGTATTTTGTGGGAGAAGGGCATACAGACATAGCTAACTTCATATAGATCCCATTAGACAACTGGATTTACAACAAGTTTTTTTTTAATAAGAAATGGGCAAAGCCAGCTTTCTTTTCAGAATCAAAATGCAGAACAAATGGAAAAATTATGGTATTTAACCTTCACAAGTTTGAGCCTCCACAAATAATGCAACCAAGTTTTAACATTTTTAACAGCCCTTCTACATACACTCCATCTTCTCTATCTTAATACCAAGTTTTTCCTTCAGTCCCAATTATACCAATTCCATTGTTATTTAATAAGAAAAAGCCTTCCCAGTTATTGTCAAAAACTACTCTTTAGCTTACCCCCGCCACTGCCCAGCAATCTAAAGAGAGGATGGAGTGTAACATGAGCAGTACAGAGTCTTATGCAATTCATGAGGACCACTTAGTCCTTACATGAATCTGGTTGCTAACATTTCTATTATATTGTGACAATGACTCCCGACTGTTATTCTCTGTGAGAAATGGGGGGAGTAAATTCTTAATAAAAGACACCAGGTACAAAGCAACATTTTACTTTTGTTGTGATAAAAAAAAAAGTCACATTTTACAGATAAAATGTAGAACCCTGAAATACTGACACATTCTCTTATCGTGCACAATGCTGAGGTTCTCTTACGATTCACTTTAAAACTGCAATTAAAAATGTACAAAAAAGAAAAGAAAAAAAATCAACCCACAAAGCTTCTAAAAAAGGAACCCGCAGGCACTTCCTCTTGTGGAATGTTTAAAAAGTTAGCCTACTAAAGAAAACAGTCGACTTCTTGTGAAGGTTTTGGAGAAATATGTATCAGTTCGTTTTATTTGGGTATTCAATAATATCCTTGGTGATAATGCTGACTCCATGGCTTCTGACCCCAGAATTGCTGTAAGAGAAAATTTTTTTTTTAAAGAAAAAACATCAATAAGCCACTCAAACTGTTTTTAGGAAATGACAATGAATCTAATTCAGAGTAATTGCTGGAAACAAATTTATACCTGTCATACCTCTGATTTCTATCAAACCAGATGTAGTTAGTTTTAATGTTCCATTATTATCAATACATGTTACAAAAGGAAACACATCATGACTTGGTTAGTTAATACAATTAAAGCTAGCAGTAAAAAAAAAAAAAAAACCATATGAATTAAGTAATCTTACTTTATTTTAAATTAAGTTACACCAAACTCCAACCTATTTTGCCTTCCAAAGGTAAAATTATGGCTACAACTGCCAACACAATTCACATCCTGCTGTATTAACACTTATAAACATTTCAATCCCTGGACATCTTTTTCAAAACTGGGATTCTTAGGAACTCAAAATGCAATTAACGTACGTAAACACATAAGAAATTACTTACACCCTGCTGCCACTGGTTGTAGCCCTGAGATTGATTTTTATAGCCACGATTGTTTCCTCGTCCTCTGAAGTTCTACAAAAAGGAGAAATTATGTAAGAATTCTGAGCCCAACTGCTTGTTAGGTTTATGGATATGAGAGGGAACAGAAATGAACACTAATTTTAGGTGCAAATACACAAACTCTGGGCACCCTCTACTAATTTCTTTTGTTATGAGAATTCCACTTGACTTGTCAGTGAATCAAGGGGACTCATTTCATCATTACTAGTTTAATTTTCCTCTTGTTAATGCATACACATATTCCATACAATTACTGAGCCTCCGCCACATAAGCTTGTAACTTTCCACACTAAATTATACAGGTATCCGTGCCTTCAGAGATATTAAATCATTACCTGGTTGTAGTTCCCTCTGTTGGGCATTCCACCTCTGTTGTAGTTCCCTCTGTTTGAATAACCACCTCGGCTGGGAAAAACAGGGCCACGAGGGTATGGATAGCCAATTCCACCACTTCCGCCACCACCACCACCTCTCTGTGGCATGTTGCCCCTCCTGTTATATCCACCACGATTCCCAGGAGCTATAAAAACATTTTTGTTTAGTTGTGTTGTACCTTCCTACTTATACAAAAGATTTAGGGTTCTTTACTTTCAGAGAAAAAGTACTTAAAAACAATCACTGTTTAATTTTAACCCTTCACATAACTGAGGTATATTTAATATCAAATCATATACATGACTACTCTAAGTGAGTCTCTATGACAGCACAGCATTAGAGAGAAACTATCTTCCCAAGTTAAAATTCAGCTAAGCCCAAGCTTGAGATTATTGGCTGTTCCCATTTGGAAACATACATATCCACAGAACACTGAAAATTAACTTGCCTCCCCCTCTGAAATTTCCACCACGCATATTGAATCCTCCACGTCCTCTATGGCCACCACCTCTGTTAAATTGGTTCTTGCCACTCTTATTTTTATTGCTCTTCTTTGAGCCAGTGTTCTGTTTCTTTTCTGGTGGAAGAGCCTTTTTGCTTTCTTCCTTATATTGCTCCAAAAGCTTTTGGGCTTCCTCCTTCTGAAGTTCAACATATGTTATTTCATCAAAGCACTCAGCTACCTCTGGGAGGGTAAAGTTTCCTGCAAGGAACAAAGTGAAATTATTAACTTAAAAACCCACCACAAATATCTACAATCCTAAAATCTACAGTTCTTGAGGCTTAGTATCAACCTATCTTCCTAAGAATAAACAACTAAATCAAACACACATTCAAAGTTACCATTTTGTTATTGTAATTCCTGAACCAGTACTGTGACAAAACATGTTAATTTTTCAGACAGATGTCACAAAGAAATTTAACACAGTAATAGCAGAATTAAATTCCATGCCTTTCATTTTGAGGACTGCATGTTCTGGTAAGTCTTTCCCCTCTACTTCTGCTTTCTTCTGTGTTCTTTGCTTATAGTCTTCATCTTTCGGGCAAACTACAACAGCTTTTCGCTGGAAGCCTGCAAACAGGCACATTTTTCTCCTCTGGGCAGCTGCAGACACATTTGTCTTTAACAATGACAAAAAAAAAATTAAAAGTTAATAACCCTAAACATCCATCTACACCAAGCCCAACTGCCAGTTAACATTTTCCAACTTCAAATCTACAGCTTACCTGATCCAGAATGAAATTTCGCTTCTTTCGGGCAGCAATCTCAATAAATTTCCCAAGACACTGTGGGGCTCTCTGCAACAGTGTGTTCAGTTTTCCAGTATCTGCCATTTGCTTTTTAAAACCTGCCACCTATTTTCAAAATTAAAGTTAAAATTTTCCTTTCAACTTGAGAATTTCAAGCTAAGTTTTATTTTTTGTTGTTTTTGAGTTGGAGTCTCACTGTGTCGCCCAGACTGGAATGCAGTGGCCGCTCCCGGCCACCACAGCCTTGATCTGCTGGGCTCCAGCAATCCTTCTGCCTCAGCCTTCCAAGTAGCTGGAACTACAGGCGCACGCGACCACACCGGCTAATTTTTTTTTTTATTTATTGTAGAGATGAGGTCTTGCCAAGTTGCCCAGGCGGGTCTCGAATCCGCAGGTTCAGGCAATTCACTCACCTCAGCCTCCCAAGGCGCGGGATTACAGGCTGAGCCACCGAGCCCGGCTCAAGTTAAGTTTTTAATACCAACTTAGATCTGTAAGCAGGCAATATTTTATAATTCAAGTATTATGTTACCTTTGCCCATTACTGCTACAAAAACATGGTCACTTATTATGTAAGAAAACTCTATGCTATTCAGTTCTTTTTTAGCTGTTGGTTGTTAAGAGTTCAAAATAAATTTTAAAAAACTCAATGAAGCCTAGCCACTGGAAGGAAGTTTACTTACAGATAAAGAGCTTACTGAATTAAACAACTTAGTTTTGCCTAAACTCCTCATCTCCAAGATACTAACAAAATGAATAAAGACAACAGGCAAGAGGGTTGCCCAGAACAACTCATCTATTCTAAACGATGACATCAGGACCTAAACTTTTTACTTACCATCATTTTATCCATAATGGTATTTGTTCCAAGAATGTTGTATTTCCCTGGATTTTCTGCTGCATGTTTAGTAACCCAGGTAGTTTTTCCAGCTCCTGGCAAGCCAATCATCATGACAACCTACAGTGGAAAGAATGTCATTTCACTGTCTAATCATCAGAGGCTACCTAATTATTTCTCTAATTATTTACAGCTAATAAGAAACCAATTTAAGTATCTACGCTTTCATAGCCCCTAGTTAATTGATGCTTATATAGAATTAGTACTCAACTTTAAAAAAAACCCACTTACTTCACAATCTTTCTTCTCTTCAGGCCCCTTTGGTCCTCTAACTCGATCCTCTAAGGGGACATTCTGGATAAAAGTATAGTCTTCAGGTATTGGAAAGTATGGCTTTTCCTTCTGACCAAAATTAAACTCAACTGCACAGTTGTGGCAGAGAACATGCGGGAAGAGTGGACGTCCAGCAAGAACTTCCTTACTGATTTTGAAGGCAATGCCAAGATCTTGCCCATTCTTAGCATAGGAAAGTTCTACTTCATCACTTTCAAAGTTCTATTATATAGAAGAAAAAATAATGGCTTAAATTCACTTTCTATAAACTTCCTTTAAAAAACCTTATAAAATATGTTTAATAGTTTTCAGACAAAATGAGTGACTTGTTCCCCCAAAACTGCCCTATATTCTCCAAAATTCAACTGCTAAATGAAATCTTTAACCCAGGGATCATGTATTTATATTGAACATATCGAAGGCTGCCATTGATAAAGCTTTTCACAAATTCCTAGCTGTAGCTACTAACTTGTCATCTGTACACGAAAATTTAGGTATAACTTACAGCAAAACATGTAATCACATCATTTTCATCAAACTTCTCTCCATAATCTTCAGTCTCACAGTTGCAGGTTTTTATTCCTTTTAGAGAATATCCATAAGAGAACTCTTCTTCACCTAAGAAAATAATTAACTTTCATGAAGTCAATTTTTACAGTCCTGAGACTCGCCTATTTTTATTTAGACTACAAGAGAAATGATGAGCACATAACCTAACAACTATCACTGACATGATACCTTATTTACGAGATACAGAATTGACGTGAGATATATATATAAACAGAAATCAAAATAGTTGACAAACTGGATGCCATGGATAAGATTCTATTTTCAGAAAATATATTAAAAATGGCTGGCCTCATATGGCAAATTCTGATATAACCACCATTGGTCACTAAAACTTAATAAAGAAACAAACACTGAAATTTACCCTGTGCCTTCTATGAACTATTACTCATCTCTAAAATATTAAAAGACTAAACAGACAAAAGGCTCAGAATCTTTTAGTCTAGTTAAAATATTAAGATCGGACCCTAAACATTCATGAGCCCACGTTAATCAAAAGGAAACTTTACCAAGCAACATTCCACTTGTGGTTAGTGACCAGCCAATCCGAACTTCATGTATGTCAATATCTTTTGTATATAAATGCCTTACTGGTATCTTCTCTGTAACCTGAAAGTCAAATCATTAAATGTTTAAACTATAAACCAAGGAAGGTAACCCCTCAACTCTGCTTAATTCATCTGGGTTATGGGCTAACTCTTGTTTAGTTATAAATACAAAGGAAGATCCCCTAACTCTACTCCACCACCAACATTTACAAGTTCTTTTAAATGGACCTAAGTGCTTGTTACTTGAAATTGTAAAGGTGTGAGTTAAATAATTGGTTGATCCACCTTTAAAAGATAATTAATTTTAAAGTAAATGTTCTTAATTTTCAACTTTGAATCCAGCCACAAGTAAACATGTTTTTCTCTCCAATAAAATCAAGAATCTAACCAAATTTTATTTTCAACTCCTGGAGACTCTTTCTAGTGCCTAATAAAAAAAGTGAATCCTAAATGAACTGACTGGCTCTATATGGCAAGTTCAGATGTGACAAACAGTTTAATTTTCACAAAATGTAGGTTCCAAGCCCCTCTTCTAATTCATAAAAAAAATCTCATAAGGTTCTCCTAAAAAAAAAAAAAAATCATAGTTATATTACCTTCATCTCAAAACAGACTTTGCCTTTTGACACACCATAAGATGCCCTTCCTCCAGCCCACAGAAATGCAAAACTCTCCATTGTAAGGGAAGAAGCACTGAGGCGATCTCTTGATATTTTAAAATGCAGATCACAATTATCTGTAATTATACCAAATACCATATTACTTATTTGACATCCAACGTAAATGCTTGCACCATGAAATTTTTGCATGTATCTCTTAATGCTGCTAAAACTGTTTTTACACATCATGCTGTTATTCCCATTTTCAGTTTAAGCCCCACTCCCACCAAGTCAGTCTTGTCAAATTACATAATACAAAGTAAGCTGCCTATGAAACTAATACCAAGGTTTACTTTAAGTATATAAGATAATCAAGACAATGTGACATTAATACATACCTGCTCTGCTCTTTACCTTGATTTAGAGGCAAGCAGTAGAGAGGATAGCAGGAAATCAAAGTGAAGTATGCCAGAACCAGGTAGAATTTACCAGTGCCACATTAAAACTGAAGGGAGGCCGCAACCAAGTATTTTAAAATAAGAGTATGAGCTGCTGATCCTGCACTTTGTAACTCAACACCAGGGCTCTAAGACCTAAAATCTTTCCTAAAACTTGTGAAGACAGCCTCAACCTACAAGCACAAACCTGGTCATCTAAGCTGTTATCACAGCACTTTAGGTTCTCTTCCCCCAGGATTGCCTGTTAGTAACAATGAGGGATTAATCACTTCCCGGATTAGCCAAATCCAATGTGTCTTTAACCTAGCTACCCACGGGTCACTGGCTTATTAGCATGCACCTTTTCAGGTCTCACTAAATTAAAGTTAGAAAGCTATTTTCTTCAGGAGTTTTTATCGATGAAAGAAAATTAAATCTACAGCTTGGAATTGACCTTTAGTTAACTTTGCTCCTAAAATTCCTAATCACCAATAGAATTAATTCAACAAATTGTGTTTGAACTTAATCGCACTTAAATGGTATTCCCAGCAAATCCGCTAAAAATCTGTCTACAACAGTGGCATTACCTTCTCACATCATTGCATCAAAATCATTCAGTACCTTGCCAATTCCTAGCAGCTTTTTATCTAAGCAACTGAATTTCACAGAAAACTTTCAAATCAACTAACTTCCTTTCTGCCTACAAGTTTTTCTTCTTTTGGAAGGCTCAAAAGACTATTTCAACTCCCTGTAAAGGATATTCAGTAAGAAATCAAAAAGTTTTTCATTTACATTCTTACAAATCTTAATCCAGTATGTACAACAAAACATGGTAAATTTTAACTCCTTACATCTACCAAAGCAGATTGACACTTTATCTCATACTTTGCAAACTTTTTTCTCCCCTTTGTTCTATTTATGCCATTGAAAGATCACTAAACCAACATTAACTTCCTTTTAACAAAAAAATATCCAAGTCTGACAGCCAAATCCCATTTAGAGGTTTGCAATACTTCCTCATACTCAATTGCAACCCAACTGGGTAAAGTAGCAGTATTTACAGTGCTGCCATTGATACCATTCGCTGCTGAAGAAAGCTAGTGGCCCAGTGATAGCCCACTGCTGCTGCCCCAGGTCTTTGGAAGAAATCAACTTATGTTAAAGCAGCAGCTACTGAACTGGAATTGAGAACAAAAGAGCAGTTATTGAAAAAAATAATATTACAATCTTTTAGAATAGGGAATATACTTGTGTGCTAATGGGAAAAGTCATTAGTAAATACATAACTAGCCCAAATAGCTCACTTAATATAATTCCACTAGAAAAATGAAATTACTTTATTGTTGAAGCCCATAAGGACAAGCTATAGGTAGTTTTACAACTTTCCGTTAGCTACTTAGTCAAAAATCGGCATAACCTTACATTCTTAGAATGCGAACTTTCAAGTCATAATATCATACTAGAGCCTGTAAAATAGTCAATTTAATACACCATGCTTAATATTAAACTATTGGAATCTGAATATTAAGTCATTATCTTCCTGCTTTTAAAAAACTAGCCAACTTTTCTGCAGTTAAATTCAACTGCATTTTCTAACATTTTGGAAGCAAAAAAACCACCGCATTTGATATATGGGGGAGGAGGCAGAAACAGCTTCACTTACAAGTATCAAGACAAACCACTGTATCATCGAAGTGTTCATCTTCTTCTTCAACAGGTGGCTGAGGAGATTTGGCTCTGAAAGACAGAATCGTCTCCTGATACAGCTTTCGGATCAACGAACGAATAATGCATGACACGTAAAAACTACTTAGCATCCTCTACCTGCTATACTTGTTCTCTTCAATGTACTCAAAATATCCACGGCCATGATCTTCTCGAGGTCTTTTAACACCTCTCTTTTTATCTCCGCCTTTCTGTTCTGTTTTGCCGTCCCCTATAACACACAACACTCCTATAAGAAGCCAAGCCGTAAAGCAATAAGTGTTTCCATTTTGAGGCGCAAGGCAGCTCGACTTTACCCTGTTTTTTTCTTTTATTCTTTGTTTTAGTTGGGGTCTCACTGTCGCCCAGGCTGGAGTGCAGTGGCACGATCACGTCTCACCGCAGCCGCGTCCTCCTGGGCTCAGGATACCCTTCCACCTCAGCCTCCCGAAGAGCTGGGACCATAGGCGCGCGCCACCACGCCCTGTAGGGACTTTTTGCAATTATTTTGTAAAGAACAGGTCTCACTATATTGCCTAGGCTGGTCTCAAACTCCTGGGCTCAAGCAATCCTCTTGCCTCTGCCTCCCTAAGTGCTGGGATTATAGGCGTGGGCCACCGCGCCCGCTCTACCCTTTTTAAAAATCAAGATTAACCCATGAAATCAAGTGCGAATTCAAAGAACAACAGCTTGGAATTGGACTGGAGTTAGTGACGCAGTCTAAGGACGTTTCTGATTTTGCCGTTTTACGAGATGATTCGAGAAAGCTACAGAAAAACAAGCCCGGCCCCGTCCCAAGGCCCGCGTGTAGCCCGACGAGAGTTCAGGAAGGGGGGAGGGGCCGAGCCCGGCTCGCGCGGCCCTCCCCACCCCCACCCGGGCCCGCGCTCCCCGCGGCCGCATTGTACTGATCTTCCGCCCCGCTCTCCCCGCCCGGCTCCTCCCGCCGGAAGTGACGTCACACCGAGCCCCTGCGCTCCCTTGCACAATACAGCGGCGAGGAGCCGCCAAGGCGCGCCCGCCCCGGGACCTCGGGCCTTCCCCCCCCCCAGACATGTGCCCGCACCGCGCGCACGCAGCGCGACGGCGCCACCGCGGGCCGCCGGGGCTCCCGCCCGCCCGCGGCTCCTCCCCCCCAGCGGCAGCTGCAGCTCCCCCCGGCTCTCGAGCCACATAATGGAGGCGCTGCCGCCGCCGTCACACACACGCGCGCGCGCCCCACACACACACACACACACACACACACACACGCACGCACACCCCGAGCCCAAGGCCTCTCGGCTAATCCGGGATTCCCCGCGCCCGCGCCCCCTCCCCCCGCGGGGCTCCGGCAGGCCTCGGGCCCGTCCCCACCCGCGCGGGCCTCCCGCCGCGCGCAACGTACAACGCAGCACTCACCCGCCGCCGGAGCCCCGGGGCGACCGCCGCCTCCGCCGCCTTCCGCCTTCTTCTTACCTCCCGCCTGCTGCTGGCCCTGCCTCGCCCCGGGCGGCGCCACCGTCACCGCGAACAGCGAGGTGGGGCCGCCGCTCTTCCCCGCGGCCTCCTTGGCGGCCCCGCGCGGCTGGGGGGGCTGCTGCTGTGGCGCCGCCGGCGGTTGGGGCTGCTGCTCCCCGTGCCCGTTCTCGTCGCCCGCGCCTTCCTCCTCGTCGCCGAGCTCATCCTCCCCCTCCTGGAAACCTTGGTCGTCGCCGTTCTCGTCTTCCGAGGCGGCCTCCTCCTCCTCCATCGGGCCCGAGTCGGCCGCCCCCGCGGCCCCGTTCTCCTCTCCCAGCTCCATCTGGTCGCCATCCAGCGCGGCGATCCCCTCCTCCTCCTCTTCCTCCTCCTCCTCCTCCTCGTCGCCGCCGGCCGCGGCCTCCTGCTCGAGGCCCGCTCCCGAGCGCCCGGCCGAATCCCCGCCCAGGTCGAGGCTGCCGTTCCCGGGCTCCATGGCGGGGCGGCCCCCGGCCTCCTCGTCGTCCAGCGCGGCCTGGAGCCGCTCCATGAGCTCGGCCTTGAGGCCCTTGTCCGACAGGCGCCGCTTCTTCAGCTCCTCTTTCAGCTCCGACACCTTCAGCTTTTTTACATTAACAGGCGAGGAACTCATGGTGAGGGCCCCGATTCACCGCTAGGCGCTGGCTCGACGTCGGCTCCGCTCACTCGGCCACGCGTGGCGGCTGCGGCGGCTGCTCCTGGGCCCGGGCGGCGGCGGCGGCGGCGGCTGCGGCGGGAGATGGGTTCGTGCTGCAGAGCGGGTCCGCCTGGGGTCGAACGGCGCCAATTCCTTTCACCGAGTTCGCGAGGGAGACGCGGAGACTCGCCTGGCGCGAGCGAGCACGCAACGTCCTCTCGCAGGGGCGGCGCCGCGCACGTAATATAGTCGCCCTGCCCCCCTGCGTGACGGGAGCGCTGCACAGGAGAGCCGGAGCGCGCCCGCGCCCGCGCCCGCCCCGCCCATTACCGTCCTTCCCTCCCCGCCCCCACGCTCAGCCCCGGGCCGAGAGCGCCGCGCAGGCCGCGCACTGCGCTTGCGGTCGGGAGCCGGCAAATGGAGGCCGGGGCAGCCGCCTTTCAGCGCAGCGGCCTCGCCGCAAAATCCGCCGGCCTTTCTGGGTCTTTGGTGGCGGTGCTCGGCCTGCTCTTTGCCTTCCTGACCTGAAGGCTGCCCTCTCCAGATGCTTTCTTCAGGCCCCGACTTGGCATTTCAACTCGGATCCCCCGCCTTTTCTTCCATCTTAGATTTGCCTTATGTATTTCTCCAGCAATTCGCGTAAAATTCCTTACAATTGGATTTCAGTTGTGACTTGCATCACGCTAATTGGCAATTGTTGTACGCAGGGCTCCCCGCGCCCCCCTCTTCCACCCCCCGCTGATACTGTATCGGGTTTATAAGCATCGCCTTGCGAATTGGATTTTAAGTTGGAGAAGGGCGAGGGCAGAGCCTTTCTTTTGTCTCTTCCGCAACCCCGGGTGCAGGGCCTGGGAAATAGAGGCTGGCTTTACTGCTCCACGCTGCAAGGCGTAACTTACCAGCCTTTTTATGGCAGTCGTTCTCTTGGTCTTGATAGCTGTGAATAAGGCTCGGAATTGCGTTTCTAGGTTTTCTCTATCTAACTCAAATGCATACCTCCTGCAAAACATTTTGTCCAACTTAGGACCTAGTCATCCAGCTATGAAATCCCAGTAGCTAGCAGTGAGGATGAGACCCAGCTAGTCATATATTGATTCTCTTCCTATTCCTGTAGAAATACTCTTGACCAAATTATGCTGAAACTCTTTTTTTTTTTTTTGAGTTGGAGTCTCACTCGGTCGCCCAGACTGGAGTGCTGTGGCCGCTCCCGGCCACCGCAGCCTCGCCTGCTGGGCTCCGAGGCTGCTGGGCTCCGGCGATCTTTCCACCTCAGCCTTCCGAGTAGCCGAGCTGAAACTCTTAAATCATGAAAAATAGAGCTCATGATTTTGTAAAAAGGAAAAAAGACTATCGCCATCGAAAAGATATTCGTTATTTTGTTGTATTTTAGAAGTTTAAGTTTTTCTCTAATAAAAGGTGTTTAGGGGGAGTGAGGGCCAGTTAGAAGCCCCAACTTCACCTGCATGCATCCTACTTATGTAATTAATCCTCACTGTTACCTCACATCCCTATAATAAAATAAAGCTTAAAAATAAAAATTGTGGTATGTTCTTGAAGTTTTAACTAGACATGCCAGAATTTAGGTTTGTGCTAGAGGTTAACATCTGAGAGAATCTGCAGTGTATTCTATCTGACTAATGAGATGGGTCATACCCACTGTTTGGTGCTCCAACTGGCACAATATACTGCCCTACTGTTAATTTGAAATATGGAAGTATAGAAATGTTAACTTTCTCACATAGGCTAATATGATTTAACAGACTACATTTTATTTAAGGTTTCTTTTCAATAGCTTTTAAAAAGCATGATAACATGCCATGCAGCCACGTATAAAGAGAAAATATTAACATTTATGAAATGATGAGTTGAAATTAATGAACTATATACAGTACTGCTGGTAATCTCCAGTTCAAGTTAAGTGATGAGGTTAGCCCCCAAAATAGAAACTTCCAAATCTTGCCCAAAACTCGTTTTTAAATATCTTTGAAGCTTATAGACAAGTCATAAACTGGAATTTTAACCCTTCTTTTTTCTTGTCCAGAAGTGGGAAGAGAGCTATAGAGGATTTACACGTTCACAAACTGGATAATTATTTTCTTAAGAAATCAGAGTTAAATACAATTATTATGATGGTCCTTTCCGTCTGTGTGTCCTTAGCTATTAGCTACACTTTAAAATATTAGTGATATGATAAACCTAAACCACACACAAAGTTTATCTGAGTACAATAGATCTGTAAGAGTTGTTCTTGGAACATTAAGCCAACTGTAATAATAAACATGAAATATAACTTTTGATGCACATGAGGATGTTCCATGGCTTTATGTCCAACCGCTTTGAAGACTCCACAAGGCCTGGAGATCATCTTCAGCTTGGTCATTTTACAGCTTCAGAAACTGAGACCCTCACTCTCACACCAGTGCTCCTTCCATCACATTGTGCTGCCTTAGACATTGCGTTGCCTTAGACAACATTTGAAAGAAAAACAGTTTTCCAAGTTGCCCAGGCTGGTCTTAAACCCGTGGGCTCAGGCAATCCTTTCACCTCAGCCTCCCCAAAAAAAAAGAAAAACAGTTTCTCTAAATGTGCAAAGAACTATTATCTTACTCTCTGTCCTTTTTTACAAGCAAGGGAAATCTATCATTTGACATTTTATGTTGCTCCTTGAGAGGACAAATGGTGACTTAATTTATATATATATAACATCTGATACACACACACACACACACACACACACTTTTCTTTTTTTGGAATCAGGGTCTCACTTTCTCACCCAGGCTGGAGTGCAGTGTCATGGCTCACCACAACCTCCGTCTCCTGGGCTCATGCAACCCTGTCTCAGCCTCCCAAGTAGCTGAGACTACAGGCATATGACACCACACCTGACTAATTTTTTTTTATTTTTTTTTAGAGACAAGGTCTTGCTGTGTTGCCTAGACTGGTCTTGAACTCCTGGGCTCAAGTGATCCTCCTGCCTCAATCTCCAAAAATGCTGGGATTACATGTGTGAGCCACCGTGCCAGGCAATCATGATAGTCCAACTCTAGAGAGCCCAATAAAAGTGCAAGACACTTTCTCTAAATCTTTGAGGGAGCTATAACAAACTTTAAATTCCCCCTTTCGAAATCCTATAGACTACCAAGAATACAGAGTGGGGGAGGGGCCAAATTAATTTTCAATAGCTAAAAATGATTAGCAAATTATCTTTGGATAATAGATCTGTGAGAGGTAGTTACAAAGTTCCAGTGCTCAACATATATAGCTTACGTTTTTGTTTTGTTTTGTTTGAGTTGGAGTCTCACTCTGTCACCCAGACTGGAGTGCAGGTGGCCGCTCCCGGCCACCACAGCCTCGACCTGCTGGGCTCCAGCGATCCTTCCGCCTCAGCCTTCCAAGTCGCTGGAACTACAGGTGCGTGCTACCACGCTCTGCTAATTTTTAAAAATTTATTGTAAAGATGAGGTCTCGCCAAGTTGCCCAGGCAGGTCTCGAACCCGCGGGCTCAGGCAATCCACTCACCTCGGCCTCCCAAAGCACTGGGATTACAGGCTGAGCCATGGAGCCCGGCTATAGCTTACATTTTAAGGCTGAAGCAAAGGAACATAGTTAAATGCTATACTTTGTTACACAATCCACCCAGCAAAATATTTTTTAAGTATCTTCTCTAAGATAGGCACTAGTCTACTGGAGATACAGCAATGACTATGTAATTACGCCTTTACACTCTTAAAGAGACTTAGCAAATAAAATAGAGATGATGACAAGTACTACAGGAAAAAAATAAGAGAGAAGACAGGGTAGGCAGGGTGTGCTGGAGAAGGAGAGGAGGGTATTTCAGTAGCAAATGATGTGGACCAGAAAGACTAAGAAATAAAGTAACATTTTGCAGTTGTACAAGTTCCAGAGATATGCTATATACAACACAATGCCTACAGTTAACAATAAGATATTGTGCACTTAAAAATTTGTTAAAAGTATAGATTTTATGTTAAATGTTCTTACCCCTCAAAAAGAAAAAAAACTCAAAAGTACACAAAACAGCTGGAGGCAATGGGTATGTTCATTATCTGATTGTGATGATGGTACTATGGGTGAACAGATCTATCTAGACTCACCAAATTGTATTCATTAGCTATGTGCATTTTTTGTATATTCATTATACCTTGATAAAGCTGGGAGGGGGAAGACAAAAGAAGACAGGTGCTATCCGAGCAAATACCAAGAAGAGGTGGAGGGAACACAGAGGTAGGGGCCTGAGGGGAATGATGCGAAGTTAGATGGGAGAACTGACAGAGGAGAGAGGAGACAGGAGATACGAATTGCCAGCAGCCTTGGGGGTGGTTTTGTAAAGGACTTTGGCTTTTGCCTCCAGCTGTGGACTGAATGTATCTCCACAAAATTCATATGTTGAAACCTAATCCCTCATGTGATGGTATTAGGAAAAGAGGCCTTGGGAGGTGATTAGGCCATGAGGGTGGAGCCCTCATAAAGGTGATTATTCTATAAGGAATTGAAGAGACCGGTTTGCTGCTTCTACCACTGGAAAACATAGCAAGAAGGGCTCTCTATGAGGAAGCAGACCCTGGCCAGTCAAGTCCACAGGTGCCTTGATCTTGAAATTTCCAGCCTCCAGTACCATGAGAAAGAAATTCCTGTTGTCTATAAGCCATCCAACTTATGCTGTTTTGTTATAGCAACCCAACTGGAGACATTGAAGGACTGTTAGCAAAAGAGTGGCATAAACTCAGGAGGATGCTAAAGTAAATGGATCTGTGAGTTTATTTCATTTAATTCTTTTTTTTTGTATAGTACAATTAAACCTAATTTAATCCAAGAACATGAAATACGCTGCAATACATTTTCCAAGATATTATACCAAAGGTGTAAGAAGTTACAAATACCTCTAAATTATTGTGTATTAAAAGTAGGCATTTTCAAATAGATACGGAGGGAAGCTCAATTGGAAGGGAAGATGTGCCAAGTTCTGGTTAGAAGTGAAAGCTCTCGGTAGCTCAGCCTATAATCCCACCGCTTTGGGAGGCTGAGGTGAGTGGATTGCCTGAGCCTGCGGGTTCGAGACCCGCCTGGGCAACTTGGCGAGACCTCATCTCTACAATAAATAAAAAATTAGCCGGGCGTGGTAGCGCATGCCTGTAGTTCCAGCTACTTGGAGGGCTGAGGCGGAAGGATCGCCGGAGCCCAGCAGGTCGAGGCTGCGGTGGCTGGGAGCGGCCACTGCACTCCAGCATGGGTGACAGAGTGAAACTCCAACTCAAAAAAAAAGAAATGCAAGCTTTTCTCAGGCATGAGAAAAAAATAAGTGCAAGCTTTAAAATCAGACACTTGCAGCTCTACCACATAGTAGCTGTGTCATTCTGCACAAACTATTTATTTCTCTGTGCCTAATTTTACCCAGATGAAAAGGATACTTGCCACCTGAGGTTGTTGGGAAAATTCAGCGAAGTAATAAATATAGACCTTGACCGGATGCAGTGGCTCATACCTATAATCCCAGCACTTTGGGAGGCTGAGATGGGAGGATTGCTTGAGACCAGGAGTTTGAGACAAGCCTGGGCAATATAGTGAGATCTCATCTCTACAAAAAATGAAATGAAATTTAAAAAAATATAAAAATGTGTGTGTGTGAATAATATACACACACCTTAAGTACAGTAAAAGCCCATAGTAAAAGCCCAGTAAATAGTAGTCTTCATTAGCAATTTAAGGAAGTTAAGAAAAGTCTGTGGTTAACTTGTTAATACCAAATCTTACTGAGGAAATTGTGACTATACATATTTTATAAATTGTCAATGAATTGTTCATGGTAAGATGTCAACTTGGGAAAAAGTGAAACAAAGTCTAAACATGTGTGAAGACTTGACTTATAGGCCCAGCACTATAAGTCAAGTTGTATAACCAGCTGTGTGACCTTGGGCAAATTATATGATCTCTCTGGATATTACTTTCCTTGTCTATAAAGGAAGCAGAGCAGACTGGAGGATTTGTAGGGTTCCCTCAGGGAGAACCTTTCATGAGTTTTATTTTTGCTGACTCAAAGAAAACTGTAAATGGGCGAGCATTGTTAAACTTTGAAATAATTGTTTATTCATATTTGGTTTTTACTTGTTATACTTAAAACGTTGCATTAACATCTCAAAGCATTCTACAATTAATTAGTAGACATGAAATTTGAACTACTGTGCCGTATAGGTTTTGAATGTAAAGTGGTGCAAAATACTCCTATTTACATGAGATTTAGGTACTACAGTACACTAAAAGGTTTTTGCTTGTTTGTTTTTAAAGATAGGGTCTTGCTACATTGCCCAGGCTGGAATCTAACGCCTGGGCTCAAGTGATCCTGTTAGCCTCGGCCTCCTCGGTAGCTTAGACTACAAGCGCACACCACTACATCTGACTTAATAGGATAAAAGTTTTAAAGCAAATGGCATCAATTTGAGTCAACTTGTCTTTGATGTTCTAAATCTCTGTCTTCCTGTAAATGATGTAACTTCTATAGTATAAAATGTGCCAATTAGGAAGTTACAGGAAAACTAGAATCATGTAGCTCATGGTAAGATGTCAGAGCTTTTTTGAAAACTAAAATATTTACTTGGTGAAGACTGACACCCTCATTAGATTATAAATTCCTGGCCCCCAGCACCTCACAACTACTCAGTTTATGTTTCTTAAGCCTAAATGAACCACTTTCCTTTGTCTAACTTTGATCCTACCTGACCTTCCAACTCTAGGACTGGCACATATACCATGATGCTGGCCCTGATGTCAACAAGCAGAAAAGTTCCAGAACATGCCAGTTATCGAGGAAAAAGTGCTACCTATTCATAAGAAACTTAGGTTCAGAATACTATGGGAAGTATTTAAATTCCCAAATGAACCAGCACCTTTGCAACTTGACAAACTGGGCTTTACTAAAGCGAAAAGCTTCCCAAGCAGGTGAAGAGTTTTTTTCCTCAAACACAATAGCATAGCATGTGTGCAGTGTCTTCTATCAACATTCCCTGAGAGCCTGACACTGTGCTGGGAGCAAGATGGATGCTCAGTAATGAAAAATATCCTCTAAACAACGTGTGAATTGGACCACAACCTCAATGCCCACCAAATAATTATTGATCTCAAAATAAATGCTCTGATAATAAATTTTATTCACCAAAGCCTCTTTCACATAACACCTGCAAAGGAAATAAATAAATTGTCGTTACCTTGCAAAACTCTGCTCTCCACATGGCTATCAGTATTGTGGGCACCATTAGTGAACGCCTTCAAGGTTTATCAGTGGTCCTAAATTAAACTGAGGGCTACTAAGCAAAGGTTTTATGGCCCATAGATTTAATTATATGTTCAAATATTCTTCTCCTACAATGACAGTGTATTGTGCAATTGATCCCTTCTAGTTAAGCAAGATTGTGTCAAAAGCTGATTTCATACTTATACTGCGAGTAATCATGCCTAAGGCTATGTAATTTATTTCTATATTTTATCTTATTTATTTTCATTTTTTATTTTTTATGTTTGAGTTGGAGTCTCACTCTGTCGCCCAGGCTGGAGTGCAGTGGCTGCTCCCAGCCACCGCAGCCTCGACCTGCTGGGCTCCGGCGATCCTTCCGCCTCAGCCTTCCGTGTAGCCAGAATTACAGGCATGCGCTACCACGCCCGGCTGATTTTTTGATTTATTGTAGAGATGAGGTCTCGCTGTCCAGGCGGGTCTCGAACTCGTGGGCTCAGGCAATCCACTCACCTCAGCCTCCCAAAGGCGCGGGATTACAGGCTGAGCCACCGAGCCTGGCTTATTTCTATATTTTAGTGTTTCATGCTTTTTAATTCATTTCCTTGTTAGAGAGTAGCAGCGCAAAGGTAGGGACTTCATGTTTCTCCACAGTTCTTAGCAATATTGCAAAATACTAGGTGCTCAATAATTTTTTTTTTACTTTATTTGTTTATTTATTTATATAGAGACAGGATTTTGCTTTGTTGCCCAGGCTGGTCTCAAACTTCTGACCTCAAGCAGTGCTTCCATCACAGCTTCCCAAAATGTTGGGATTATAGGCATGAGCTTCTCTACCCAACCTTGACTTTATTAACAAGGTGGTATTAGACTACTAAGAAAAGGTTCCAACTCCAGATATTAGCACCATCAAAAAGTGTCATCTAGAATCTAGTAGATGACTATTATCTGAAAAAACACATAGAGATGGCAAACTAAGAGATTATAGACCAGTGTTGACCAATATAACAGCCACAGCCACATATAGCTATTTGAATTTAAATGAATTAAAATGAAATAAAATCCAAAATCCAGTTCCTCAGTCAGAGTCCCTACATTTTGAGTGCCTCCATAGCTATTGGTCTTGTGTTGGATACTGAAGAAGAAAGCATTTTCACCATTACAGAAAGTTCTTTGGGATAGCACCATTGTAGACTGATTTAAAGATATAACTTACACCAAAGAAGGAACTATATAGTCTACTTGTGACTCAATAGCTAGGCTAAATGGACCCCAGTAATGGGTGTAAAAGTGTGTGTGATGTATATTTAAAGACATATACAGAGTCAACTCCTATGTCACCCATTTATCTACATAACAGATAGTTATTGAACATCTGCTATATACCAAGTCCTGTACTATGTGCTAGAAAAACAGAGATGAATGACCAGTCCTGTGCTTCCATGAGCTTGCAGTTTGGAGAGAAAGACGGGCTGTAGCTAGGATGCTGTGGAACATTGGCACAGCTACGTGGAGAGCTTGCCATCTTGACCAGCTGCTGAGTCATTGTCTGAAGGGTTTCCATGGTGCATGGCTGTATACATGTTTGCCTCCATACAAACATTCACACGTGAATGAACAAAACAAAACACACACACATACTCAAGAAGCCAGTTGTATGACATCTGCAAGTAAACAGTAATTAGCCAAGATTATCTTATATCATATTCATTATTCTGTATACAGAGCTGCCTATCATTTGCAGACTGATAACTGAGCAAGTCCTCCATTAGAAGCTGTCAAGGGTTTAGGGGAAAAAAATCTCAAATAAAAGTACCTCCTGTACTGACCTAATTTGCAAGACTCTGTGCACACGCTATGTCTAGGTCACTTTTCGTTTCTTTTCCTGCTTTCACTTTGGTCCATCCAAGCACACTTTATATAGGCTATCTTTTATGTCTGGTGTGTTCTGTCCTGTCCATTTATTTGTGATTTTTTTTTTTTTTTTTGAGTCGGAGTCTCACTCTGTCGCCCAGGCCGGAGGGCAGTGGCCGCTCCCGGCCACCGCAGCCTCAACCTGCTGAGCTCCGGTGATCCTTCCGCCTCAGCCTTCCAAGTAGCCGGAATTACAGGCGCGCGCTACCACACCCGGCTAATTTTTTGATTTATTGTAGAGATGAGGTCTCGCCAAGTTGCCCAGGCGGGTCTCGAACCCTCGGGCTCAGGCAATCCACTCACCTCAGCCTCCCAAAGGCGCGGGATTACAGGCCGAGCCACCGAGCCCGGCTTATTTGTGATATCAACTGCCAGTGATTGAGTGCCTACTATGTACCAACTACTGTGTTGGGTATTTTATACAAAGTGTCTCTAATCCTTATAGCAATCATGTAAAGGTAGGAATTATTAGTCTCATAAATATGGAAACAGAATCAGAGGGGATAAGAAAATTGGCCAAGATTAAAAATGATAAAACTGAGATATCAAATCAGGGTTGCCTGACTTCCATACCCAAGGTCTTTATCCTGCTTCAAAAAAGCTCAAATCATTAGAGTCTCAAAGTTAAAAATGGCATGCTCTGTTCTAGCAAGATTTTATAGTATATAGTACAGGAGAAAGAGACAGGCAAATCAACAATTATATACAAGAGTAATATGTGATATGATAGAGATATATATTCAGTACAGAAAATGGGCTTCCTCACCACAAAAGAAATCGAGCTGAATCTTTAAAAGAGTGAGCAGGGCTGAGAGAGGGGGAAAGGTATTCCAGGCAGTCCAGTCAGAACAGCCTCTACAAATGCCTAGAGATGAGATTCACTCCTGTGGCTAGAATTCAGTATGAATGGATTAGGCTTTGGGGGAAGAAAGAGGGGTAGGAAATGGTTATAGTGAACAAGGAGGCAGATTAAGATTAAGAAGAACCCAGCCAAACTAAGAAGTTAGAGCTTCATTTACTGATAAAGAGTAGGGAGTAGCCGGCTCGGTGGCTCAGCCTGTAATCCCGCGCCTTTGGGAAGCTGGGGTGAATGGATTGCCTGAACCCGCGGGTTCGACACCCGCCTGGGCAGCGAGACCTCATCTCTACAATAAATCAAAAAATCAGCCGGGCGTGGTAGCGCATGCCTGTAATTCCAGCTACTCGGAAGGCTGAGGTGGAAGGATCGCCGGAGCCCAGCAGGTCGAGGCTGCGGTGGCCGGGAGCGGCCACTGCCCTCCAGTCTGGGCGACAGTGAGACTCCAACTCAAAAAAAAAAAAAAAGAGTAGGGAAAGCCCGGGCTCAATGGCCCAGCACTTTGGAAGACCCAGACAAGTAAATTGCCTGAGCCTGAGGGTTCGAGAACAGCCCAGGGAACTTGGTGAGACATCATCTCTACAATAAATCAAAAATTAGCCGGGCGTGGTCGCGCACCTGTAGTTCCAACTACTTGGAAGGCTGAGGCGAAAGGATCGCTGGAGGCCAGCAGGTCGACGCTGGGGTGGCCCTGAGCATTCCACTGCACTTCAGCCTAGGCAACAGAGTAAGACTCCGACTCAAAAAAAAAAAAAGTGTGGAGTGGGAGCACTAGAGAATTTTAAGCTGAGAAGTGGCATGATCAGGACTGAATTTTAGAAAAAGCATGTCGGCATCAGTGGTGAAAACTCACATGCCTACAGGTTGGAGGCAAGACACAAAAAGAGGAACAGGTATAATAACTACAGTCGCGATAATACATCACAAGTGACATTTGGCTTCAGGTCAGGGGCACTATAAGGAGTGATAGAGATTGTAAGGAACTGGAGTGAGGGCCCCTATGAAAGGGGGCAATCAGGGCCGGGCTCCATGGTTCAGCCTGTAATCCCAGTGCTTTGGGAGGCCGAGGTGAGTGGATTGCCTGAGCCTGTGGGTTCGAGACCCGCCTGGGCAACTTGGTGAGACCTCATCTCTACAATAAATACAAAATTAGCCACGCGTGGTAGCGCATGACTGTAGTTCCGGCTTCTTGGAAGGCTGAGGCGAAGGATCCCCGGAGCCCAGCAGGTCGAGGCTGTGGTGGCCGGAAGCGGCCACTGCACTCCAGTCTGGGTGACAGAGTGAGACTCCAACTCAAAAAAAAGAAAAAAAAGAAAGGGAGCAACCAACTATGGCCTTGTGGGAATGCGACCTAGGATTGTCGGTTTTTCTCATTTTTGAGGGAAGTGGGAAATCTTCACTTTTGTATGACATTTACTGAATTTTATTTATTTATTTAATTTGAGTCGGAGTCTCATTCTGTCGCCCAGGCTGGAGTGCAGTGGCACGCTGCTCACGGCCACCGCAGCCTCGACGTGCTGGACTCAGGTGATCCTTCCACCTCAGCCTTCCAAGTATCTGGAACTACAGGCACGTGCCACCATGCCTGACTAATTTTTTGATTTATTGTAGCGATGAGGTCTCACCAAGGCTGGTCTCGAACCCGAAGTCTCAGGCAATTCTCTCACCTTGGCCTCCCAAAGTACTGGGATTATAGGCGTGAGCCACCACACCCAGCCTCTGAATTTTATTTTAATTAATCTATTATTATTACTATTATTTTAGAGACAGGGTTTTGCTCTGTTTCCCAGGCTGGAGTACAGTGGAGTGGTCATAGCTCACTGCAGTCTTAAACTCTTGGACTCAAGTAATTCTCCTGCCAGCCTCCCAAAGTGCTGGGATTACAAGCGTTAGCCACCTCACCTGGCCAACATCTGCTGAATTTTAGAGATGACCAACACAATGCAAGCCCTCCAAAATATGTCTTTGGTCATGTATGTGTAAACCCTGGGTTAAAGGATCTTGACGGGGGCAAGGGCAGGAAGCCCAGCTGGGAGGTTATTTAAGTGGGTGAGAAGTGATGAAGTCTACCACTCTGACCCTGGTCACATGGATCAGTTTAATCTGAGAAGGGTAGAGGGGCCATGAAGACAGATTACTGAAGACATTAGGGTTTTCTTAAATCCCAGTGATGTTTGTTTCAATTCTGATATGTGCACTCAGTCTTGGTTGGGCATGGCAGCTCACACCTGTAATCCCAGCACTTTGGGAGGCCAAAGCGGAAGAATTGCTAACTGGAGCCCAAGAGTTCAAGATTGCCTGGGCAACATGGCGACACTTCGTCTCTACAAAACATAAATAAATGAGCAAATATGAATAAATTAACTGGGCGTGGTGGCACATACCTGTAGTCCCAGCTACTCAGGATGCCCGAGCCCAGGAGATTGAGGCTGCAGTGAGCTGTGATCATGCCAATGCACTCTAGCCTGGGTGGCAGAGTGAGATCCTGACTCCAAAAGAAAAAAAGAAATTATCTAAAAGTGCTGCCAGCAGGGCTCGGTGGCTCAGCCTGTAATCCCGCGCCTTTGGGAGGCTGAGGTGAGTGGATTGCCTGAGCCTGCGGGTTCGAGACCCGCCTGGGCAGCGAGACCTCATCTCTATAATAAATCAAAAAATCAGCCGGGCGTGGTAGTACACCTGTAATTCCGGCTACTCGGAAGGCTGAGGTGGAAGGATCACTGGAGCCCAGCAGGTCGAGGCTGCGGTGGCCAGAAGCGGCCACTGCACTCCAGTCTGGACGACAGACTGAGACTCCAAATCAAAAAATAAATAAATAAATAAAAGTGCTGCCATTAGAATGGAGATGGAATATTTTGTGGGAGTGGGCACAGTCTTTACTAAGAGGAAAAAGGCTGAGTAATGCTCAGGTCTAGAGGCTCTGCAGACGAGTGTATTCAACCTTGGACCACTTCCTTTCATTCCCCTCACTCCAAAAATGGTCAATTCAGATTAAGAAGCATATAAATAAAGTCACAGAACCAAGCACCCCTTAGCAGTACGCAGGCCTGAGAAACAGTTTGCACTCTCCCCTGCATCTTCAGACCATTGGAACAGGGTGACACTGAACAACAAGGCGAATACTGAAGTGGAACGAAGTCAGAAAGGGCGTGCATAGACCGAGAGAAGATGAGGTGTGGAAGAATGGCAGTGTCTCATTAGGTGGATCTTACCTATTGAGAGGTGGGCCAGTTCCAGGGCCACATGGAGACAGAGAGAGAGAGAGAGAGAGAGAGACAGAGAGAGAGAGAGAGAGAGAGAAGACAGACAGAGAGAGAGAGAGAGAGAAGAGAGAAAGAGAGAGAGAGAGAGAGAGAGAGAGAGAGAGAGGAAGAGGAGGAGGAGGAGGCAGGGGCAGGAGAGAGGGAGGAGGGAGGAAGTGAGAGAGAAATTATATGTGTAAGAATTTACAACGTTTTTTGTTTTCAGCAAGAAGTAATGATGCCTCCAGGTGCAGTGACTCATGCCTATGATCCCAGCTATTCAGGAGGCTGAGGCAGGAGGATCCCTTGAGGCCAGGAGGTTGAGATCACCCTGAGCAACAGCTCAAGACTCCCATCTCTAAAATAGGTTTTAAAAAATGAGCTGGGCTTGGTGGTACGTGCTTATAGCCCCAGCTACTCAAGAGGCTGAGGCAGGAGGACTGCATGAATCCAGGAGTTTGAGGCTGTGGTGAGCTATGATCATGCCACTGCACTACAGCCTGGGCAACAGAGCGAGATCCCATCTGGAAAAAAAAAAGGTAATAATACCATGTCCTCTACCAGCCTTCTCCCAGAGTCCCAGGCCAGCTATATCATCTATTAATTACTTTATATAGTAAACACATAAATATTATCTCAATATCTAATCCTCACAAAGATCCTGAGATTGCGTGAGGCTAGGCCTTGCTTATTCTACTCTAAAGATTCAGTTTAGGTGTCACCACTTCTAGGAAAGTAGATTAGGTATGCCTCTTTTGAGCTTCCAAAATCTCTGATGCTGTTCTTGTCCCATGGTTTATAATGATCTGTTTCTGTGTCTGTCTCTCCCCTGACAATTTCTCAAGGGGAGGACATGACTAGATGTCTAGTTTGTTTTGCATCCTGAGCCTGAACTTGGAGGTGAGCATTCAGTTCACAGGAGGTGTGCAGTGAATGAGCCTGTGTCAATCTGACACAGCTCAGCAAACAGCTATACCCCTTACCAGTCAGGTAACCCGAGGCAAAGTTGCTTCTCTCTCTCCGTCCCAGTCCTGTAACCTGTAAAGTGGTAATTACCGCTGTCCTGTCTACCCCAGAGGTGTAAAAATCACATATGTGAAAAGTCTAACCTATAAAATGCTATTTAAATATCTGCTTATCAAACATACTCTTTGGAGAAATAAGGAGGTAAACAGTTTTTAATCTACCTATCTCAACCTGAATTTTTTTTTTTTTTTTAAGTCATATTTTCCCTCTGCTACCCAGGCAGGAGTGCAGTGGCACGATCATAGCTCGCAGCCTCGACCTCCTGGGCTCAGGTGATCTTTCTGCCTCAGCCTCCTGAGCAGCTGGGACTACAGGCTTGTGCCATCATGCCAGTTTTTGTTGTTGTTGTTGTTGTTTGTTTTTTAAAAGATGAGTTCTCACCATGTTACCTAAGTTGGTCTTGAACTCCTGGGCACAAGCAATCCTCCTGCCTTGGCCTCTCAAAGTGCTGGGATTACAGGTGTGAACCACCACCACCAGCTTCTTTATCCTTGTCTTATCAACTGTTTTCAACTGCTCATTTTTAGCTTTCATTCTCTCATGTCTCAGCAAATTTTGCTATTTTTTTACCTCTCCACTTAACAAAGTCCAAGTCCCAGGAGACAGTAATATTGACTCTCAGGTGGAAGACATATTACTAGGGTAAAGGTCAGTGTAGCAGAAGTTGAATTCGGCTACATGCCCAAGAATCCTGAGAAACTCTACCTGTTTCAAAGCCTTCTGGGCATTCTTGACAGCAAGTATTACACATCTAGTTTCAAAAAGTAATCATTTGTCCATTATCTGTAGTTTGAATGGTGGTCATGTTTTCTGGTTTCTTCTTTTATTTTCTACTGAATAATCTTGTCTTTCATATAAGGAAATAAATAAGAATACTGTATAATAAAATATTAGGAGGCATTATAAAAAGAAGGGAATACCAGAAGTATAAATTTAATCAGAATGATAAAATATATTCCCAGCTGGGCACTGTGGCTAAAGCCTGTAATCCTAGCACTTTGGGAGGCCAAGGTGAAGGGATTACCTGAGCCCAAGGGTTCGAGAACAGCCTGGGCAACTTGGCAAGACCTCATCTCTACAATAAATCAAAAAATTAGCTGGACATGATAGTGTGTGCCTGTAGTTCTGGCTACTTGGAAGGCTGAGCGAAAGGATCACCTGAGCCCAGCAGGTTGACACTGGGGTGGCCATGAGTGTACCACTGCCCTCTAGCCTGGGAAACGGAGTGAGATTCCACGCCCCCCACCCAAAAAAAGAATATTCCCTGTTGTCAAGATCTAATGTCAAATGGAGGTTACTAGCAGGAAGAAAGACCCCAGTTTTCAACTAAACAAGGTTTGAATGTGTCCCCCAAGTTTTATGTATTGCAAACTTAATCCCAATGCTACAATGTTGAGAAATGAGACCTTCAAAAGGTGATTAGGTCATGAGGACTTTCCCTTCATGAATGGAAATGACCTTATCACAAGAGTGGGTTCCTGATAAAGGGATGAGTTTGGCTCCTCCCTTTTCTCTCTCCCTCTCTCCTCCTTTCCCTTTCTCTCTCTCTCTCTCTCTCTGTCTCTCTCTCTCTCTCTCTCTCTCTTGTCTCTCTCTCTCTCTCTCTCTGTCTCTATCTCTCTCTCTGTCTCTCTCTCTCTTCTCTCTCTCTCTCTCTCTCTCTCTCTCCTTCTTTCTCTCTCATGCTCTCTTGCCCTTCTGTCTTCCACCATGGGATAACATAGCAAGAAAGCCCTCACCAGGTGTGAGTCCCTCAATCTTGGACTTTCTAATCTCCACAACTGTAAGAAATAAAACTCTATTCCTTATAAATTACCGAGTCTGGGTATTCTGCTACAGCAACACAAAACGGGCTAAGAAAGACAAATGGAAAAAAGCAGACAAGTGACAATAGTTGGGTAAGAAGCTGGAGACCTCATTTGGCTTCCATATGCCTACTGCCCTTGACATCCAGGCAGAGTTCTAATGCTAATATTCCTAATAGATGCAAAACTGCACAGTGATTAAGATCACAGACTCTGGAGCTAGGCTGCCAGAGGAAGAATCCTTCTTCTTTTACTTACCAGCTATGTGAATTTGGGCGAGTTTCCTAACTTGTCTATGCCTCAGTTTCTTCCTTATCTAAAAAATGCAAATAATGAGACACAGTTATCAAATTTTTATGAGAATTAAGGAAATTAATACTTGCAAAACCCTTAAAGTAATGCCAGGCTTCTGAGTATTATGTCAATGCTTGATAAATGAACACAATTACAAATATAGTTAACTCACATCTTAGCACCCAATAGTTTACAAATCAGTTTTAGTGTGTATCACCTCATCGGATTTTCACAATTCTGAGGTAGGTATTATTACCTCTACTTGTGGATCAAAAAGTCAAGTTTGCTAAGTGTTTTGTGAAGTTAATGGCTTTGGGACAAAGTTGATCAGAAAGAAAAATGAGCATTTTATTTCTTTTATTTTTATGCTTTCTCCAAGGGAAAAGAGTTGGCATCTTTTTTTCTAATTCTACAGCAAAAAGTATGGTGGTTAATCACTTAATTGTTACTTAATTACCATGATAATAAGTAGAATAATCGCCAATGAAATAAAATATAGTTTGTATATGTATATTTACGATATGTGGCATATGTATGTCTCTCTTCTAAGAATATTTTCCTGTTATTAAGTCCTTTATTACTAAGAACCTTCTGAGAACAATATTAATTTCAAAAATATTAGTCTTTTTTTTTTTTGGAAACAGAGTCTCACCCTTTTGCCCAGGCTGGAGTGCAGTGGTGTGATCATAGCTCACTGCAGCCTAGAACTTAATGAGCTCAGGTAATCCTTCCGCCTCCGCCTCCTAAAATAATTGGGACTACAGATGAATGCCATCATGCCTGGCTAATTTTTAAAATAATTTTTTTTGTAGATACAGGGTTCTCACTATGTTGTCCAGGCTGGTCTCAAACTCCTGGCCTAAAGCAATCCTCCTGCATTGGCCTCCCAAAGCTCTGGGATTACAGGCATGAGCCACCACACCCAGCAAAAATGTGTCTTAATGGTGAATATTGCACTTTTGTTTGACTTTTAGGCTGAAGTTCAGGCTGTCATTCTGTAAAGGAATGCTCACTGTAGACTCTGTATTGAGTCTTCTTCTTCTCCATTACACACCTACACCTGAAGTTATGTAAGATGTTTGTTTTCTACTCTGCAGCATTGGTATTTCCAATTTTAAATAGCATACTATGCATGGGCAAAGGTTCTCAGGGTAGCTGGATAAACCAGAGAGGCAGGATTGCCTTCCTCCTTGGGCCCTGGGTGCTTCTAGACACTATAAAGTGATGTGAAGGACATAGGCTTGGGAGCAAGAAGCTGGACTGTTAGGATTAAATCCAGCTATCCCATTTTCTGGCTGTGTGATTTTAAGCAAGACAATCAGTATCTCTTCATTTCTTCACTCGCAACATGGAGATAATGACAGTCTCTACCTTACTGGGTTGTTGGGACGATTACATGGTTAGTGCATGTGAAGCACTTCAAACAGGATGGCTCATGGCAAGCATTCCGTCAATGTTGGCTATTAGTGTTATGTCCTGTTTTGTTTAAAACTGTCACCATCCCTTTGTCTAAGTCAACAGTTTTCAAACATTTTGTTGCCCGTGACTTCCAGTAAGAAATGTATTTTATATCATAATCCAGTACATTCACACATAAAAACTACATTGAAGTTTCATAAAACTCTTGCTACGTACATTCTGCTCTCTTAATTTCTAGTCTCCTTTTTAAAAAATTGTGGTGCCCTGTTAAATTGATTTCACACCTCATTGATGGACCAGTTTGAAAAACTGCTCTTTGATACCCTCAACAGGCAGAATAATGTCCCTCTACAATGTCCAGACCCTAATTCCTGGAACCTGTGAATATGTTACTATACGTGGCAAAAGGGACTTTGCAGATGTGCTTAAGGTTACAGACCTTGAGATGTGAAGGTTATCCGGGATTATCCAAGTGGGCCCAGTCTAATCACATGAGTCCTTAAAAGTGGAGAACCCTTCCCAGCTGTGATCAGAGAGAGATGTAACCATGAAAGACGGGTCAGAGATGCAAAGTGAAAAAGACTCAGTCTGCCATTGTGGGCTTTGAACATGGAAGAAGGGGCCATGAACCAAGAGATGCGGGCCTCCTCTAAACAGTGGATCCCAACCTTTTTGGCATCAGGGACCAGTTTCATAGAAGACAATTTTTCCATGGACTGGGGTGGAGGGACGGTTTTGGGATGATGCAAGCGCATTACATTTATTGTGCACTTTATTTCTGTTACTATTACATTGTCCTACATGATGAAGTAATTATACAACTTACCCTCATGCAGAACTAGTGGAAGCCCTGAGCTTGTTTTCCTGAGACTAAATGGTCCCACCTGGGAGTGATGGGCAACAGTGACACCTGAAATGTGTTGCTTATGGCCGGTCTACTCCATAATCATGTTCTGGTTGTTGTCACTGCAGAAAACCCTGCTTCCCAAAATAGGATGTTGGAAATGGAAGCAGGCTTTTCAGTGCTGATCTGACAGAAGAGGAGCTCAGGCGGTAATGTGAGTGATGGAGAGTGATTGTTACAGATGAAGCTTCACTCTCTCTACCTGCTGCTCACCTCCTGCTAAGCAACCAGTTCCTAACAGCCATGGACAGGTACTGGTCTGTGGCCCAGGGGTTGGGGATCCCTGCTCTAGATGCTGGAAAAGGCAATAAAACAAGTTCTTCCTTAGGGCCTCCAGAAAGAGTCCTGCAGCACCTTGATTTTAGCCCATTGAGACTTATATCAGACTTCTAATCTCCAGAAGTGTAAACTGAGAAATCTGTGTAAAGACACTAGGTTTGTGATAATTCGTTACAGTAGCAACAGGAAACGAATAAACTCCCGAAGACAGAAAACTGGACTTCACCTTTGACAACTGTCCCGAATCTCACACATTTGATAAGTCACCTAGTCCTTCTGCTTCTATCTTTGAGTATCTCTGGAAAATTCCATTCGCTCTCCCCATTTTCATGGCTCTTACCCTCATTCAGGTCCTTTTAAAATCTGTCTTGAAGTATAATCTCCAATTTCTGGGCCCCTACCTGTTCCATACCCTCTTCCCTCTGGCTTTCAAAGTTAACTTCCTTCCTTCCTTCCTTCCTTCCTTCCTTCCTTCCTTCCTTCCTTCCTTTTTCCTTTTCCTTCTCTTTTATAGACAATGTCTCGCTCTGTCACCCAGGCTGGAGTGCAGCAGTGTAATCTTAGCTGACTGCAGCCTCAAACTCCTGGGTTTAAGCAATCCTCCTGCCTCAGCCTCCTGAGTGCTGAGACTAGGGGTACACACCACCATATCTGGCTAATTTTTTTTAAGAGGCAGGGTCTCGCTCTGTTGCCCAGGCTTGTCTAGAACTCCTGGCCATAAGTGATCCACCTACCTCGGTCTCCCAAAGGACTGGGACTACAGGTGTGAGTCACTGTACCTGGCCCCAGAGTTAACATTCTAAACTACCAGTATGATTACCTCTTGACACTTCCGATGCCCCAACATGCTTCCAGAATAAAATATGAAGTCTTTAGAGTGATATTCAAAGCTCTTTGAATGACCCTAGTTTAAGACTATGAGGACAAATTTCTCTGCTGCCATTTTTCTTATTCTGGTACCTCAATATGTTATATTTATAAAGTTATTTTTACCATCTCACTTGTAGTTGGTTGTTTGATTTTTATTTTCTTTTGTGTGTGTGTTGGGGTCTCACTCTGTTACTCAGGCTGGAGTGCAGTGGCACGATCATGATTCACTGCAGTCTCAACCTCCTGGGCTGGGTGATCCTTCTGCCTCAGCCTCCGGGTACCTGAAACTATAGGCATGTACCACCACACCTGGTTAACAATTTAAAAAGTTTTTATCTTTAAAAATGTCTGCCTATTGGAAGCCAAAGAAGGTATTCTGCCTGCCAGTCAGCTGGCTCCTCCTGCATCCCCAAATAAGGCTTCAATTTATTATTCATGTCATGGCTCTCCAATCACAAAATGCTTTATTTTTCAATTAGGGTATTAGTGGCAAAGAGAACTGTCTTTTCCATGCTTGGGGAAAATACATAGATTTACCAGCTGTGTATTCTTCATTCTCATCTTTCTTTTTAACAAGCCACATGAAAAATTTGTATCAACCTATGCATTTGAGAGGTCTTGCTAGACCTAACATTGAGATGTAAATGATAAAGAAATGCATGAAGTTGGCCCTCTCCTGCTTCTGCAGGAATCTAAAGTACTTCTTTGCAGTCCCATAGGTGAGAAGAAGGGCCATTTCTCCAATGAAAACCAACATCCTCAGTCTTAACGCTGTCTCCACCACTTCTCTGGCAATGTGCCTTTTCCTTCATATCCCTGTGGTTTAATCAGCAAAGCCAGATCGGGTGTGCAATTAGATTTCACTACAGCCAGAGGAAATTTCAGATTACAAACTACATAGTTGTGAAACAGTATATTAGTTAGCTAGGACTAACCTAACGAGATAACATAGAGTGGGTGGCTTAAGCAACAGAAATTTATTTCCTCACAATTCTGGAGGGTGAAAGTCCAACATCAAGGTGCTAGCAGGATTGGGTTCTCCTGAGGTTTCTCTCCTTGGCTTGCAGATGGCCATCTGCCTAACCTCACACGATCCTCCTGTGGGAGCCTCCTTGGTGTCTCTCTGTGTGTCCAAATTTCCTTTTTTTTTTTTGAGTCAGAGTATCACTCTGTTGCCCGGCTGGAATGCAGTAGCATGCTCACAGCCACCACAGACTTACCTGCTGGGCTCAGGTGATCCTTTAGCCTTCGCCTCCTGAGTAGCTGGGACTACCGGTGGCTATCATGATGCCTCGCTATTTTTAAAATTTATTATTGAGATAGGTCTTGCCAAGTTGCCCAGGCTGGTCTCAAACCCCCAGGCTCAGGCAAATCCTCCAACCTCCACCTTCCAAAGTCCTGGAATTATAGGCGTGAGCCAACGTGCCTGGCTCAAATTTTCTCTTCTTATGAGGACATGAATGAGACTGGATAAGGACCCACCTATATGACTGTATTTAACCTTAATTGCCCCTTTAAGGGTCTGTCTCCAAATAGTCACATTCTTAGGTCCTTGGTGTTAAGATGCCAACATATAAATTTTGGAGAAACACAATTCAGCCCATAATGAACAGTGAGGATATTACCTCTAATACTCAGCTTTTGCACAGACTCAAGCGTTCTAACAAATTCCTCAAAGTCCCTGTTACAATTCTTTTTTTTTTTTTGAGTTGGAGTTCACTCTGTCGCCCAGCCTGGAGTGCAGTGGCTGCTCCAACAACCGCAGCCTCGACCTCCTGGGCTCCCGCGATCCTTCCCCTCAGGCTTCCAAGTAGCTGGAACTACAGGCGTGTGCTACCACACCCAGCTAATTTTTTGATTTATTGTAGAGATGATGTCTCGCCGAGTTGCCCAGGCGGGTCTCGAACACCTCAGCCTCCTAAGGCACGGGATTATAGGCTGAGCCACCGAGCCCAGCTGTTACAATTCTTCTATTTGGGTACTCTATTTCCATTTTCCTATCTCAAGGCTGAGCTCTGTGCCACAGCCCTAATTCGGTCTCAAGAGGAATCACATCTTTGCTATGGATCCTCACATACTCACCCCTTGTTTTTGGTTGTTTTTGTTTTTGTTTTTTTTTTTGAGTTGGAGTCTCACTCTGTCGCCCAGTCTGGAGTGCAGTGGCCGCTCCCGGCCACCGCAACCTCGCCTGCTGGGCTCCGGGGATCCTTCTGCCTCAGCCTTCTGAGTAGCCGGAATCACAATCATGCGCTACTAAGTCCGGCTGATTTTTTGATTTATTGTAGAGATGAGGTCTTGCTGCTCAGGCGGGTCTCGAACCCGCGGGCTCAGGCAATCCACTCACCTCAGCCTCCCAAAGGTGCGGGATGACAGGCTGAGCCACCGAGCCCGGCTGTTTTTGGTTTTAACTGCTCCACCTGTCACAGGCCATCACCAACTCAGCTTGCCTAGTGCTGTCAGAAGAATGCTCTTTCCCCCCTCTTTCTGACGTTTTTTGACGTGGTCACTTTGAAGACTGTCCTGGACCCTTATTCTGCAATGGAATTTCTGAAATATTTAATGTTAAAATAATTATCTTAAATCCCACTCACCACATAGCTTGATTCTGGACCCCCAGATACATTATCTGTCCAAAGATTATGTTCAGTGAAGTAAGCAGAATCAGCTTTCACTAAGCATTTTTTTTTAAGATGTGGAGTACAATTCAGGATTAGGTATACAAGTGGTCATTGTACAGGTAAAGTTTGGGCCTCCCTTTGGTCCCCACTTTGCCTGGTTTGGGATCAGGTACCCTTACCGATGTTGTGTGTTCCCCCACTCACTCCCACACTGGCAGTATCCCGCTACTGCCAATCCCTTTCTTATAGTATTATGGTAAATATTCAGTGTCCATTTATGAGTGAGAGCATGCGGTACTCTGTTCTTTGTTTCTGTGATAGATCACTGAGTATGATAGACTCTAAATCATCCAAGTTGCTGCAAGGTCCATATGTTTGTCCTTCTTTATGGCTGTATAATATTTCATCGTGTATGTACCACATTTTTAAATTCAGTCCAGTTTTGATGGGCAGCATGGATGGTTCCATATTTTTGCTGTTGTGAATATTGCTGCAATAAACATGCATGTGCAGGTATCTTTTTTGTAGAATGATTTGAGTTCCTCTGGGTATATTCTCAGTAAGGTATATTCTCAGTGCTTTCATATGGAAGGTCAATATCTAGTTCTCTTAGAAATCTCCATGCTGTTTTCCGTAGGAGTTGAACTAGTTTGCATTCCCACCAGCAGTGTAGAAGCGTTCCTTTTTCTCGACATCCTCACCAGCATCTATTGTTGCTTGTTTTATTAATGATGGTCATTCTTAGTGGGGGTAGGTGGTATCTCAATGTGGTTTTGATTTGCATTTCTCTGATGATGAGTGAGGCTGAGCACTTTTTCACGTGTCTGTTGGCTGCCCGTATATCTTCTTTTGAGAAGTATCTATTCATGTATTTTGCCCACTTTTTTTTTGAGTTGGAGTCTCACTCTGTCACCCAGACTGGAGTGCAGTGGCTGCTCCTGGCCACTGCAGCCTCAACCTGCTGGGCTCCGGCGATCCTTCCGCCTCAGCCTTCCAAGTAGCTGGAACTACAGGCACGCGCTACCACGCCCGGCTAATTTTTGATTTTATTGTAGAGATGAGGTCTCGCCAAGTTGCCCAGGTAGGTCTCGAACCCACGGGCTCAGGCAATCCACTTACCTCAGACTCCCAAAGCGCTGAGATTACAGGCTGAGCCACCAAGCCCGGCTTTTTGCCCATTTCTCAATGTGGCTGTTAGTTTTTTTCTTTTGGCACATTTGAGGTCCTTATAGATCCTGGATATTAGACTTTTGTCAAATATACAGTTGGCAAATACTTTTTCCCATTCTGTGGGCTGACTCCCCACTCTCTTGATAGTTTCTTTGGCTTTGCAGAAGCTCGTCAGTTTGAGGAGGTCCCACTTGTTTATCTTATCTCTTATGGCATGGGCACTTGGGGTTTTGAACAGGAATTGGTTGCCAGTTCCAATTTCCTAAGGGTGTCTCCTGCATTTTCTAAGGTTCTTATAGTTTGAAGTTTTATGTTTAGGTCTTTGATCCATTTAGAGTTGATTTTTGTGTATGCGATAGGTAGGGGTCCTTTTCAATCTTCTGCATGTGGTCAGCCAGTTTTCCCAGCACCATTTAATGAATAAGTTCTCCTTTTCTCAGTGGTTGTTGTTGGAGGCTTTGTCAAAGATGAGTTGGTTGAGAAATTGAGGTTTGCTTCTGGAATCTCTATCCTGTTTCATTGGTCCATATGCCTATTCTTGTACCAAAACCAGGCTGTTTTGATTATCGTAGCCTTATAGTAAAGTTTAACATCTGGAAGTGTGATACTTCTCACTTTGTTGCCTTTTTTTTTTTTGAGTCGGAGTCTCACTCGGTCACTCAGACTGGAGTGCAGTGGCTGCTCCCGGCCACCGCAGCCTCGACCTGCTGGGCTCCGGCGATCCTTCCACCTCAGCCTTCCAAGTAGCTGGAACTACAGGTGCGCGCTACCACACCTGGCTAATTTTTTGATTTATTGTAGAGATGAGGTCTCGCCAAGTTGCCCAGGTGGGTCTCGAACCCACGGGCTCAGGCAATCCACTCACCTCAGACTCCCAAAGTGCGGGATTACAGGCTGAGCCACCGAGCCCGGCTTGCTTTGTTGCTTTTGATGAGAATTGTTTTGGCTATTCGTGATCATTTATGTTTCCATATACATTTCTGTATTGTCATTTCCAGGTCTGAGAAGAATGATGTTGGTAATTTAATGGGCATTGCATTGAATCTGTAGATTTCCTTTTGTAGGATGGACATCATAACAATGTCGATTCTTCCAATCCATGAGCATGCACGATTTTTCCATTTGTTTGTGTCTTCTTGGATATCTTTGAGCAGTGTTTTGTAGTTTTCATTGTAAAGGTCTTTCACTTCTCTGATTAGGAAGATGCAGAGTTATTTCATTTTTTGTGTGTGGCTATTGTGAATGGGATTGTGCTTTTTATTTGGTTCTCTGCCTGCTTGTTGTTAGTGTATAAGAATACCACTGTCTTTTGCACATTTATTTTGTACCCCAAGACTTTGCCAAAGTCCTTTATCAGTGAACGTAGGTTTTGGACAGATTATCTTGGGTTTTCGAGGTATAGAATCATATTGTCAGCAAAGAAGGATAACTTAACTTCCTCTTTTCCTATCTGGATACCCCTGGTGATTTCCTTCTCTTGTTTAATTGTTCTAGCTAGGACTTCCAACACAGTGTTGAACGAGGGGTGAGAGTGGGCAGCCTTGTCTTGTTCCAGTTTTCTTTTTTTTTTTTTTTTTTGAGTTGGAGTCTCACTCTGTCGCCCAGACTGGAGTGCAGTGGCCGCTCCCGGTCACCGCAGCCTTGACCTGCTGGGCTCCGGCGATCCTTCTGCCTCAGCCTTCTGAGTAGCCAGAATTACAGGCGCGCGCTACCACACCCGACTGATTTTTTGATTTATTGTAGAGATGAGGTCTCACTGCCCAGGAGGGTCTCGAACCCTCGGACTCAGGCAATCCACTCACCTCAGCCTCCCAAAGGCGCGGGATTACAGGCTGAGCCACTGAGCCCGGCTCTTGTTCCAGTTTTCAAGGGAAATGTTCCCAGTTTCTGTCCATTTAGCAATATGCTGGCTGTGGGTTTATCATAGATGGTGCTTACTATTTTGAGGTATGTTCCTTCTATGCCTCATTAAGCATTTCAAATGTATAATTTGGGGCTCTTCTTCTTCTTCCTGCTTCAATTTACAGTTCATGTTTTTTTTCATGAAGCATTCTTACTTGATGGACCAGGTTCAAACTTGACCAATATATCTGGCCACCCAGGAGCTGTGCCCTAGTTCTTGACTGTGATCTGGAAGTAGCGGTAGCTCCTCGGAAGGAGTGAGTCCGTGGCAGAGCGATGCAGTGTGCTGGCATTGGGAATGGATTTGGAGACTGGAGACTCATGCCTTGAGCCATCACAAGTTCAATGTCCTTCCTTGGAAATTTGGTGGTTGTGGTTTATGCAGTATATGTTTAGCAGGGCAAGGGTAACATTCCTGACCTAGGCAGAGGCCTATTTAAAAAACTTCTGTTTTCATTTTTGTTTGTATTTTAGTTTGGCAATTGTGTGTACATGTATGTCTTAATGGGGCATCTTCATGTGGGCACTGAAAAGTTCAAACCTAAGGCAGAATCACTGTGAAGGACACTAAGTGCAACTTCGATTCCAGGATCTACCACCTGAAAAACCAAATTCAATTATCAGGTACCTGAAGCATCATGTTAGACAGCAACACTGTCTTTTCTTTGAGTTTGCTTAGTTGAGATCTGATCATTTGCATTCAAAGTTCATACTAATATTCAAACTAACAGGTAAGGTTAAAATGCTGAGGTTGGAGAGCCAACACATTTGTTAATTATTATAATTGAGATAGGCTGTGGTCATTAATATAAATGATAGTGGCGCGCTTTAGTCATCTGGTTAGCAATAAAGGAAAGAGCTCTGAATTAAGAGCCATAAATCTGATTCAAATCCTAGCACTAACTCAAGCATTCTTGTAAACTTTCTGACAACATTTTCCTCCTTTGCCAAAGGATGATAAGGATATCTTCTTCATACACTTAATTCATATTTTCATAAACATTATATGTACACATTGTTTAAATAGTCAGATAGCACAATTAGGCTTATTGCAGAAAACAGCAATTCCATGTCTGTGACAGATTGTATTTTCCAAAGATGGCCGTATTGATATCTCCTGCTCACAATGCTCTTCTTCTAATGAGACCTTGACACACCCATAGAATAGTGGGGTCTATGTTCTCTCCCCTCTATCCTGGGTGCATCTCGGTGATGGCTGTAACTAATAGAGCATGGCAGAAGTGATGCTATATTAGTCAGGGTTCTCCAAAGAAACAGAACCAATGGAGATGTCTTTGTTTATGTCTATGTCTATGTCTATATTGAGCTATCTACCTACATATATAAAGAGACTTGTTATAAGGTATTGGCTCATGAGATTATGGAGGCTGAGAAGTTCCACCATCTTCTCCCTGCAAGCTAGAGACCCAGGAAGGCCAGTAGTCTAGTTCTAAGGAGCCAGAGAATCAATGGTGTAGATTCCAGTCCAAGTCTTAAGCCCTGAGCAGCTGGAGTCCTGACAGCAATAGAAGGTCCATGCTCCAGCTCAAGCACTCAGGCAGAGAGTTCCTTCCAGCTTTTTGTTGTATTCAAGTCTTCAACAGATTGGATAAGGCACGCACAGTGGGGAGGGCCGTCCGCTTTGCTCAGTCTACTGTTTAAAATGTGAATCTCTTCCAAAAACACATCCTCACAGACACAGCCAGAAAGAATGTGTAACCAGATATCTGGGTATCCTGTAATCCAGTCAAGTTTACTTAAGACAGAATCTCCCTCAAGGGCACTAAGTCCTTATAAATAAATTCATCTAACATAGAAAGTCAAATTGGAATATATAACATAGAAAGTCAAAAGGCATTAAAATTGACAAGTTCAAAACTGTTTTGAAGCCAGACTCGGTGGCTCAGCCTGTAATCCCGCGCCTTGGGAGGCTGAGGTGAGTGAATTGCCTGAGTCCGCGGGTTCGAGACCTGCCTGGGCAACTTGGCGAGACCTCATCTCTACAATAAATCAAAAAATTAGCCGGGCGTGGTAGCGCGCGCCTGTAGTTCCAGCTACTTGGAAGGCTGAGGTGGAAGGATCGCTGGAGCCCAGTGGATCAAGGCTGCAGTGGCCGGGAGCGGCCACTGCACTCCAGTATGGGCTACAGAATGAGACTCCAACTCAAAAAAAAAAAGCTGTTTTGGGCAGTGAAAAGAATGTCTTTTTATTTTTTTAGTTGGAGTCCCCCTGTGTTGTCCAGGCTGGAGTGCTGTGACACCCTCAAGGCCACTGCAGCCTCAATCAGCTGGGCTCAGGTGATCCTTCTGTCTTAGCCTTCCAAGTAACTGGAACTACAGGCAGGCACTACCTCGCCTGGCTTACGTTTTGATTTACTGTAGAGACAAGGTCGTACCAAGTTGTCCAGGCTGGTCTTGAATCCCTGAACTCAGGCAATCCTCTTGCCTCGGCCTCCCAAAGTGCTAGGATTACAGGCTTGATACACTGCACCTGGCCAAAAAGTGTCTTGATAGGTGTATTGCCTCAAATGGAGAGCACTTTGAAGGTGACTGAAGTTTAAACATGTTAGAATAAGTACACAAATTCTTATAAATAAATTCCGGGTTTTTTGGGTCTCCCATCGTGTATCACACAAGGAGTTCTGGCAAAAGTCTCTGTGATGAAAGTAACCATCACAGATATTACGTGACATCTTGCTTCTTTGGTACCTCACCTTTGGAAACTTGAGCTGCCATGTTAGCAAGCCGACTGCTTTAAGGTCGCCACGCTTATGTAAAAGCCCAAAGTAGCCTAGTAGGAGAGACTGCATAGAGAAGCCCTGAGACTACATGAAGAGAGAGAGGTGCCTGGCCAGGTCCCAGCTGCTCAGCTACAGCTCTTTCCTGCATCTGACAGCAACAACTTGGAAGACCTCCATCATAAACTGCCCAGGTTAGCCCTTCCTGAAATTCAGGTCCACAGAAATCATGAGAGAGAATACAGAAAATGATTGTTATTAAGGCTGCCAAGTTTTAGGGTGAGTTGTTACACACCAATAGGAACCCAAACACTTCCTGACACTTACCTTTCAGTCTTGCTCTTCTGAGGGAAACCTCCTCCTATTATTTTAGCTGTTTCTTCTCCCTATCCAGAACTCTATATTTTGCAGTAATGTGGTTACACCGCTGTCCATCTCAGACACATTGTAATTTGACTTTCTATGTTAGGTAAAGGCATCATACTGTTATATTATCCCACCCTCCCTCTTCTACTTCCTCAACCCTGCAAACATAATAATATCAAAATGTTGGTTAAAACAGTATTTATTTTGTACCTTACTATTGCTATGTAAGTCTCATTCACTGTTGAGCTAAGTAATATATTCCCATTACATTCTCCTTCTTATACTGCAGTATAAGACCTCCAAGTCTCACCCTCCATATTCACCTGATCTAGCCCCGGGTGACTTTTTTTTGTTTCCCCAGATGAAAAAATTCTTCAAAGGGAAACATTTTTGCCAATGTGGAAGAGGTGAAACAAAAAACGGCAGAAGCAATAAAAGGCATCAAAATTGATGAGTTCAGAAACTGTTTTGAGCAGTTTTTTTCTAAGCTGGAGTCTCACTCTTTGTGGCCCAGGCTGGAGTGCAGTGGCACATTCACGGCCACCGCAGCCTTGACCTGCAGGGCTTAAGCGATGCTTCCACCTCAGCCTTCCAAGTAGCTGGAATTACAGGCGCACACCACCACGCCCAGCTGGAAAAAAGTGTCTTGATAGGTATACTGCATCAAATGGAGAGCACTTCGAAGGTGACTGAAGTTTAAACATGTAAGAGTAAGTACACAAATTCTTTTTTTGTCTGTTTGTCTGGTTTTTTTTTTGGGTTTTTGGTTCTTTTTAAGCATTTGATATGATTTACCAGTGAAATTATCAGGGCCTGGGATTTTCTTTGCTTTAAGGTGTTTTTTTTGTTGTTTTGTTGTTGTTGTTGTTGTTGTTTTGAGTTGCAGTCTCACTCTGTCGCCCAGACTGGAGTGCAGTGGCTGCTCCCGGTCAACGCAGCCTCGACCTGCTGGGCTCCGGCGACCCTTCCGCCTCAGCCTTCCAAGTAGCCGGAATTACAGGTGTGCGCTACCGCCCAGCTGAATTTTTGATTTTATTGTAGAGATGAGGTCTCGCTGCCCAGGCGGGTCTCGAACCCACGGGCTCAGGCAATCCACTCACCTCAGCCTCCCAAAGGCGCGGGATTACAGGCTGAGCCACCGAGCCCGGCTTACACAAATTCTTATAAATAAATTCCAGGTTTGGGTCCCCCATCATGTATCATACTAGGAGTTCTGGCAAAAGCTGGATGCAGTGACATACACCTATAGTCCCAGCTGCTTGGGAACCCAAGGCAGGAAGATTGCTTGAGCCCAGGAGTTTGAGACCAACCTGAGAAACATAGCAAGACACCATCTGCAAAAGAAAAAAAGTCTCTCATTCAGCTCTGGGCTTCTTTCTCCTGGAATCTGCTCAGATCCCCCAAGTAAGTGGCCTGCTGGCCCCTGGGCCCCATAGGTCCCCGTGCATACGGCTGTCACAACACTGCCCACTCTATGACAATTGCTGGGGGTTTTTTGTCTCTTGCACCCTCTGGGTATGGATTATGTCTTACTCATCTCTTTATCCCCAGCACCTAGCACAGTGCCTAGAATATAGTAATTCCTGAATATTTGATAACATGAAACACTGCAGACAACCACATTCAAATATCATTTAGTATTTTGGGGGGAAATGCTTCCAAAGGGGTTGATCTGCTATTCCACTTGGAATATTTAGAAAACAAAGAAGCCGGGCTCGGTGGCTCAGCCTGTAATCCCGCGCCTTTGGGAGGCTGAGGTGAGTGGATTGCCTGAGCCCGCGGGTTCGACACCCGCCTGGGCAGTGAGACCTCATCTCTACAATAAATCAAAAAAATCAGCCGGGTGTGGTAGCGCACGCCTGTAATTCCGGCTACTTGGAAGGCTGAGGCAGAAGGATCGCCGGAGCCCAGCAGGTCGAGGCTGAGGTGGCCGGGAGCAGCCACTGCACTCCAGTCTGGGCGACAGAGTGAGACTCTAACTCAAAAAAAAAAAGAAAGAAAACAAAGATTGGACAATATTTCTCGCCTCATAAAGACAAAGGAGAAAATTGTAGATCTCTCTGACAGATTGCCTCATCTTTTCATGCAATGGAAGGAGAAGGATAGAGAAATATAACCACAGTTCTGGCAGCACCAGACAGCCCAGACACAAGTGTTAAGCACAAAGGGGGAGGCAGCGTGGATCCTGGCAGCTCTCGTGTTCCATGAAAAACACCTGCTCTGTTGGCAGCCAGGAAAGAAAGACCCAGAATAGCACAGGCTCACCCACTCAGAAAAACACAGGAACTCCCCTGTACTGTAGGCAAGGGGTGGGGGAAGTCAGGAGACAGACTTAGTGGAGCTCACTTGGAAAATTTAGCCAACCCCACTAAAAAGGACTTGGATTTCCTTCATCACGGGAGGAGAATAAAATTCAACACCTTTCTTTCTCCAGGGCAGCTGGGGCATGCTCAGGGCTACCCAGGTAGGTATGCAGGCTTGCAGGAAGCGAATGAGCATGACTCAGATAGGACTAGTCACACATGAAACCTGGGCCAGGACAGTGATGAAATTGCTGAAAAATATGCCATTGCCTCTGCTGGGGATACTCCACAGAGAGCACTGCACTCAAAGTTCTAGGTGAATGTGGCAAGGTTTGGAGATGACAGGATTGAAAGCAGTGAGGGTAGCAACCAAAACAAGTGGACAAGGAGACCTATAAAGAAGGAAGCCAGGGACAGAAGTAGAGCCTGGGCCTTGAGGGCCACGTTATTAGCTGACCAGAAAAACTCTCCCTTATCTTCAATGTTCGCGAGTCCAAAATAGTCTTTGGAGATGTTACTTAAGAAAAGGGTTGGGCGGGCTCAGTAGCTCAGCCTGTAATCCCAGCACTTTGGGAGGCCAAGGCAAGTAGATTGCCTAAACCGGCGGGTTCGGGACAGCCTGGGCAACTTGGAGAGCCCTCATCACCACAATAAAATCAAATAGCCGGGTGTGGTAGTGTGAGCCTGTAGTTATGGCAACTTGGAAGGCTGAGGTGGAAGGATTGCGGGGAGCCCAGCAGGTTGACGCTGGGGTGGTCGTGAGTGTGCCACTACACTCCAGTCTGGGCAATAGTGTGAGACTCCAACTCAAAAAAAGAAAGAAAGAAAGAAAGAAAAGTGTCCTATGGTCATAGAAGTTCGGAAAATGCCGCATACAGTCATGCCTGCATTGACACGTCACTATCACCCCAAGCACACAGTAAACCCCTCAGGGATTCACAATAAACATTAGCTTCTGAGAGGCCCCGAGGAATTCTTCACAAAAGGAAAAAACAAAAAACAAAAAAACACACGTAGGTTTCCAAAACACTTTCCTACCAGTAAGACCTATTAACATCCTGCAGAACTAGCATTCCGTGGACCATAAAATGGCAACTGCTGTTCTATCCAGCCTGGCCACTGGAATCGTGCCCTTGGTAATGACACGGCTTTCAGAACTTTACAGTGAAAGAGAAGTTTAGTTATCAACATTCGCTGTGAATTTTTAAATCCCCTTTTCTCAAATAACATGTCAGAGTGGAAAACCTACTGCGTTTCTGAAATGTTTTGTTTATCCAATTAGCTTTTTGAAAATACATACTTGATTTTTTAGGGGAAGTTTGTGCAAAATTGAACAGAAAGTAGTTTCTATATGTTCCCTCCCCGGCCCTCACAATCTCTCCCCACTATCAACATCCCACCACGGTGGCACATTTGGTCCAATCGCTGAACTTGCATTGACACATCACTATCACCCCAAGTCCATAGTTTACATTAGGGTTCGCTCTTGAATCTGTACGTTCTGTGGGTTTTAAAAGCGCATACTGACATGTATCCCACCATTCCAGTAACATACCCAGTGGTTTCACTGTCCTCAAAATCCTCTGTACTCTGCCTATCCATCCTTCCTTCCCTGCTAACCCCTGCTAACCGCTGAACTTTGTACTGTCTCCATAGTTTTGCCTTTTTCCAGAATGTGATATAGTTGAAATCCTTATGAAGTTTTTGTTGTTGTCAAATCTTATGGTATTTCTGTGTGAAAGGACATTAAAGAAAAGGAGAAAGACAAGTAGCACCCCTTCCATCTGTGGCTGGCAGATCATTGGCTCATTCTTTACCTTATCACAGGGCTTCTCCCCCTCAGAATTACTGACATTTTCAACCAGATAATTCTTTGTTCAGGGAGGCTGTCCTGTGTATTATGGGATGTTTAGTAGGATCCCTAGCTTCTACCCACAATTGTGACTCCCCAAGTTGTGACAATAGAAAGTGTTTCAGATGTTACCAAATGTCCCCTTAGGGCAAAACCATCCTGGTCTAAACGAGACACCCAAACTTCACCAGAGAACCTCAGAAATATTTTATATAGAGACATTTATCTAGTGTTTGGTCACCTAAAATGGTTGGTAAGGAGAAACAAGACGAGGCATAAAAATCAAGGAGTTGCTGCAGAAACCTACAGGAGGCCAAGAACATGGGATTTTACTCTCACACAACAACTGCAGTATCTTCGGAATGGAATGACACATTAGTAAGTCAGATTATGAAGTTGAAGGAGGAGTGGTTGTTTTCTCCCTGAAGCCTGTTATAGGAGAGTACTTGAGCCCTCATGATGACGCTGTTTACATGTCTTCTCTAGATCTGAAAACAGTTTGGTCCTGTTTGGGTGCATTTAAATGTTCAGAGAGGGAAAAATGTTTCCTCTCTTTAAAATTAAAAGCAAATACTTGACATAACCATCTCAGACTGTGAAATCAATCTGATAAAAGTCTACTTTTAAAAAAACCTATTAGAAATTTAGAGTGGGGGAGGGAGTGGTGAGACCACATACTAAAAATAGTTTGGAAAAACTCACCATATCAGGAAGACTTTTTTAAAAATTTTTTTGGTGACATCCTTTTGATCTGAAGGTTCTAAACCCTTATTCCTTAACACGGCCTGCAAACCCCCTGTGATGTCCCACCTGCCTCTCTAGTCAGTCTCTTTTCAGATCACTCCTTCCTTCCGCCATCCCATTTTTTCAGTCAGATTGGACTTCTTGATACCTCAGGGCCTTTGCACCTGCTATTTCCATTGCCTGGAACGTAGTTGCCTCCTCTCATCCTTATCTGTTTTGTCTTAGGATATTAAGGCTGCTATAAAAAAAAAATTCCAAAAGAACAAAAGAAATGGATTTTCCCACAGCTCTGAAGGCTGAGAAGTCTAAGGTGAAGGTGCTGGCAGATTCTGTGTCTGGTGAGAGCTCACCTCCTAGTTCATAGACTGGTGCCTTCTCACTGAGCTCCCACCGGATGGAAGGGCCTAGAAATCTCTCAGAGACGTCTTTTATAAGGGTACAAATCCTATTCATGAGGGCTCTACCCTCCTAACCTAATCATCTCCCAAAGGCCCTACCATCTCCTTGGGACTTAAGATTTTAACATGTGGATTCTCAGGGAGCACAAACATTTGGATCATAGCCTTTCCCAACTGCTTTGAAATTCCTGCAACTCCTTTGGGTCTCAGTTTAAGTGTTGCCTCCTTACTCCCAATGTTTAGGTATATCTATTATATTCTGGCAACACCCTGTACTTTCTCACCACAGCACTTCGTGTATTTGTAATTAATTAATCATTAGCGATAATTTTCTTTAATTTTTGTCTCCCTCACTTAACTTTAACCTTCGAGTATTTGCTGTGGTGTGTTCCCAGTGCCTAATAGTACTTGACATATAGTAGGTGCTCATGAAGAGTTGACTGACTAGATGAATTAGGTCATTCCTGTCTGGGCTTCCAGTTGCGATTCTGGCTACAAATACTGCAAAAGTAGATACCTTCTTCTTTAACTCAGCTTGTGTCTATCTAGCTTCTGATTCCAGAATCCTATTTTTTTTCTCGATTTCTACTCTTTCAACTTTTCCCATGGATCTTCCTTCATACCAAGGCCTGTGTTTCTGGCCTTAGCTCTTAAAACAATTTTTAAATAATCAGGAGTCCTGAACATTTCACATCCCAGTTTCTGTGTTCTTTCTTCCCAAAGCTGTTTCAGCAAATTCTGATCCCTTCCTCTAAATATTCTCATTGATAACGGCAGCATAGTATTCCATCATATGGCGTTACCACAGAGGGTTTCTGGAACTATTCCCTATTGAGGAGCATTTATGTTGTTTTCAAACTTCCTGATATTATAGGAAATTGCCACAATAAAGATCTTCAGAACCTAGTTTCCTACATCTCTGATTATTTTCTCAGGATAAATTTCTCAAAAGAATTGCTATGTGAAAGAAGATGACTATTTTTTAGGACTAAAAGGCATATTTTGTCCAGCCTTGTCCCATTAAGCCTGCTTTTCTCGTTTAACGCGGCACTCGCGAGACTTTTCCTACCAACTCTGTACCCACCTTTACCTTTTCTGTGTCAGCTTCTTACCTGGCTTCCTCTGCTGGATTTCCTAGATTTCTTACCATTTCCCATTTGGCAATCACACTGCTTGATTTTTATAACTCATTACTCTTCTAATTAATTTGTTCATTGACTAAATATTGAGCCCCTACTGTGTGCCAGAAGTTATGGTTGGCAAAGTGGAGTAAACAAACGATCAAATCATAACAGAATGTGGTTAGGACTCGAAGGACACTCCCAGAATGCTACTACATAATCAGAGGGGGGAAAGTTTACCTTTGATAAGTTGTTATGAAAGTTCTTTCTTTTTTCCTTTTAAAAAATTACTTATTGCCGGGCTCGGTGGCTCAGCCTGTAATCCCGCGCCTTTGGGAGGCCGAGGTGAGTGGATTGCCTGAGCCCGCGGGTTCGAGACCCGCCTGGGCAACTTGGCGAGACCTCATCTCTACAGTAAATCAAAAATTAGCCGGGCGTGGTAGCGCGCGCCTGTAGTTCCAGCTACTCGGAAGGCTGAGGCGGAAGGATCGCCGGAGCCCAGCAGGTCGAGGCTGCGGTGGCTGGGAGTGGCCACTGCACTCCAGTCTGGGCGACAGAGTGAGACTGCAACTCAAAAAAAAAAAAAAAATTATTTATTTCTGAGATGGGGGTCTTGCTATGCTGCTCAGGCCTACCTTGAACTCCTAGGCCCAAGTGATCCTCCTGCCTCAGTTTCCTGGGTAGCTGGGATTATAGGCCCATACCACCACACAGTGGAAAGTTCTTTCTTAAAGAACCTGAAGAATAAGAAGGCACCAACTGGCCCATAAGCACATGAAAAGATGCTCAACTTCATTAGTCATTAGGGAAATGTCAGTCAAAACCACAATGAGATAGCACTTCACACCCACTAAGATGGCTATAATTAAAATGAAAGAGGGAGGAGGAATAACAAGTGTTGGCAAGTATGTGGAGAAATTGAAACCCTCAAACAGTGCTTGTAGGAATGCAAAATGGTACAGCTGCTGTGGAAAACAGTTTCGTATTTCCTCAAAAAGTTAAACTTAGAGTTACCATATAATGCAGCAATTCAACTCCTCAGTATATATCAAAGTGAATCAAAAACTTATATGCAAATGTTCATAGTAGCATTATAATAAAAGTCAAAATGTAGAAACTTAAATGTTCACCAATGGATGAACAGATAAACAATGTGGTATATCCATACAATGGAATATTATTCAGCTATAAAAAGGAATAAAGTACTGACACATCCCACAACACGGAAACATTATGCTAAGTGAAAAGACGCCAGAAGTAAAAGACCATATATTGGGATTCTATTTTTGTGAAATGTCCAACAGAGACAAATTTGTAAAGACAAAGTAGATTAGTAACTGCAGAGACTGAGAGAGGGGTGCATAGGTATGGGTTTTGGCAGGGGAGGGGTGATGAAAATATATTGAAATTAGTGGTGATGACAGCACATTATGAATATGCTTTTCAAAAATAATCACTGCATTATGCATTTTAAGATGGTTAAAACGGTTATTTTGTTATTTATACTTTATTGAGGTGCAAATCACAAGACAGAAAACGAACCATTTCTTTTTTTTTTTTTGAGTTGGAGTCTCACTCTGTCGCCCAGACTGGAGTGCAGTGGCCGCTCCCAGCCACCTCAGCCTCGACCTGCTGGGCTCCGGCGATCCTTCCGCCTCAGCCTTCCAGGTAGCCGGAATTACAGGTATGCACTACCACGCCCGGCTGATTTTTTGATTTATTGTAGAGATGAGGTCTCGCTACCCAGGCGGGTCTCGAACCCGCGGGCTCAGGCAATCCACTCACCTCAGCCTCCCAAAGGCGCGGGATTACAGGCTGAGCCACGGAGCCCGGCTACGAATAATTTATAAGGGTAAAATTTAGTGACATTTGGTGTATTCAGAAGGCCCGTGAAGGAAGAGTGCATTCAAATGCAACGTGTGGAAAAGACGTCAGTCTTTCCGTTGCCATTTTACTAATTTTTTTAAAAGGGAAAATTCCGAGGAAAGGTATTCGGAAAGATTACTGCCAGGATCTTCACTTTGCTTACGTGGGCAATAATTGTGATGTAAAATCAGTCTATTTGACGTGATTTTGTATTGGTATAAAGTACATGATTTTTTTTTTTTTTTTTTTTGACTCGGAGGCTCACTCTGTCGCCCAGACTGGAGTGCAGTGGCCGCTGCCGGCCACCGCAGCCTCGACCTGCTGGGCTCCGGTGATCCTCCCGCCTCAGCCTTCCAAGTAGCTGGAACTGCAGGCGCGTGCTACCACGCCTGGCTAGTTTTTGATTTATTGTAGAGATGAGGACTCGCCAAGTTGCCCAGGCAGATCTCGAACCCGCGGGCTCAGGCAATCCACTCATCTCGGTCTCCCAAAGTGCTGGGATTGCAGGCTGAGCCACCGAGCCCGGCCAAGTACTTGATCTTTTAGATACCAAACGTGGAAGAGAGGATCACCATCAATCAGAAAAAGTACAGCAAGTCCAAAGGGACAAGATCTTCATCCCATCCCTGAGCTGGGAACGGGTGACGCAGGAGAAGAAGGCAGATGCAAGGCAGAGGATCCATCAGACCCCAGGACCCACGGGCGCACACCCATTGATGTGGATACTGCCTCACCCTTTTCTTTTTTCTTCACATGCTAAACATTTCCAATACCAAATTCCCATTATGGTCTCCTAGTTAAGTCGGCTTCTTTGCACTCACAGGTCACTCACTCACTCTTCGTGTATGTTCTGATGATCCATCCTTTGCTGGAATCACCGGGTGCCCAAAGAAGAATGCAGTTGTTGACGCATGCTTCCATCCCGGCATTCAGACACCCAGACAGGAAAGTATTACCGAGCGGCAACTACAGAGGAGGCACACAGTATCATTTTAATTAACGGAAAACAGGCTGATTACTAGGTCACAGAGTCATAACAACAGCATCTGTGTAGAAATCCAACACCATGGCCAGCAGAGGCTTTAAAAAGCAACCACTTGGCCAGACGCGGTTCCCAACTCGTGGTTTCCCATGAGTTGGGAACAGAGGCCTCCACCGTGAATTGTTTGGAAAGGTAATTCCTGGGAAGTCTGACAAGCTTTATATATTTGTGCCAAGCTCTTCTAATATTTAAAAGGCATTTTGGGGGGGAATTTGCGTACTTCCAGGTGGGTGACTTCTGCCCCACATAATACATAGATATAGTTTTCCAATTGAATAAGGTCTTAATTTCCCACTATGGGTTCTTTAAATTACTACAGTACTTTGAGTGAATAACAGGTCTAAAGAAACTGTGCAATTTGCAATTTGTTGGCTTAAATGTGCACAGTATTTGCAATGAACTGCTGTTCAACTAGTTCTATGAATCTGCATAGAAGAAAAATATATCCCAGCTGAATCATTTTGCAATGTTTTGCTATGGGTGTTCTTGTTTTTGTGTTTGCCTTTTTACTAAAAGCAAGTTGCTTTTACCTCTCTGTCACTCAATTTCTGCATTTCTAATATGAAATGATAAATGTAACTGAAGAATAGGATTGTTGAGATTACATGAGTAATGTGTACAAAGTGTTTAGAGAACAACTACTATAGTGAACACTTAACAGATGTTAACTCTTATCATTATTGTTATTATTAAAATACATGCAAAGCCACACTTAACTCAAGCCTCCCAAGAATATTTAGTGCTTTCAGTAATGCAATTATTTTTTGTTTTTTTAAAATGAGGCCAGCAAAACCTTTATTTAAAAACTTACTGAGAACTGTAAGAGCAATGAAAATTTCATATCAATTTTTATTCATAAGTATGTATACAAGCATACACAAATATTAGCACATGACACATATTAGCACATATTTTGAAAGGATAATACAAAATGACCTAAATTGAGTTTAATCCCCAAAATGCAAGGATTCTTTTTTTGGCATTAGAATAATTTTAATGTAATTTCCTGCTTAAACTGATTAAAGAAGGACAATTATATCATCATTCTAACAAAAACTCACTAAACTGGAAATAAAACTACTTTCTTAATCTGTTGAAGTTTATCTATAAAGAAACTGAGCAAGTATCAAATCTAACAGTAAAATATTGGACATTTTCCCTTTGAGATAAAAACCAATAGCCTTTTAATATAACTTCTATTCAACATTTTACTTATTATGTGTATAGCAAGATGATTAAAAGAAGTAGAAGGAATAAAGATTGGGGGAAAAAATCATTATTTGCATATACAATACTATTTTAAAAATTATCATGTAATGATATATCCATTTTCTTGGTGATTACCAAATTCTTTGGAGAGGAAGGGAAATTTGAATATTTCAATGAGTTAGATTTTCATGTTGAAAACTGAAACAAGAGAACTGAGGTGACTAAATATAGGCAAAGCACACAGAATCCTTTCGAGAATAACTTCTGATGGGAAAGCTGTCTTTTACTCTAGATCAAGAACATGAAGGAAGGATGGAAACAGGCCTGCAAAGAGCTAGATCTGCAGAGGACTGTCCAATAGGTTGCCGGTTAAGCCGTGTAGATATCACAGTGCCTGGGATATATGCAACTACTGTCAAAGAGACAGAGATACCAGAAGTGATATTTGGGCTGGGCTTTATTGTTTCTTTGGGAGATTCAGGTACTGAATCAAAAATTTCTTGAAATAAAAGGAAAAAGATGAAAATAATGAGGAGGCAAAAATCTAATATAATTGGAGACAGGACTGGTCTAGCAAAGAGAATATGGCAGTCCCAGGAGGAGTTTTCGTGGGAAATGGCCTTTTAGAGAAAGGTTAGCCACTCTGTGCCTCAGTTCCTCAACTATGAAATGAAAATTAAATGAAGGCAATTTTACTCTACAAAGTTAGCAAAGGAGAAAAGGAGTAATGCTAAGTTTTAATTACTAAATTTTGCTAAATTTAATGACTGCGTTTGGATATTGTCATGTATTTACTCTTCCAAATTAACTTTGGAGTCACTTAACTAATTTCTAATAAAATTCTTTTAGATTTTTTTTGTTGAAATTGAGTTAAATGTGTAGATTAATTTGGAGAGAACTGACCATCTTTTAATATTAAGTCTTTCCTACTGGGACAGGTCATGCCTCTCCATTTATTCAAGTCTCTTGCGTGTTTCAGGAGAGATTTTTAGTTTCCTTCCTAATGGTTCCGTACATTCCTCATTTTGTTTATACTTAGACTTGCATACTTTTTTGTTGATATTTTGAATTGGACATTTTCCCATTTTTTGTAACTGGTTTACAGGAAAGCTATTTTTTAATATTGATTTTACAACCAACCACTTTATGTTTCTCTAATTCTTTCCAACAGTATTTCAGTTAATTCTCTTGGGATTTCTAACTATAGGCATAGCCATAGCAAAAAAGGAAAAAAGGGATAATTTAATCTCATTTTTCCAATAATGAAGCTCATTTTTTATCATCTTTTCAAATTGGCTAAAACTACCAGAACAACATTGAATAATGGTGGTGATTAGGGTGATTATGGTGCACATTTTACACTTTTGTTTCAGATTTGTAAATGAATGTCTGTAGGGTTTTACCACTAACTACACTGTTAGTTGTTGATTTCAGTTAGAATAATTCTACCACATGAAAGAATATTCCTCCTGTTTTTTTTTTTTTACTAATGGCTTTTAAATTTGTTACTGTACTGTATGTATCAAAGTTCTTGCTTATTCTAAGTATTTTCCATAAAGCCCCATATGTCTCATTTTTGTCCAAAATCTAGAGATCCATGCCAATTTAACATGCATTATTGAAGCCGGAAGATTCCCCGAAGCCAGGAGTTTGAGACTAGCCTAGGCAGCATAGCAAGATCCTATCTCTACAAAGAAATTAGTTGGACATAAGAGTGTGTGCCTGTAGTCCCAGCTACTGGGGAGGCTGAAGTAGGGAGGATCACTTGAGCCCAGGAGACTGCAGTGAGCTACAATTGTCCCACTGCATGCCAGCCTGGCTGACAGAGAAAGACCTTGTCTCTATAATAATAAAAACAATAATAAAATACATTATTGGATTATTAGCTAGTACTGCTATCATTTATATAATCATTAGGTCCCTAGATTAATTAATTAAGATGATAAAAATTAAATTCAGAAAGCATCTAAATGCCACATGTAAAGTATTTTATGAGATACTCTAAAGTGGTGTTTCTCAATGAGTGGCCCACGGTTCACTTGAAGTACTTGTTAGAAGTACAAATTGATGAGCTGCAATTTGTACAAGGTAGAGGCTGGGAAGCTGGGAGGTCTTCAGTGAACTTTCTAGGCGATTCTTATGCATCTTACAGTTTGAAAATCTGCCATCGAGAATGAAAGAACAAGTAAAACAAAGCTTTAAGAAAGAGAGAGAGAAAGGAGTGTATTTGAACTCACCAACTCAGAGAGGTAAAGCTCAATTCGTCATGCTATAGTGATTAAACTGGTTGTGAACATAATAAAACAGTCAGCTCAGCCACACTCACTCACCATTGTTTGTCTAGGCTTAGTTCTGGCTATTTCTAGGAATTCCTTTAAATCACTGGTTTTTCCAACTGTGCCCTACAGCCTCCAGTGAGGGAAAGGAGAGGTGTCTGAGCCTTTGGGACTCTCCTTTTCAACTCAAGCAGAGCAGCTACACTTTCATCTGTTATGTGTTCCAGGGTTCTGAGCAATATTTTTAAGAATAAAAGTTTGAATATATTGACTCACTCCCTTTAGATTGTTTAGATTAGGTTTAGTAAGACTGACACCCTAATCTTACCATAGAGTTTGAGCATATGATTAAAGCTCACAAAGGCTTGATTTGGGCAAGTTTGACAAAATCCCCTTTACATTTTTCTTACTTTTTATATCTAGCTCAAAAAATAAACTCTCTTCTATATCAGAGACCATGATTTGCATACAGCATGTAGTGCTTCTATGAATTTGCAGGCATACTATAACTATTTATTATTGCTATTATTACTAACCGGAAATTATCTAAAACTTGTATTTTAAATGTTTTGGAAAAGGAGAAAAACCTCAGGTGAGATACTAAGGGGTAATTAATGCAGACTCTGCCTCAGTGAAGGGGACATAATGGGCTGGGCTCAGGGCCAGGGCAAGCACTGGAGTTTCTGACCCTTCCATCTAATCACTGTTTGTCTTGGTACATGTCTTTGCATCACCCTGGGTCTCAATTCTTTCTCTGAAAAACTGAAGTCACCTGAGTGCAGTGGCTCATGACTGCAATCCCCGGTACTCTGAGATGCCAAGGTGTGAGTGTTGCTTGAGCCTAAGAGTTTGAGATCAGGCTAGGCAACATAGTGAGACCTCATCTCTGAAAAAGAAAAAAAGATCATCCAGGTGTGGTAGTGCATTCTTGTAGTCCCAGCTACTTGGAAGGCTGGGGTAGGATTGCTAGAGCCCTGGAGTTTAAGGCTGCAGTGAGCTGTGATCATGCCACTGCACTCCATCCTGGACAAAGAGTGAGACCCTGACTCAAAAAATAATAAATACATAAATAAATAAAAGAAAAACTGAAGTTGTTGGAGAATAAGACTTCCAACAACTTCAGTTTTTCTTTATTTATTTATGTATTTATTATTATTCCAAGATTCCTTCCACCTCTAAAAGTCGATGACATCTTTGTATGTCAAGGAATCCAATACAGCCTTACATCACTGCACAATGCAGTAAGTACTGCAGGCTCTCTGTCATAACCAAGAACAACTCCTGGTTAATGATCAGACACAGAATAATACCCTGCACTGGTTTGCGCTAAGATTAATTTATTCTAAAATTAATGAATTCAGCACAATAAGTATCTACTTATGTGTAATTAAAAGCAAATTATTTTAAGGGAAACTAAGCTAATGATTGTTGAATATCAGCATGACATATTCACTTCTTGTGTTCCATTAAGATAAACAGGCCAGGTTCGGTGGCTCAGCCTATAATCCCAGCACTTTGGGAGGCCGCGATGAGTGGATTGCCTGAGTCCATGGGTTCAAGACCAGCCCGGGCAACTTGGCGAGATCTCGTCTTTATGATTAAAAAAAAAAATTAGCTGGGCATGGTAGCGCATGCTTGTAGTTCCAGCTACTTGGAAGGCTGAGGCAGAGGAATCACCGGAGCCCAGCAGGTCGACACTGAGATGGCTGTGAGTGTGCCACTGCACTCTAGCCTGAGCGACAGAGTGAGACTCTAACTCAACAAAATAAATAAATAAATAGAATTAAGTTAAATTTTAAAAAAGATAATCAGCTTATTGTGGGCAAGGATGGCACATTAAATCAAGCCCAGTATCTCATTTCTCCACTTCAGGCTTTCGTCCTCCGTATATTTACTTTTCAAGACAATTTTTCCCCCTTTTACCAGGTAGTACTCCTTTTCCTCTCACAATCTCTGCAGAGCTGAAATTTTAAGTGCTTTCTTCTTAGTTGTGCTCCATAAAGTCTCACTAGTGCTCACTGCTTATGACAAAAAATGAATTACGTTGAAACATGAGACTTCTATCTATTTAGCAAATACCCTCTGAGCACATCCTGTGGTCCTAGTACTGTTAGGACACTGGAAGGAGAGGGGGTGGCCATGACCTCGAGAAGCTCACAGACTCCTCCATGCACTGGAGAAAGTGGAAACAGGCATACTGATGTCATGATAAGGTGATACTTAATGAACAACAATTTTTATCTTTTAAATAAAATTCCTTAACAACAATTGCTTGCGAAATATACATTTGAGACTTTAACAATCATGGTATTGGTCTGAAGCCAGCCCTAGTAATATCTCTTTGTGGCTGTCAAAACAAATTCAAAAACAAGATAATGTGTGGGTTGAAGTAATTAATAAATATTTGGATATAAGCATCACTAACAAAGCAGTAAAGACAAGTACATGAAAATGACAGCTGCTATGCATAAGAATCATGCTTTCGCTTCCTTTCTCAGAATATCCTATTTGGCTGTCTTATGAAAGAGAACTATTGGGACAAGGCAACTTACAGAGAGAAAAAAAGCATGCCCATAGAACATACAAAAGGAATGTTTCTGATCTTTCCCTTCATTCCAGCCCATTCTTTGCTTAGAGACTGCAACATAGACAGTATTCCCATGAGGTGGGATCCCACGGGGCAGTGTAAGACAACCTATCTTAAACTTAATTCTTCACAGCCAGACGCTGACATTGCAATTGGACACTCCATGTTCTCTATAAGCTCATGTTTATGGCTTCTATATGGTTCTCTGTGCTTGGCTGTTGTTTCTCATGTGTGGAAGAGACACTTGATAGTTGACCCTCGCCTCCCAGCACCTCACTTTTGTGAAATGAAGTTAGACACTGCTGCAAGGTTCTTCAGTTCCTGCTTTGTTGAGAAAGCTTTCAGTGGCAATATCTGGGATCATTGGTGGATTAAGTGTCAGGCCTGGAATAATTATTCTGCCCTGAGTTGAATAATTAGGAGCCTGGTCTTTTACCTGTCGTCCAGTACAGTGAAATTTCCCTTTGGATTCAACACAAATTAAAAAAAGCTCAGACTCAGCTCCAATGTGTATCCCACTCTATCTCCTTAAAAAAGAAAAAAAAAAAATCGAATTCACAGAACCTAGGCTAAATACTGCCATTGAAAGGAAATCGCATTCACTACATCTCCATGAGAATGGCACAGAGAACCCAGGTAGGTGCCAGCACACATCTTTTGCCAGGTTGTAGCAGAACTTAGGAGAGCAGAAAAAGATGTGAGTTCTACTCTTCGAGATAAAATACATTTTTCCCCCAAATTTTTAAAAGAAGTATTATTTGGTTACTACTTTCATGTATTTGAAAAGGGGGGGAAAGACAGAAATGAAAGAACCCAGTGGACTTTGTAATATTTCTATATGCTAAAAATTATTACAGTCTGCCTAAGGTAAGTATCCAAGGCTTCTTTTCGTATTATAATTTTATTCTTTGTAATTCATTCTCTTTTCATGTGATTTCAGAAATTGAAAAAAAAAAGTATCCGTGTTCTTAAGTAGGAAGTGGAGAGCTAAACGACTCCAAAATGTGCAATATGTTAGGCACGGACGGCCAGCTGGTAATCTTTGAGAGCTGCGGTTTTTGAAATACATGCAATTCAGTTATCTGTCAAAATGATACCCAAATCTGCGTGCCTTTACCCGGGAATGCAGAATTGGAGGCTGGAGCATGGGAGGAAGCCTGCGGGGCTTGGGTTTTCGGGAACAGGATTATAAATATGCACAGACTTCAGGAAATAATGAGGCGAGCAGCGTGTGCGACGAGCCCTGCACTTCCTGGGAACCGCTCAGCGGACCGGGGAGGCAGGCGGGGACAGGCACCAGCCCACTTGACAACAGCCGCGCAGAGGCGCAGGCCCAGCCCAGGCGCACACCCACACCGGTCACGTGCGCGCGGGGGCTGGTCACGCCACCTCCACTCTCCTCCTACACCCGCAGGGATTTTTGAGGGATGATTCTGCTGTCAGATGCCAGCTTGCCTCTGTCCCATCATTTTCCTGAGCACAGTGACTACATACTTGAAAACCGTATCATGTGAGAAACAAGTTTACCTTATAGATTAGGATTAAAAAAAAAAAGATACCCCGTGCACTTCCTAAAGTCCAAAGCTCCAACTGCTCAGCGATTTCCACGTGTCATATGCGGAGCTATTCTCACCGTGGGAATGAGATGGTTTTCTAATTGTGGGGGTCTGCATGCACTTACTGGGACTGTTTTACCTCATTCATCCTTAGGTGGTCAGTTTGACGTGTCTAATGATTTTTTTTTTTTTTAAGACAGGGTCTTGCTCTGTCATCCAGACTGGAGTACAGTGGTGTGATCACAGCTCATGGCAGGCTCAAATCCCTAGGCTCATGTGATCCTCTCTAGTCTCAGCCTCCTGGGCAGCTGGGGCTACAGGCGCCAGCCACCAGGCCTGGCTTCTAATGATTTTTGTTGGCCATTCATTTAGTTTTAGCTCATTCTGGAAAAGTACAAACTACCTTTAAACTGATAGATACATACAGAGACTTCATCACATTCAGATTTGATTTTTTGGAATCTCTAGTTCACAGGCTGCAAACCTCCTACTGTGTCACCTCAAGTACACATAATACCTAGTGGGGTGTCTCCGTGATGTTAAAATTGATCAGTGGGTTCAGATACTGTCAATCTGACATGTTTCCTATCAGCGTTCCATCTATGGTTTCTGCAACGGCTGATAATCATTGCTTAGGGATTTTATTTAGGGGCTGCAAAATGGCAATATTTTAATGTCATCATTTCCTTCATTTATCAGCAAGATCTTTTCTCATCAATTATTTGGTTACCCTGAGATACAGCTCATACAGAAAAAGGCAGAATAAATGCTTGATCCCTTCTCTTTACTTTTGGGATAAAAAGTTGTTTCCTTAGCATCCTCCTAAAATGACCAATGAATCTATTTTTGTAGCATGACTATGAACTCATGGATGTTACCATACTTAATGTGTCTCAATATGCTACAGTATTTATTTACTTATTTATTTGATGCTTAAAATATTTCACTTTCAGCCAGTGCTCCTACTTTACTTCTGACACAATCCCAGACTTCTCTGACATATTGTGAAAGGCTATATAATACAATATTCCAGGGATCAAAGGAACATATTAAATGGCACCATGGAAGAGCAATCAGCAAAATTTAGAAAGTGAGAAACTCTACAGAACAAGTCATTCAGTTTTGTTTTATTTTTTGAGACAGGGTCTCTTTTTGTCACCCAGTCTGGAGTGCAGTGGGCCAATCACAAGGTAACTACAACCTGGAACTCCTGGACTCAAGAGATCCTTCCACCTTATCCTCCTGTAGCTGGCACTACAAGTGCATACCATCATGCCAGGCTAATTAATTTTTTTTTAGTAGAGACAGGGTCTTGCTATGTTGCCCAGGCTGGTCTTGAGCTCGTGAGCTCAAGGGATCCTTCCACCTCAGCTTCCTGAAGTGTTAGGATTACAGGCATGAACAACTGTGTCTGGTCTATTCAGTTTCTTCAACAATAAATTGCAAAGGGGAAAAGAGGAGGCGTGTGAAACCTGTAGATCAGAAGAGACCAAGACAATCAGATGAATGCAATGTCTGAACCTTGTTTGGATCCTGATTATTTTTTACAGTTATAAAAAAGAGTTAAGGAGATAGATGATGGTGATGGTTGCAAAACATTATGAATGTATTTAATGTTACTGAATTGTACCCTTAAAATGGTTAAGATGATATTTTATATTATGTGTATTTTACCACAATAAAAATATTGAATTTAAAAAATTGTCGGGCAATGTGACAGATGCCCATAATCCCAGCATTTTGGGAGATCAAGGTGGGAGTATTGCTTGAGACCAGAGCTTGAGACCACCCAGGACAAAGTAGTGAGACCTTTGTCTCTAAAAAATTTTTTTTAATTAGTTGTACGTGATGGTGCAAGCTTGTAGTCCACTTATTCAAGAGGCTGAGATGGGAGGACCACTGGAGCCCAGCAAGTCAAGTCTTCAGTGAGCCATGATCACACCACTGCACTCCAGCCTGGGCCACAAAGCAAGACCCTGTTTCTATAGACGAATAAATAAATAAATGCATAAATAAATAATTTATGGGAAGAAATCAAGGAAATGTGAACACTGGCTGGCTTTTTGATGATATTCAGGGATTACCTTAAAAATTGGGGAGTGATATGATTTTTTTAAAGTTTCTTTGTATCTTTTTTTTTTTTTTTTTGAGTTGAAGTCTTACTCGGTCGCCCAGACTGGAGTGCAGTGGCCGCTCCTGGCCACCGCAGCCTCGCCTGCTGGGCCCCGGCAATCTTTCCGCCTCAGCCTTCTGAATAGCCAGAATTACAGGCATGTGCTACCACGCCTGGCTGATTTTTTTGATTTTATTGTAGAGATGAGGTCTCGCTGCCCAGGCAGTTTTCGAACCCGCAGGCTCAGGCAATCCACTCACCTCAGCCTCCCAGAGGTGCGGGATTACAGGCTGAGCCACCGAGCCTGGCTGTTTCCTTATATCTTAAAGGTTCATACTGAAATATTATAGAAAATATTTTATCTGAAATTTATTTCAAAATAATCTAGTTGGAGTGGGGAGTGAAAGTATGTACAGTATGATGGAATACAGCTGGTGGTGTGTTGATAATTGTTGAAACTAGGTGATGGATACATGGGAATTCACTATGTTCATCCCTCTGATTTTATATATGTTTGAAAATTGCATAATAACAAGTTTACAATTTATTTAAAAATACAGATTACCCTAGAAGGGAGTTGAAGAGGAATTGATTGTGACAGAACTACATCAACTCCATAAATAAAGTCTTGCCTAATTTAGAAATGTGCTAGCCACCTGCCAGCTGCAGCCACAGAGTGAGGGGAGAGGCCAATGACTAAGCAGGAGAATTTCTTTCTTACATTATTGAGGTATGTCCAGGTCCGTGCTAGGTGCTTTCCATGCACTTAACTTTTTTCTCTTCCTTTTTTTTTTTTAAAACTAGAGATAAGGTCTCACTATGTTGCCCAGACTAGAATCAAACTTCTGGGTTCAAGGGATCCTCCTGCCTCAGCCTCCCCTGAATAGCTGGGACTATAGGCACATGCCACCGTACCTAGCTATATTTAAGTCACTTAATCCTTACAATAACCTTACAAGATTGATAGTATTATTATAATATCCTCTTTAGAAATGGAAAAGTTGAGTTTCAAAGAGGCCATTCTCTCGATAAGCAGCAGAAGTAGGCTTCTAACCATATGGTTGGCTGCAGAGTCCATTCTATTAATAAGAGCAACACAAATAGCTCTCAATAGATGTCAGCCCTGCTTTAAGTGCTTTATGACTATTAATTCATTTAATATTCACAACATTAACTCTATGAGAAAGATACTCTCATGAAACCCATTTTACAGATGAGAAAGTTGAGTTACAGACAGGTGAAGTGACTGTACAATCACACAGCTGGCAAGTGGCAGACAGAGTCAGACCTGAAGCTGGGGCTTGGGCTCCACCCACCCTGCTGTCCCTTACACTATTAACCACTGTGCTATACTGAGAGCTATCTGTGCAGGCTCCATCCTTCCTTGCTTAAGAAATGTCTATTGAGCACATCCGAGAAGCAATCCCTGTTACAGGTGCTGGGGTGTGATGGTGAACAAGACACTTTGCCTTCCAGTGACTTCCAGTCTCCTGGTCTCCGAGTTTCTGAGGAGTGCTTTAGGAGATGAGGGGGTTGAAGTCAGAAGCTTGTCCTACCTTGTTAGCACTTCCTTGATTAAAACTGAATTGGCCGGAGGGTGGTGCACACCTGTAATCCCAGCTACTTGGGAGGGAAGATCCCCCAGGAGTTCGAGACTAGCCTGGGCAACATGGCGAGACACTGTCTCAAAAAAAAAAAAAATATTAAATTGAATTGAAAAAAGCAGCCTGAGAAGGATGCTTCTGAACCTTAGAATTTCAGAGGTAAGGGGGCAAAGGAAATTGCCTGTGGGTCCTATTGCTCCACCGCAGGAGCTAGTTGGCTCCATTTCCCCAGGACACCATGCTCATTCCTGCCCTGGACTCTCCTCTCTCTCTCCTGCTGGGTTCTGTCCAACCCTCATCTCATCTCTGCTTCAGCTCTCAGTGAGCTCCCTTTCTCTGAAATCTCAACACTCTTATTAGTTGCACTAATCAATTTAGTACTTAATTCTATACAAAGTTCAATTGTAATCCAACAATTTTACTGTGTATATCTTGTCTCCTCCCTTAAAGTGTAAATATTTGCAAGACGGAGACTAGGTCTTATACTTCATTGATACTCCCCTAGTAAGCCCCACACCATGGAGTAGGTTCTCACTAAAAATTATTTAAATGAGCCGGGCATGGTGGCTCATGTCTGTAGTCCCAGCACTTCTAGAGGTTTCAGAATCGATTTCAGAATCGGGAGGATTTCCTTTTTTTTTTTTTGAGTCGGAGTCTCATTCTGTCACCCAGGCTGGAATGCAGTGGCACACTCACAGCCACCTCAGTGTCAACTTGCTGGGCTCCGGCAAACCTTCTGCTTCAGACTTCCAAGTAGCCGGAACTATAGACTTGGCTACCATGCCTGGCTGATTTTTGATTTATTGTAGAGACGAGGTCTCGCCAAGTTCCCCGGGCTGGTCTCGAACCTGTGGGCTTAGGCAATCCACTTGCCTGGGCCTCCCAAAGTGGTAGGATTACAGGCTGAGTCACTGAGCATGGCCAGGAGGATTTCTTGAGCCCAGGTGTTCAAGACCAGCCTGAACAATATAGGGAGACTTTGTCTCTACTAAAAAAAAAAAAAAATTAGTGGGCATGGTGGTGCACACCTATAGTCTGCCTGTGGCTGCCTGAGTCCAGCATGTCCAGGCTGTGGTAGCTGTGAGTGTGTCACTGCATTCCAGCTTGGGAGATTGGGAGATGGAGTGAGATCCCAACTCAAAACAATAATAATAACATTATTATTACTTACCTAGCACTTTGGGAGGCGAATATGAAAGGATTACCTGAGCCCAGGGGTTCAAGATCAGCCCAGGCAACTTGGCAAGACCTCATCTCTCAATAAATAAATTTTTAAAAATTAGTTGGGTGTGGTGGTGTGTGCCTGTAGTCCCAGCTATTCTGAAGGCTGAGGCAGAAGGATCTCCTGAGTCCAGCAGGTCGAGACTGTGGTAGCCATGAATATGCCAATGCACTCCAGCCTGGGCAACAGAATGAGACTCTAACTCAATAATAATAATAATAATAATGATTTAAATGAATAAATCATCTGTCTCAAGATTCCTGGGAAAAAAGAATAAATCATACTTACAAGTGTATGTTAGATGACAATGTATAGAATGATTAAAGTCACGGGCTCCCTAGTTGTGTGCCACAGGGCAAATTATTTACATCTTTTATGCCTCCGTTCTCTTGTCTATAAAGGATAACAGTTTCTAATTCAGGCATGTAGTGTGCTTAGCACAAGACTGGCACACAACAAGTGTTCAATATATGCTACCAGCTAATTTTTCAAGTTATTACTAATTGCCTGATAATGTAAGATTATATTGACTCACCAGAGCATTTTTTCCACACATGAAATTAAATTAAATCGGAGGGTTGCTTGGTAAGCATGACTTAGTTGTTTGTGGAGGCTGTGGGGTATGGGGAACAAGAATGAGCATTAAAGGTGGACCAGAGGCTGGCTCACACCTGTATTCCCAGCACTTTGGAAGGCTGAGGCAGGAGAATCGCTTGAGCCCAAGAGTTCGAGACCTAGCCCAGAACTTGACACAAAGTGGAATTTGAGAAACCATTCTCTTAATATCATGAAGCCTGTAGTGTCACAGAAACCATGTCTGCTTAGTACATGAGACACTTTTGGGTGTTCATTGACCCCTCTTTTCCAGAAAGCTCTAGCCCTCTAAACTCACTGTAATATCTTCATCCCTCTGAATTCTTGGTTTTTAACTATACCGCCTTCTGTTATATGCCCCTGGCACATGGTAGGCAACTGATGAATCTATGTTGAATAACTCAGTAGTTTACCATGATAGATGTGTGTAGACCATCTGACTTCTGCTGACTCATTCCTCGACTTATCAAACTATCGATCTACCGATCTTGTCCATTACATTTTGGTGCTTCTTTTTTTGGGGGGGTGGGGTTTGAGTTGGAATCTCACTCTGTCACCCAGGCTGAAGTAAGTGGCACGATCACGGCCTCATGCAAACCCAACATCTGGGACCACAGGCATGCACCACCAAACCTGCTAGTTTTTTTTTATTTTTTGTTGAGACTAGGTCTCTCTATGTTGCCCAGGCTGGTCTTGAATTCCTGGGCTCAAGCAATCCTCCCTCCTCTGCTTCCCAAAGTGCTGGGATTACAGGCATGAGCCACCACACCCAGCCATCTTGGTACTTCTTTTTTTTTTTTTTTTTTTTTTTGAGTTGGAGTCTCACTCTGCCACCCAGACTGGAGTGCAGTGGCCGCTCCCGGCCACCGCAGCCTTGACCTGCTGGGCTCTGGCGATCCTTCCGCCTCAGCCTTCCAAATAGCTGGAACTACAGCGTGCACTACCACGCCCGGCTAATTATTTGATCTGTTGTAGAGATGAGGTCTCACCAAGTTGCCCAGACGGGTCTCGAACCCGCGGGCTCAGGCAATCCACTCACCTCAGACTCCCAAAGGTGCGGGATTACAGGCTGAGCCACCGAGTCCGGCTAAAATTTGATGTTTTAAATGTGTTTTTCCTAAATGACAGCTGCCTTTTTATTTTTTACTTATTTATTTTAAAGATGTGGGTTACAATTCAGGGTTAGGTATACAAATGTTCATTAGGCAGTTACCCTTGTTAATGAGGTGTGACCTTCCCTTCCCTGGCAGTTTCCCTCAATTGCCAATCCCACCCCCCTTCCCCAGGCAGTTTCCCACTACTGCCAATCCCTTTATTATAGTATTATAATAATTGTTCAAGGTCTACTTATGAGTGAGAACATATGGTACTCTGTTCTTTGTCTCTGTAATAGATGACTGAGTATGATTGACTCTAAATCCATCCAAGTTGCTGCGAAGTTCATGTGTTTTTCCTTCTTTATGGCTGCATAATATTCCATTGCGTATATATACCACATTTTTTAAAATCCAGTCCAGCTTCAGTGGGCAGCATGGTTGGTTCCCTGTTTTTGCTATTGTAAATACAGTTGCAACAAACATGCATATGCAGGTATCTTTTTGGTAGAATGACTTGAGTTCCTCCAGGCATATTCCCAATAGGGGGATTGCTTGGTCATATGAAAGGTCAATTTCTACTTCTTTCAGAAATCGCCACACTATCTTCCAAAGAGGTTGCACTAGTTTGCATTCCCACCAGCAGTGTAGACACGTTCCTTTTTCTCCGCATCCTCACTGGCATCTGTTGTTGCTTGTTTTATTAATGATGTCCATTCTTACTGGTATTAGGTGGTATCTCAATGTGGTTTTGATTTGCATTTCTCTGATGATGAGTGAGGCTGAGCACTTTTTCACGTGTCTGTTGGTTGCCTGTATATCTTCTTTTGAGAAGTGTCTATTCGTGTCTTTTGCCCACTTTTTAATGGGGCTGTTTGTTTTTCCCTTTCCACACGTTTGAGTTCCTTGTAGATCCTAGATGCTAGGCCTTTGTCAGATATACAGTTGGCAAATATTTTTTTTCCATTCTGTGGGCTGTCTGCCCACTCTCTTGATGGTTTCTTTGGCTTTGCAGAAGCTTGTCAGTTTGATAAGGTCCCACTTGTCTATCTTATTTATTATGGTATGGGCACTTGGGGTTTTGATCAGGAATTGGTTGCCAGTTCCAATTTCCATAAGGGCGTCTCCTGCATTTTCTAAGATTCTTATAGTTTGAGGTTTTACTTTTAGGTCTTTGATCCATTTAGAGTTAATTTTTGTGTATGGTGATATGGTGATAGATAAGGGTCCTGTTTCAATCTTCTGCATGTGATCAGCCAGTTTTCCCAGCACTATTTACTGAGTAGGTTCTCTTTCCCCAGTGGTGGTTGTTGGAGGTTTTGTCAGAGATGAGTTGGTTGAGAAATTGAGGCTTTGGATAGCTGCCTTTTTTTTTTTTTTGAGTTGGAGTCTCACTCGGTCGCCCAAACTGGAGTGCAGTGGCTTCTTCCGGCCACCGCGCCTCGACCTGCTGGGCTCCGGCGATCCTTCCGCCTCAGCCTTCCAAGTAGCCGGAATTACAGGCATGCGCTACCATGCCCGGCTGATTTTTTGATTTATTGTAGAGATGAGGTCTCGCTGCCCAGGCGGGTCTCGAACCCGCGGGCTCAGGCAATCCACTCACCTCAGCCTCCCAAAGGCGCGGGGTTACAGGCTGAGCCACCGAGCCCGGCTGATAGCTGCCTTTTTAATTTACCTCATTTAGTGTGTGTGCACTTATCACTACATCAACCCAAAATATTTCGGTAAAGGTGTAAACTAATCAAATATATTAAATAATCTATGCTTTCTGTTTGTTTGCTTTTGAGAGGGGTCTCAGTCTATTGCCCAGGTATGTCTCAAAATCCTGGTCTCAAACTCTACTCCCATCTCAGCCTAATTCCAAGTATCTGGGATTATGGATGTGAACCATCGTGCCCAGCCTCCTATTAGCTTGACTTTTGCTTGGATGTAATCTTACCAGAACACTCTTCCTCCTAGTCTAACCTAGACTGGTTCCTCTTTGAGCTCACCACATGTCTGTGTCCTAGGATTTTTCTTCACCAGCAACTTGGACATTTTCTTGAACTCTTTTCTGTATGGGATTTCTGCTTCCTGGATCTCATGTCTTCAATTTTTTTGGTTTACACTTTTTTTTTTTTTTGCAGGGAGTGGGGTGGGATTGTATATCTTCCTGTAACTTGCTGAGAAAAACCACGGAATAAATAAAAATTTTGCTGTGCAGGAGCACAGTAGAAAATGTGTTTATTTTACTTTTTTCTACAGTCTGGGATTGTGATTTTAGTTTAAAAATCATATTCTCTGGATTTTGAAAGCATCTCTCAATTTCTTCTGTTGAAAAAATGAATGCTAGTTTTATGCTGTTATAGAGTGATATGGTGTTATTCCAAGTCTTGATCTTTTGTATGTGACCTGTTTTATCTCTCTAGAAAGCTTTAGAATCTTTTCTATGAAATGAGGATCATATGAATACCTACCCCATTTGATTAGCATCTTAATTGTGAGGATTAAATCAATTAATATGTCAAAAGCTTTTAAAAGAATCTCAGATGCATAGTAAATTTTAAATGTGTTTGTCTTGGTTGTTCTCATTTCAGTGGGGTTTTGGGAGAGACAAGCTAAAGGCTTCTTTTCAAATTGCCATATATAATTGGGACTGCAGAAGTTAATATTTTAATTTTTTTCTCATAGAATTTTTGTGGAGGTTATCTTCTTCCAAGACTGAAAAAATAACCAAAAGGTGAAATGACTTAACTATCACTAAGGAATATCGATGAGGGCAATGCCTCAGCTAATTAAGTTGGTAAACACACTAGGATGCTAGGATATGTACAAAGACGGTAGGATGTTGGCTGCTTAGGCTTAGTGCAAATTAAGTGGTCTGATTTGAGTCCTCAAATCAGGCCACTAATTCATTCCTGGTAGGCAATGGGTATAAGCCCTTGGCAATATCGCTGACACGAAGTAACTAGTAAATATTAGCTCTGTATAGATATAGATTATCATGTATTTAGAAACTTTGTTTTCATTCCATTTAATTTCTAGTGACCTTTGTCATGGAAATAATTTGTATACAATTGCTAATTTCCCCAAATATTTTCACATTTATTATTTTCATTTGAGACTCAAAGTGTCCAAATAATTAAACTGATTCTGAAGCCTGACTTTAGTGCTTACTAGCTGTGAAAAAGCTATTTTTTTCTTATTTTTCTCAAAGAAATTGGGGAGCCCCTCGTGGAATAGGTGTAAGGATTAAATGAGATAATCTATGTAAAAGCACTCAATGCATATCTTAGCTATTGATATAGAGCTAAGGCATTATTATTATTATAGTGATTAAACTAGCCAGAATACAGAAGTTGAGTGGCTTGTTTGCACAGTTGTGTGTGACTGATCTTGGTTTAAAGATTGGCACTGACTGATTCACAGTACAACTGCTAGAGAAGAGTTTGACTTAAACACTTGCTCGCTGCTGCATCCCAGCACTAAAGTCGTATTTGGTAAATAACAGGCATTCATATATGTAATGAATAAATTAATGTGTACAAGAAGTTTTAATCCTGGAAATGGCCTCAGACATCGTTTAGTGAAATGAACTGATTTTTCGAACTGGGATACTGAGACCCAAATACTTTTAAGTGAGTCATGGTCAAGTGTTGTGTTTGTTTTTCTTTGTTTCTCCACAGTGCTTTAAAAAAAAATTGAAGTGGTTGTAAAAATTAAATTTGGCCACATATGAATAGAAAGCCTAATTAGTAGCTTATACAGGATAGAGACTTATTTCTCTCCCATGTAAAAGAAAAACCAAAGATGGGCAATTCAAAGTGATGGCTCCAGGGTCAGCAAGAACCTAGGTCCCTATCTTTCTGCTTCATCATTTGCGTGGCTTCCACCCTCAAGACTGAGTTGCAGGACAAAGTGGCTGCTGGGATTCCAGCCATTTGCCTTCTGCCAGGAAGGAAGAAGGTGAAGGGAGGCTTCCCAGCTGAGGTGGCCCCTTTTATCTTCTTCTTTTAGCTTATTATTCACCCAACATGAAAGGGATGTTGGAAAGTGTATTCTTTTATCTGAGAACCTTGCTGCCCAGTTTGAAAGCAGGGTTCAGTTATAAAGAAAAAGGGGAATTGGTTACTGGGTAGGCAGTCTCTGCCAGAGTTGTCAGTGTCTTGCACATTTTTGCACAGAAACCTGGGTTTTTGGTTTTCTTGTAAAAATCTGCACATGAGTGGAGGTTTGGGGTCAAAGGGAAGAGAAGATCCCGCTGGGTTGGAAGGGAGGGCGAGCTGAAACGGAGGAAGCCCCTGAGACCTAGACTGAGAGGGAGCATGGGGTTAACGTCATAGAACTTGAGGGGTGGTTTGGGAATCTACATTCTGGTCTGATAAAAGTGTTTTGTGCTGGTCTTGGTGGCTCAGCCTGTAATCCCGCACCTTTGGGAGGCTGAGGTGAGTGGATTGCCTGAGCCTGCGGGTTCGAGACCTGCCTGGGCAACTTGGCAAGCCCTCATCTCTACAATAAGTCAAAATTAGCCGGGTGTGGTAGCGTGCGCCTGTAGTTCCAGCTACTCGGAAGGCTGAGACGGAAGGATCGCCGGAGCCCAGCGGGTCGAGGCTGCAGTGGCCGGGAGCAGCCACTGCATTCCAGTCTGGGTGACAGAGTGAGACTCCAACTCAAAAAAAAAAAAAAAAAGTCGTGTTTTGCAAGGATTAGACTGGGGAGGATGGGTTGAACAAGGAAAGGCTGAAAGAACAGGTAGGGAATTATTATAGAGATCTAGGCACAAATGAGGAAAATGCAGACCAGTGATATCAACAGAAATAGAATGCGAGCCACATATCATTTAAAATTTCTTAATATCCACATTTAAAACAGGAAAAAACAGGTTAAATTGATTATTTTTAGATACCAGCTGTCACTCTGTTGCCCAGGCTGGAGTGCAGTGGCTCAATCATAGCTCACCGTAATCTTGAGCTCCTGGGCTCAAGCCGTCCTCCCACCTCAGCCTCCTGAGCAGCTGGGACTATAGGTACATGCCACCACGCCTGGCTAATTTTTCTATTTTTTGTTTTTGTTGTTTTATTTTCTTTTTTTTTAGAAATGAGATCTCACTATGTTGCCCAGGCTGGTCTTGAACTCTGGGCTGAAGCAATTCCCTCGACTCAGCCTCCCAAAGTGCTTGAATTATAGGCATAAGCCACCACCCCTGGTGGTGAAATTAATTTTAATAAATATTGTATTTACCCAATACACCTGAAATATGATTTCATCATGTAATCAATATAAAAAGCTGTCAACGAGCTCTTTTACATTCTTTGTTCTTGTACTGTCTTTGATGTCCAGTATATACAGTATGTTACAATTATACACACCTCAATGCAGATGGTCAGTTTTCATCAGAAATGCTTGATCTGAGTGTAGATTGCATAAAATTTTAGTCATTTCAGAAAGTAGATTCACAGCTGGGCATCTTGGCTCACACCTATAATCCCAGCACTTTGGGAGGTAGAGGCGAGAGGATGCCTGAACCCAAGAGTTCAAGACCAGCCTGTAGAGACCTCGTCTCTACAATAACTCAAAAAATTAGCTGGGCGTGGTGGCTCATGCCTGCAGTTCCAGCTACTTGGAAGGCTGAAGCAGAAGGATCGCCTGAGCCCAGCAGGTCGAGGTTGCGGTGGTCATGAGTGTGCCACTGCACTCTAGCCTGGGCAACAGAGTGAGACTCCAACTCAAAAAAAAAAAAAAAAAAAGAGTAGATTCACACAGCCAGGTTATTTTTCACATAGTAAAAAATTTTCAACAACTAAATCGAGTGTATCTGTTTTTAAATTTTAGTTGAAATACAACTTAAAAAATTCAGTTCCTCAACCACACGTACCACATTTCAAGCACTCAGTAGTCACATATGGCCAGTGGCTTCCTTATTGGACGGCACGTTGCAGACAGGGAATGAAGACAGAAATGAAAGACCTAGTTTGAGACATGGCTCATAAAAGACGCTCATCAGATGGAACACATCTGACAAAACCTGTATCGTTGTTGTCTTGCAAAAGCACAGACTTATCCCATTTTTCACATTCCCTAGGTTTGCCGGGTCCTTTTGCACTCCTGCCCTTCACCTGAAATAACCTCCCCCTTCTTTTTGCACCTGGAAAACATCAGCTTGACCTTTTGCGTCTCCATTCAGCTATCATCTCCGTGAAATTCACCCCAGGTCCGTTGCCTGGTGAGTTGTCCCCCACTCTCTGCTCCTGTTTCCCATTCTCGTAGATCTGTAAGTCCCTGAGGTTGAGGACTGTGTCTTAATCGTCTCTGAGTCCCTGGTTCGTGGCACACTGTCTTACAGGATCTTAGGAATGGATATTGAATGAAGAAGTCCTTCAATTTAGCCTAGGCCTTTCTTCTTTATCCACACTTTAGTAAGCCATATTTTAACAAGGTATGCTCAGTCTTCTGAATTGAATTTTTGCTTTGCTTATTTGGATATCACTGGATATGGCTCCTTTAAATAGCAGGGTTCAAGGACGGCTTCTAACTTAAAGCCTCCATACATAAAATCTGGCTGGCTCAGGTTTGTATAAAATGTTCATCTTCATTAGACTTGATAGCCGGGCCTGCTGGTGCACTAAGACACAGATTTGAAATGACTGTGTGTGTCTTTTTGACTGTTGCTCATTGTGAAGACAGACACTAGCATATAGCGGTTCTTGAATGACAACCACAAGGACTTCTCAAAATATCTGAAGTATTCATTCCGGGGTAACTTACTTGAGCACCACACGGAGTGACTGACCTTCAGTATAGCCAAATCCATAACAAAGTGAGGCTTAGATGATCTCCAGTGGAAGGGAGGCGATTTGACAACATCTATTAATATTTTAAGTGCACATTCCCTTTCACTCTCCAGATCCCACTTTTAAGAATTTATTGTATAAGTATTTGCATAAATACATAAATATGCATGGAAAGGCATGATCTTTGTATTGCTTGTTCTTATTTTGAAAATTTGAAATAGCCCCCATACTCATCAGTATCAGACTGGGTAAATAAAGATGGCATATCCGTACAATGGAATACTATGCAGATGTTGCAAAGAATAATATATATAAAACATAGCCCCATGATTTAATGCTGAATGAAGAAAGCAAGTTACAGAATGTAGTATATCAAAATAAACATGCAAGAATATTACACCAGAACTTTCAATAGTGGTCATCTTTGGAATAGCAAAATGAAAGAAAGGACGGATTCTCACTTATACCAACATAACTTTCTTTATTGTTTGAGGTTTGTTCAATGAGCATGTATCAAATTTATAATTTTAAAAGATTTTAAAAATAGATATAAGAATACTAAGAAACTTGCTCACACCTAAAATTCTAGCACTCTGAGAGGCTAAGGCAGGAGGACAACTTGAGGTCAGGATTTTGAGACCAGCCTGGGCAACATAGCAAGACCCCATCTCTATAAAAAATTTTTAAAATTAGCTGAGTGTGGTAGCTTGCACCAAGAGTTTGAGACTAGCCTGCGTAACATAGTGAGACCCTTGTCCCTATTTTTTTAAAAAGCATTTTTTTTAGGCCAGGGACAGTGGCTCACACCTACAATTCTACCACTTTGGGAGGCCAAGGTGGGAAGATTGCTTGAGCCCAGGAGTTTGAGACCAGCCTGGGAACATAGTGAGACCTCGTCTGTACAAAAATGAAAAAAAAAAAAAAAAAAAAAATTAGCCAGGACTGACGGCTCACGCCTGTAATCCCAGCACTTTGGGAAGCTGAAGCAGGAGGATTGCTTGAGCCCAGGCATTCAAAACCAGCTTGGGCAACATAGTGAGACCTCATCTTTATAAAAAAACAAAAACAAAAAAACCACTACCACAACAACAAAACCAACTTTTTAAATATTAAACAATTAAAATAAAATTCTCCAACATAAAGGGATTGATTAGATTGGCCCATATTCATTCAATCTTGCTTCCTCCTGCTGGGCTGGGTTCATATACCAGGCCACCTCATAGGCTGGCATCTCCCTTTATAGTGCACTGGCTTTGGTGGAGCTGTTTTACAGTACAGTCTGGTGTGGCCAAGGTTACAGGATGATATGGTACAAAATAAGGTGACATGCACAAAGGACACCCACATGCTAGAAGGAAAGTATGGGCAAGGCATACACGTAGCATCACCTAGACCATCGACATCTACTGTCTTCTCTCTTTGGCTTTATATATCAAAAGAGGAGGGAAAGCAGAATCAATATGAATCTAACAGTTGTTATGTCAAGTTGTTAAGAAATCCAGCCAAGAACCTTCTTTTAAAAATGTCCTTATCAGCCGGGCTCGGTGGCTCAGCCTGTAATCCCGCGCTTTGGGAGGCCGAGTGAGTGGATTGCCTGAGTCCACAGGTTCGAGACCTGCCTGGGCAACTTGGCGAGTCCTCATCTCTACAATAAATCAAAAATATTAGCTGGGCGTGGTAGTGCGCGCCTGTAGTTCTGGCTACTTGGAAGGCTGAGGCACAAGGATTGCCAGAGCCCAGCAGGTCGAGGCTGCGGTGGCCAAGAGCGGCCACTGCACTCCAGTCTGGGTGACAGAGTGAGACTCCAACTCAAAAAAAAAAAAAATGTCCTTATCAGTGAGGAGGTTTGTTCTCATCATATTTTCTAGGTGGGTTGGTTTGTGTCCTCCAGACCACCAGTTTGCACCGTGAATGCTTGAGAACCACAGAGTAGATTCCAGAAGCAACTTTTCTGTACTATTTAAAGTTTTCTTTTCACTGAAAGATACATTGATTGGAAAGGCAGGCAAAACAAAACAAAACCAAAACCAGTGGCATTGCTTTGAAATGATAACAAAAGTCACAGTATTTGTAAGGATGAAAATGCAGCTGAAGTTTTTATAGAATCTGGGATTCCTGTGATGCTGTGTTCTTGAACTACTTCAAAGCCTAGTCTGGGCACCTATTTTTATACCTTAAAAGGCAGGTCATTCAAGCCTTCCAGAAGGAGAAAAAGAAAGCAAAAGAATAGGTCCCTCCAAAAGTACTGTAGGGAGGAGTACATTCTTCATTACATTTAGTTTAAAAGTAGACATCTTCAGGTCACTAGGAATACTGTTAGTCTTTTCTTGCTGTGTCCATCTGTCTCCGAAAACCTATTTAAGGTGTATATGGGCCGGGTGCGGTGGCTCAAGCCTGTAATCCCAGCACATTGGGAGGCTGAGGTGAGAGGATTGCCTGAGCCCATGGGTTTGAGAACAGCCTGGGAAACTTGGTGAGACCTCATCTCTACAATAAATAAATTAAAAATTAGCTGGGCATGATAGTGTATGCCTGTAGTTCTGGCTACTTGGAAGACTGAGGCGGAAGGATCACCTGAACCCAGCAGGCCGATGCTGGAGTGGCCACTGCACTCCAGCCCGGGCGATGGAGTGAGATTCCAACTCAAAATAAAAGAAAAGGTGTATATGTATTTGAAATACTTCCAAACAAGATAAGGGCCCTATTTCCTTTGGAAAGTAGTGTCAAGATGGAAGGTAATGTATGACATTTTTCTATGCCTCGAAGCAGGAAGACCAATTCGCCAAGGTAGGTCTGTCTGATTGAGGTGTTGGGTCAATGAAGTTTTATTATGCAAAGCCTTCATTTTTAGTGTACCCTTCATAGTGTCTAATATGATGCTATGTACTAGGATTTCAATTCACATTAAGCAAATAGATATTGAACATCTATCTTGTGCCAAGCACAGTGCTAAGCACTGGAATATCAAAGTAAGTTAGATATATTCTCTACCTTAAAGTTACTCATATCTACTAGAGAAAGCAACCCCGATAACAAACAACTATAATGCAGTACAATGTATGCTTGTTAGAGGTATGCACAGCCTGATACCTCAACTCAGTTAAGGGAAGGATTACCTTATTTCATCTATTCTAAGATGCACATTAACATCTCTGAATTCAGGATGCATCTTGCAATAGATGGTGTCTCATAATTTTTATTGACATCTTCTCCCTCCTTATTGATGGATAAAGCAATGGTACATCTTACAACCAATGATATCTTCAATTAAGCATGTTGATTATATATCAGAGTCACATATTGATAAGGGGGGGAAGGCTCATAGAGAAAGGGATTCTCGAGCTGGGTCTCTGAAGAACTAGTAGAATTTTTGCTAGGTGGAAAAGCAATGCACCATGGTGGAATTCATCACCTAAAAGGCTATAACCTAAATCCTAACTTCAGAGACTTTGGGTTGTTCATTGCTTAACTGCAAGAGAGATATGAGAACAAATATCAGCTAACACCTTTCATGTGTACTGTGTGTCTGGCAATGTATAAGCTCACTCAAACTTCAAAGCAACCCAAGGAGATAAGATACTTTTTATTATCCCCATTTTAAAGATGAGGAACCTGTAGAGGTTCTATTATTTGCCCATGGTTACACAGCCAATAAGTGGTGAATTAAAATCTGGGAGTGTGGCTACAGCTCTTAACTACTGATATGAAACCTCCCAAATGAATGCTTACCAGAAAGCCTCTCTTTGGAAACGGCAATGCATTGCACAAATGTTAGTTATTATTTTATGCAAGGAAGGCTTTTCAGGTTAAGTGGACAGTATGAGAAAGGCCACAAACTTTGAAAGCATTCAGGAATTCCTTTTCACTAAAGATTTTGAAGGGAGAAAGGATTGGGGCAAGAGAGGGCTATCTCAAGGCAGGAAGCTAGAAAATTATGTTGATGTCAGATTATTTATTTTTTCTCCTTCCTTCCTTCCTCCCACCTTCCTTCTTCCTTTAAGAGACAAGGTCTCGCTATGTTGCCTAGGCTGGTCTCACACTCCTGGGCTCAAGCGATCCTCCCACCTTGGCCTTCCCGAAGTGCTGGGATCACAGGTGTGAGCCACCCCGCTTGGTCTGATACCAGCTTATAAATGCAATAGAGAGCATTTTGCATTTTGGACTTTAGGTTATAAAGAACTGTTGGGTGTTTTTGAACTGGGGAGTGGTTCGATCATATCTGTGATTTAGAAAGATGATTGGTAGCAGTGGGAAGATGGATTCAAGTGGAGTAAGACTAAAGGCAGGGTGGCCAGTTAGGAGACTAACTCTTCAGTGCAGGCCAGACAATAGAGGCTTGACCTTGGGCTGCAGGAGTGGGGGTGATGAATAGAAGGCACACAGTTGAGAAACATTCTAGAGTGAGATCCAAGCCAACTCAGATTAAGACAAAAGCACCTCTCCTCCAACAGCTCGTGTGTGGGATGGCAGGTCAAGCAGCCAATGCAGGAGTGCAGGGCAGGGATTTGACATCCACGTACTGCCAGGTAAACCTGGCCTGGTTGCCATGACATCCGATAGAGATTGTTGTTTTTTTTGAGTTGGAGTCTCACTCTGTCACCCAGACTGGAGTGCAGTAGCCGCTCCCGGTCACCGCAGCCTCGCCCCGCTGGGCTCCAGCGATCCCTCCGCCTCAGCCTTCCAAGTAGCTGGAACTACAGGCGCGCGCTACCACGCCCAGCTAATTTTTTGATTTATTGTAGAGATGAGGTCTCGCCAAGTTGCCCAGGCGGGTCTCGAACCCGTGGATTCAGGCAGTCCACTCACCTCAGCCTCCCAAAGGCACAGGATTACAGGCTGAGCCACCGAGCCCGGCTTGTTGTTGTTTTTTATCAAATATTCAGAACAATGATTTAATCGTGACCATATGTTACCTTATGTCTTTTGCAAGCTAGCTAGAGTGGTCATGATGTTTTTATGGTACGTAGATGACCTGGAAGTTATGAAGTGGAGTGGCCTTGTTGGTGGCAAAGACCTCAATTTCCAGAGGAGTCTGATAAGAATAGGTTCCTCTTCAGTGCTCCTTGGCTGGTTAAGGGAGAGAGAGACAGAGAGACAGAGAGACAGAAAAGAATGGATTCCACTGATAGTCAATAGTAGTTGAGTGTTGTTTGTGCCAGAACACTAAGCAACAGTCTAAAGAACTGGGGGAGGAGATGGTAAGCTCCTCAGTTGGGAGGTAAGAACACAACACCTAGAAAAGGTGGGTTTTGTTTGTTTGTTTGTTTTGAGTGGGAGGGGTCTCACTCTGTCACCCAGACTGGAGTGCAGTGGCATAATCACAGCTCACTGTAGCCGTGACCTTCCGGGCTCAGGCAATCGTTCCACCTCAGCCTCCTGAGTAGCTGGGATTTTAGGTGCATGCCACCATGCCTGGCTAATTTTTAATTTTTTTTGTAGAGACCAGATCTTGCTATGTTGCCCACTGGTCTTGCACTCCTGGGCCCAAACAATCTGCCCATCTTGGCCTCCCAAAATGCTGGGATTACAGTCGTGAGCCACCACATCCAGCTGAAAGGTCCTTTAAATATGAGAGGGACAGCCCCCCCCAAAACCAGAATTATCTTTTTGGAGGGTAGGCCCCTTGAAATACAGGCTTCCCCTGCTAGGTGAGTGTTCTAGGAACCCATTGGCCTCAGGGTACCAGCTAGAGTTGTTGTGAGAGGTTACATTTGGCTTCAGTTATTTTTTTTGGAGATTCTTTCAACAGGTTTGCCCATTTCATGATGGGTGATTTACAAGCTTACCTGCCCACACTGAACCGAGTGTTCAGCAGTTTTTGACCAAAAGTGGCATGACCCCTGTGCCCTATCCTCCCTATTCTTGCCCTGACTGACTTTTTGTGTGTGTTTCCCCAGATGAAAAAGTCCTCAAAGAGAAATTTTGCCTATGTGGAACACAAAACAGTAGAAGCACTAAAAGGCATCAAAATCGACAAGTTTTGAGCAGTGGAAAAGGTGTCTCATTAGGTATATTACATCAAACCAAGAATACTTTCAAGATGACTAAAATTTAAACAGGTAAGAATAAAGCCGGGTTTGGTGGCTCAGCCTGTAATCCCGTGCCTTTGGGAGGCTGAGGTGAGTGGATTGCCTGAGCCCGCGGGTTCGAGACCCGCCTGGGCAGCGAGACCTCATCTCTACAATAAATCAAAAAATCAGCTGGGTGTGGTAGCGCGTGCCTGTAATTCCAGCTACTCGGAAGGCTGAGGCAGAAGGATCGCCGGAGCCCAGCAGGCGAGGCTGTGGTGACCGGGAGCGACCACTGCACTCCAGTCTGGGCGACTGAGTGAGACTCCAACTCAAAAAAAAAAAAAAAAAAGAATACATGCTTTATAAATAAATTCTGTTTTGGGGGGTCTGTCTTGCAGTATATCAAACAATTAAATAAAAAGGAACAATGTAGTAGAAGGCAAGTGTGGAAAAGACAATATGTGCTCTGGTCGGCTTAAGCTGGACAGAAGCCGACCGGCTGTTCCCACTGCATATTCCAGGTGGTTTGGCACAACAGGAGATTGGGGCTGAAGCAAATTCCTGACAAGCTAATACAAGATTTAGTTCCATCCCCATATTCCAATAAAATCTGTGGCCAAAAAGAGGGCAAAAGAAAATTTCACTAAAAATGCTTGAATTTGGGAATAGAGTATTCACATCCCTGTGATGAATAGTATTCATTACGTTCCATTCCACCATCCCAGGAGTCACAACTGGTCCCTCATTAAAACTAGAGTGCCCTTCCTCTATTATTTGACTACATGGGTAGTGGGATGGTGCCATTCTGTATCACTCTGAACATGTTTATACCTGGGATTGCCCCTCTCAGTGATGTGCCATGCAATACCAGGTTAAGGGTGCCAGTTGAGTATGGCAGGACAAGGACTCCAGGTAGTGCTGGGCAGCTCTCAGGAAGGTGACTGACTTGTCGACTTGCCAGGGAGTCGGGGCAGGCAAGTTCCCCTTCCCCTGCATTTCAAATTTTCAAGTAACTCTAAGCACTTCTCAAAGTTACCAGAGTAGAGAGGAGGGAAATTGTAAGGTGTTCTGGGAAACTCAGTCGGCCTATATGGGTGCTGTCCAGTAGAAATACAGTGTGAGACCCAGCATGGTGACTCAAACCCGTAATCCCAGCATTTTGGGAAGCTGAGGTGGGAGGATTGCTTGAGGCCAGGAATTCAAGACCAGCCTGAGCAACATAGCAAGACTCCATCTCTACAATATATAAATGTAAAGAAAGCCAGGTGTGGTGGCGTGCATCTGTAGTCCTACTATGAGGCAGGAGGATTGCTGGAACTCAGGACTTTGAGGTTATAGTGAGCTATGGTCACACAACTGTACTCCAGCCTGGACAAGAGAATAAGACCCTGCCTCTAAAAGAATAAAAATTATAACTCAAGCCATATACATAATGAAACAAATTTCAGTACCAACATTATAAAAAGTTAGAGATAAAAATAATGTCATTTCAACATGTAGCCAATACAATTACTTGATAAGATGTTTTGTTTATTTTGTACTAGTCTTTGAAATTCATTGTGTATTTTACACATACATCTCAATTTGAAATAGTTAAACTCTAAGTGTTCAATGCATATATGTTGGCCTACACTCCTACCCTTGACGCATGAAACAACCAGAAATGCTTTCCTGGTTTCCCAGAGTAGAGGATGGGGTTTTCTCTTCCATAGGCCTCACCCTGTCCCAGGGGCTAAGTCCTTCAGCCTCTACACTGGGATGCACCCGCCTCTCTCTCCTGTAATTCCCTTCCACTCCATGTTTACCAAATTCTGAAATCTTCCTTAAAAGGCAGAAGGGGAAATGTTTCTGCATTTCCAGATTTGGGATACCCCGGGCCTTCCAGCACAGAGTTCAGGGCAGGGACCCCTCTGGTTCTGGTCTAACAATGGGATTAGAGAGCATGGTAACATTATTTCAACTCTGGATCAAGCCAAGCCGAAATCCACTTCTAGTTCTGAACACTTCCATTATGTGTGTCCACTTTTTCACTTGAGGCAGCTTATGAAGAGTTTTTTCGTCAAGTTCAACTGAACCCTAGCTAACACAGAAGCCTAATATTTCCTTTCTAGGGTCTGGGGCTGGGCAGTCACAGAGGGCCCCCCCAAAACCCCTCTGCTGTTGGTGCTAGGCAAACAAGTTCCTTTCCAATTGTTGTAGGTAAATGGGGTGCCTGCAAGTTTATTCAGCCTTTTAAGCAAATTGTGTATGTTGCTGATGTTCTGATTTCCACACCATTTTTCACTTATTCCAAATGGACATCAAGACCATAAAACGATTCCTTGGAACATCAGTAAGAACAAAATCTCAGGAATATGAAAATTTCTGAACAGAAAAGATGTAGTCGTGTTTTTTTTTTAATGAGATGTTTCTACAGATGAACAATGAACAGTCAGAAATGGAAATCAAGAAAACAATTCCAGTTGCAATACATCAAAAATAATAAAATACTTAGGTATTTCACCAAGGAAGTAAATGACATGCACTGAAAAGTACAAAACGTTGTTGAAAGAAATTAAAGAAGACACACACAAATAGATATTTCATGTTCATGAATTGAAAGACTTAATATTGTTAAGATATCAATTCTACACAAAGCAATTCCAAGTAATCCCTATCAAAATCCCAATAGCCCTTTTTGCAGACATAGACAAATACATGCTAAAATTCATATGGAATTTCATGGGACCCCACAAAGAGCCAAAACAATTTTGAAAAAGAACAAAGTTGGAGGATTCATACTTCCTGATTTAAAAACAGTAATCAAAACAGTATGGTACTGGCATAGAGACAAACCTATAGGCCAATGGAATAGAACAGAGAGCCCAGAGATAAACCTTCAAATAGTCAAATGACTGCTGACAAGGGGGAAAGACAACTTGATGGGGAAAGGCAATCTCTTCAACAATGTTGGAAAAACGATATCTACGTGCATGAAAATAAAGCTGGGCCCTTATTTTATACCAAATACAAAAATTAACTCAAAATGGATCAAATATCCCAAACCAAGACTTAAAAAAAAAAAAATCAGGGGGAACTGGGCTCGGTGGCTCAGCCTGTAATCCCGCGCCTTGGGAGGCTGAGGTGAGTGGATTGCCTGAGCCTGCAGGTTCGAGACCCGCCCGGGCAACTTGGTGAGACCTCATCTCTACAATAAATCAAAAACTCAGTCGGGCGTGGTAGCGCATGCCTGTAATTCCGGCTACTTGGAAGGCTGAGGCGGAAGGATCGCTGGAGCACAGCAGGTCACTGCACTCCAATCTGGGTGACAGAGTGAGACTCCAACTCAAAAAAAAAATTAAATAAAAATAAAAAATAAATAAAAACAGGGGGAAAAACTTTATGGCATTGGATTTGGCAATAATTTATTGTATATAACATTAAAAGTACAGGTAACAAAAGTAAAAACAGACAAATGGACTACATCAAATTTAAGACTTTACACACCAAAAGATACAATCAAAAGAGTATAAAGGGTCCAGCATGAGGGCTCATGCCTGTAATCCCTGCACTTTGAGGGGCTCAGGTAGAAGGATTGCTTGAGCCCAGGAGGTCGAGGCTGTAGTAAGCTGTGATCGTGCTACTGCACTCTAGCATGGGTGACAGAGTAAGACTCCGACCCCCCAAAAAAATTTTTTTAAAGAAAAAAGTTATTTAAAAAGATGAACAAGAGACTTGAATAAACATTTCTCCAAAAATGACACACAAATGGACAACAGATACATGAAAAGATACGCAACATCGTTAATCATCAGGGAAATGTAAATCAAAACCATAAGATACCACCTCATATCCACATTTCCCCCTTTTAAAAAAACACACAGATGATAACAAGAGTTGGCAGAGATGTGGAGACACTGAAAACCTTGTGAACTGTTGTAAAGTAGTGCAACTACTACAGAAAACAGTGTAGCAGTTCCTAAGAAAATTAAAAATAGAATTACCATATGACTCAGCAATTTCACTTCTGAGTAACTATCCAAAATAATTGAAAGGAGGATCTTGAAGAGATATTTGCACACCCATGTTCACTGCAGCACTATTCACAACAGCCAAGAGGTGGAAGTAATTCAAATGGACAAAATATGTTGTGTGTGTGTGTATAATAAAATACTATGCAACCTTAAAAAGGAAGATAATCCTATCACATGCTACAACATAGACAAACCTTGAGGACATTATGCTAAGTGAAATAAACTAGTCACAAAAAAGACAAATTCTGTCGATATCTAGAGTAGTCAATTTCATAGAGACAGAAAGTAGAGTGACGATTACCAGGGGTTGCAGGGAGGGGAAGAAGAGACGTTGTTTAATGGGTAGAGAGTTTCATTTCTGCAAGACGAAGTTCTGGAGATTTGTTTTACAGCAATGTAAATATACTTAACACTTAAGAATGGTTAAAATGGTAAATTTTTTAAAGGGGGGAGGCAGTGTAGTCTGGCCCTCTTTCCTATCTTAGTGTACCTGTGGTTCATTAAGACACATATTCGAGCCAGGCTCAGTGGCTCAGCCTGTAATACTGCGCTTTGGGAGTCTGAGGTGAGTGGATTGCCTGAGCCCGCAGGTTCGAGACCCGCCCGGCCAACTTGGTGAGACCTCATCTCTACAATAAATCAAAAATTAGCCGGGCGTGGTAGCGCACGCCTGTAGTTCCGGCTACTTGGAAGGCTGAGGCAGAAGGATCGCCGGAGCCCAGCAGGTGGAGGCCGCAGTGGCCGGGAGCAGCCACTGCACTTCAGTCTGGGCTAGAGTGAGACTCCAACTCAAAAAACAAAACGAAGCAAAACAAAAACAAAAACAAAAGACACATATTCTTCCATGAACAATGTTACCTTCTAGTCAAGCAGTGGAAATACAAAAAAAAAGTCAAGTAAAGCATACAATGATCACTTAGCTACCACCAGCATGGATTCATGACCATGATCTGAGATTATTACTGTTTTCTATTTCATTTTATTTATTTATTTATTTATTTTTGAGTTGGAGTCTCACTCTGTTGCCCAGACTAGAATGCAGTGGCCGCTTCCGGCCACCGCAGCCTCAACCTGCTGGGCTCCAGCGATCCTTCCGCCTCAGCCTTCCGAGTAGCCGGAATTACAGGCATGCGCTACCACGCCCGGCTGAATTTTTGATTTATTGTAGAGATGAGGTCTCGCCACGTTGCCCAGGTGGGTCTCGAACCCGTGGGCGCAGGCAATCCACTCACCTCAGCCTCCCAAGGTGCGGGATGACAGGCTGAGCCACCAAGCCCAGCTAATTTTTTTATTTTAATGGCTTTGGGGGGTAGAAATAGATTTGGTTACATGGCTACACTGTATAGTGGTGAAGAAGGCTGGGCTTTAAGTGTACCCACCACCCTCACCTATGCACTTTGTACCCAATAGGTATTTTGATTCCTCCACCTCTTCCCCTCCTCTCAATCTGAGATTTTTTTTTTAATCTGTTTAGAGATAGGAAGACAAGCTGATGCCTTTTTTCTCACTCATTATCCACCAGATGGTAACCTAATTTCTGAAGTGTAACCTAATCCTTTTGTAATCAACTCTCTGAAGTGACATTCCACTGAACAGCAGGGAATTACACAATGGTGTGAATACCAGGAGACAATCACTGAAGGCCATCTCAGAGGTTGCCCACCACACTATTGGACTATTATTTGAATGTTATAGCTCAATAGCACTTGTGCTTACCATGCTCTTTACCAAAGCTTTTATTTGACACTTTAAATAAACATTTCGGCCAAGCGTGGTGGCTCACGCCTGTAATCCCAGCACTTTGGGAGATGAAGGCAAGAGGATTGCCTGTGAGCAGGGGTTCGAGACCAGCCTGGGCAACATGGCGAGAGCTCATCTTTACAATTAAAAAAAGAAATTAGCCAGGCATGGCGGTGCGTGCCTGTAGTTCCAGCTACTTGGAAGGCTGAGGTGGAAGGATCGTCTGCAGGTCGAGGCTGAGGTGGCCGTAAGCATGCCACTGCACTCCAGCCTGAGTGACAGAGTGAGACTCCAACTCAAAATAAATAAATAACCATTTCATGAGGTAATGATCTTCCCATTCTACAGGTGAGTGTATTTTATAATTTGTTCAGGGTCACAGAACAACAACCATAACTAGAACTCATAGATCTTAGACTATTAAGTGTTCTATCCCACAGGGTATATTTTCATTACTATTACATGAAAATTATCTTATTTATTATTTATGGAAAATTAAAATCCTCTATAACACTATGTTAATAATGGATTTGGGGTAAAATTTCCTTTTATATTCTTACCTATAATGCATTCTTCTTCATGTGTCACAACTGGCTTGTTTGAAACAGAATCCAAACAATATGTACACATTTGGCTATTATATCTCAAGTCTCTTTTGGTTAGGATCCTCATCTCACCTATTTTCAAAATGTCATTGACTTATGGAAGATATTGGTTTAGTTGCCCTTACACAATTATCTCGCATTCTGGATTTTCCTGTTTGCTTCCTCCTGGTGTCATTTAACATGTCCCTCCTTTATTCCCTATTCCTTACCCCCATTTTCTGGAAAGAAAAACTCTAGAAGCTTGATTAGATTCAGGTTATATTTCTTTGGCAAGAATAGTTCATAGGTTGCATAGTCATTGACAATTTAACAGAATTTCCTACAAAATACAAGCAATGTTGGATTATTCCAAAAAGCATTTGGGATTACTCTCAAAGATTCAATATGATAGGTAATAAAAATAGCCCTAGAGTCTTAATAATACTCCCCACTTGGGCTCCCAAAGTGCTGGGTTACAGACATGAGCCACCACTCCTGGCCCAACATAATCTCATATTTAGAAAAACCTCAATACTTCACCACAAAACCCTTAAAACTGATAGACAAATTCAGTCCAGTTGCTGAATACAAAATCAACATATAAAATTAAAATCAGTAGCACTTACTTCTATATGCCAATAAAGAACTGTCTGAAAAATTGAAAAGGCAATACCATTTACAATAGCTACAAAAACAAAACCTCAAAATAAACTTAACCAAGGAAGTGAAAGACCTCTACAAGGAAAACTACAAAACACTGACAATATAAATTGAATGAGACACAAACAAATGGAAAGACATTCCATAATGCTCATGGACTGAAATAATTAATATTGTTAAAATGACTGTATTACCTAAAGCAGTCTACAGAGTCAGTGCAATTTCTATCAAAATACCAATTAATAGCCGGGCTCGGTGGCTCAGCCTGTAATCCCGCGCCTTTGGGAGGCTGAAGTGAGTGGATTGCCTGAGCCCGCGGGTTCAAGAACCGCCTGGACAGGCAAGACCTCATCTCTACAATAAATTAAAAAAAAAATTAGCTGGGCGTAGTAGCACACGCCTGTAGTTCCAGTTACTTGGAAGGCTGAAGCGGAAAGATCACCAGAGCCCAGCAGGCCGAGGCTGCGGTGGCCGGGAGTTGCCACTGTACTCCAGTCTGGGTGACAGTGAGACTCCAACTCAAACAAACAAACAAACAAACAAAAAACACCAATTACTTTATTCACAAAACAGGAAAAAATTTCTAAAATTTATATGGAACCAAAAAAGAGCCCAAATAGACAAAATAATCTTGAGCAAAAAGAACAAAGCTAGAGGCACCATAGTGCCTGACTTCAAAATGTGCTACCAGGCCATAGTAACAAAAACAGAATGTATTGGCATAAAAATAGACCCACAGACTAATGGAACAAAGTAGAGAACGCAGAAATAAATTCACACATTTACAGCCAACGGATTATCATCAGAGTGCCCAGAACGTATACTGAGGAAAGGACACCGTCTTCAATAAATGGTACTGGGAAAATTGGATATCCATATGCAGAAGCATTAAACTAGACCTCTATCTCTCACCACATGCACAAATCAACTAAAAATGGATTAAAGACTTAAACATAAGACCCAAAACTATAAAACTACTAGAAGAAAACATAGGAAAACACTCTATGACATCGATCTGGGCAAAGATTTTATGGCTAAGACCTCAAAAGGACAGACAACTAAACAAAAATAGACAAATGAGACTATATTAAACTAAAAAGCTTCTGCACAGTAAAGGAAACAACAGAGTGAAGAGACACCTGTTAAATGGGAGAAAATATTTGCAAATAATTCATTCAGCAGGGGATTAATATCTAAAATACACAAGGTGCTCAAACAACTCAATGACAAAAAAATCAAATAATCCTGTTAAAAAGTGGGCAAAAGCCGGGCTCGGTGACTCAGCCTGTAATCATGCACTTTGAGAGGCTGAGGTGAATGGATTGCCTGAGCTCCCGTGTTCGAGACCCGCCTGGGCAACTTGGTGAGATCTTATCTCTACAATAAATCAAAAAAATTAGCCCGGCGTGGTAGCGCGCGCCTGTAGTTCCAGCTACTTGGAAGGCTGAGGCGGAAGAATTGCCAGAGCCCAGCAGGTCGAGGCTCGGCGGCTGGGAGCGGCCACTGCATTCCAGTCTGGGCGACAGAGTGAGACTCCAACTCAAAAAAAAAAAAAAAAAAAAAAGTGGGCAAAGAATTTGAGTAGACATTTCTCAAAAGAATACATACAAATGGCCAACAAGCATATTTTAAAAATGCTCAACATAACTCATCACTAGGGAAACACAAATTAAAACCATAGTGAGATAGCATCTTGCCTTAGAATGGCTAGTGTCAAAAAGAAAAAAAAAGAACAGATGCTGGCAAGGACTTGGAGAAAAGTGAACTCATAGATTGTTGGTGGGAATGAGTACAGCCATTATGGCAAACAGTATAGAGATATCTCAAAGAACTAAAAATAGAATTACCCTGCAATCCAGCAATCCCACTACTGGGTATCTATCCAAAGGAGAGGAATCAGTATACCTGCGCTCCTTGTTTATTGTAGCACTATTCACAATAGCAAAGATATGGAATCAACCTAAATGCTCATTCGCAGGTGAAAGGAAAAAGAAAATGCTACACACACACACACACACACACACACACGTAGTGTTTTCTTATATATATGAAAATAATGAAATCTTGTCAACAATGTGGAACTACTTGTGGTCATTATGTTATGTGAAATAAACCAGGCACAGAAAGACAAATTTTGTATGTTATCACTCATGTAGGAGCTATAAAAATTAATCTCATGGAGGTGAAAGTAGAATGATAGATACCAGAGACTGGAGAGGGCATGGGGCAGGGGGATAAGAAAGAGAGGCAGATTAAGGGGTACATATACACAGTTAGATAGAAGGAATAAGTTCTAATGTTTGATAGCATGGTAGGGTGACTATAGTTAACAATGACATAGTGCATATTTCAAAATAGCTAGAAGAGAAGATTTAAAATGCTCCCATCACAAAGAATTTGAAAAATGCTCAAGGTGATAAATAACTTAAATACCCTGACTTGATCATTACACATTCTATGCCTGTATCAAATTTTCACATGTACCTCATAAATATGTACAAGTATTATGTATCGATAAAAATGTTTTTATTTTATTTATTTATTTTTGGGGTCTCACTCCAGGCTGGAGTGCAGTGGTATGATCACGACAATCACAGCTAACAGCAGCCTCAGCCTCCTGGGCTCAAGTGATCCTTCAACCTCAGCATCCTAAGGAGTTGGAAATACAGGTAGACACCGTCATGCCCGACTAATTTTGTTTTTGTTTTTTTTGTAAAGATGAAGTTTCACTATGTTGCCCAGGTTGGTCTCGAACTCCTGGACTCAAGCAGTTCACCTGCCTCAGCCTCTCAAAGCGCTGGAATTACAGGCATGAGCCACTATGCCCAGCCTTTAAAAAATGTTTTTTAATAAAAGGATATAAGGTGGATTGTAGATTGCAGAATCTGTGGGTAGCCTGTAGAACCAGGGTCAGAAAAGGAAAAGAAATCTCAGGAAGACAGAAGCACTTACAACCAAGCTCCTCCCAGGAATCTACTGGATGGGAAACTATAGCTTAGCTTCTTCCACCAGCGTCAGGCACTCCTGCCTTCTGCTGCCACTAGACCCTGCGCCATGAATAAAGTCTAAGCCACCCCTTTGGCTTTGTGTCACTTGCTCAAGATTTCAAATTTTAGGTAGGAGCAACTAATTTGCCAGCTTGGCTCACATGTCCACAACCTTCTCCTAAAGGGTTGGAAAAGAGAGTATTTGGTCCTTTTGGTAACCAAGTGGGACTTTCGGCCTCCCCTTAAGAGACTCATAAAATGAGAAATCGGTTCTAACACGAAGGGAATTTAAAGGCTGTGCAGCCAAAAACCTAGACAAACATTCATTGCATAGGATGACTTGGATTATTAGATGGACCAGTCCAAAGACAAGTTAATAGGAATCAGTGAGGAGAAGGGAGGTTTTCAAATACAAATGCAATCAAGATTTTAGGCTAAACACCTACCTCTGGTGATCTATAATGATTCTTAGATTTTAGCGTGTGTCAGAAACACCTGGAGGGCTTGTTAAACTACATAATGCCAGACCCCACCCCGAGTTTCTGATTCTGTGGATCTGCAGTGGGGTCCAAGAGTTTTGCATTTCTCACAAGATCCCAAGTAATACTGATGCTGCTGATCTTGAGTCCACACTCTGAGAACAACCAGTCTAGACTCCAGACCAATAACTTTATATTATGCTTTCACTGAGATATGTGCAAAAGTTGTAAGTAGTGATTTAACCTGCAGATGGATGAGGGTGAGATAACCTCTGAGGATTCTTAAACCTTGTGAGTCTATGGTTCAGTACTATCCTGCAAAAATAACTTTCCATATGCCTTTCAAGTTCTCAAAGATAGCTATCATGCTTCCCCAAACTCGTTTTCTCTAGACTCAAGTCCACAGTTCCATGAACTATTCTTCACATGTCACAGATTAATTCCACTCATCACCCTAGTCACTTTCACATGCATTCTCTACAGATCATTACTGCTACTGTTAACACGCGGTATCCAGAGTTTGAAACATATTCCAGATGGAGTCTGACTATTGTAGAGCAAATATGAGGACTTGATTTTGTTCCCCAATTGTCTATTAACTTCATTTGGCAGCTATATCATATTATTGGCCACATTTTGAGGTTCTTAGCCACTATGGTACAGAGCTTTCTTTCCACTCCCCTTCCTCCGTCCTTTCTGTCCTTCCTTCCACACTTCAAGCCTTAATGCTCATATCTTCTCATTGTACAATTGATTGTGGAAGCTAACGTTTAGCATTTAATATTTATGCCTATTAAATTTCATTGTTTTAGACTTGGCCTATCATATTTGTCTGTTATAATTTTTTATCTTAAACTTATTGTTTGGCAATTGTATACCTAACCCCAAATTGTACCCCACGTATTTAAAATAAAAAGATATATATAATAATTTAAAAATGCAAAAAAAAATTTATTGTTTGATAGAACTACTATGACTTGAAGCTTTGTGACAGCTAAAGATATGTTCAGCATAATACAAATATCCTTATTCATTTATTCAAATGAGTATTTATAAATTTATAAATCCTACCATATTATAGTCACTGCTCTGGTCCGAAGCATTAATAAATGGTGATCAGAACAGGGCCAAGGACAGAGCCCTATTGTACCCACTCCCAGAAATACATTGGCTGAGAATCAACACTTTGAAGAATATGGTTAGATTATCTATTGTCACTTCACCTAAATCTATTTTCACCTAGCATCTCTGACTCCATTTATTTTTTAGGAATGTGTCCTCAGGCTTTTGGCACATGCCTTGAGGAAATCAGATCCACACCGTCAAGCATCCCACCTTTTTCTGGACTAGCAGATTCTGTGTATCAAACAACACTGTGGGCCATGATGTGGGTCATCTGAGGTAGGTGTGTGTCCCAGCTTTGTGCTTATTGCTGTGAACTTGTGGCAAGTTACTTCAATTCGCAGACCTTAGTTTCCTCATCTCCAAAGAAGGAAACAAGCTCAATCTTGCAAGGTTGTCATGAGGATTAGATATAATATATTTAAAGAGTCCAACACATACCAGTTTTTTGGTGTTTTTTTTTTTTTTTGAGTCAAAGTCTCACTCTGTCAACCAGACTAGAGTGCAGTGGTATGATCATGGCTCACTGCAGTCTTGACCTTCACTTTAGTCTCCTGAATAGCTGAAACTAAAGGTACGCACCACCATGCCCAGACAATTTTATAATTTTTGTAGAGATGAGGTCTCTCTCTATTGCCCAGGCTAGTCTTGAGTTCCTGGTCTCAAGTGATCCTCTCACCTTGGCTTCCCAAACTGCTGGGATTACAAGAGTGAGCGATCGCACCTGGCCTATACTCCTTTTTGAGCTTGCATATGAAAAAACATTAATAAGAACAGAATTTCCAGTTAGGAGAAGTTAGGTTATTTTTTCTAATGCTGATATAAATTCATGAGAATTTGATTCAAGAACTAGCAAATCATTTCTGGAATGGAAAATAAAAAGTTTTTTAAACTATAAAAACAATGTGTGGGCTGGGTGCGGTGGCTCAAGCCTATAATTCCAGCACTTTGGGAGGCCAAGTTGAGAGGATTGCTTGAGTCTGGGGGTTCGAGGCCAGCCTGGGAAACTTGGTGAGACCTCGTCTTCAACAATAAGTCAAAAAATTAGCCAGGCGTGGTGGCATGTGTCAGTAGTTCCAGCTACTTGGAAGGTTGAGGCAGAAGGATTGCCTGAGCCCAGCAGGTTGAGGCTGTGGTGGCTGTGAGTGTGCCACTTCACTCCAACCTGGGTAACAGAGTGAGACTCCAACTCAAAAAATAAAAAGAAAGCCGGGTTTGGTGGCTCAGCCTGTAATCCCGCGCCTTTGGGAGGCTGAAGTGAGTGGATTGCCTGAGCCCGCGGGTTCGAGATCCGCCTGGGCAGCGAGATCTCATCTCTACAATAAATCAAAAAATATCAGCCAGGCGTGGTAGCACATGCCTGTAATTCTGGCTACTTGGAAGGCTGAGGCGGAAGGATCGCCAGAGCCCAGCAGGTCGAGGCTGCGGTGGCCGGGAGCAGCCACTGCACTCCAGTCTGGGCGACAGAGTGAGACTCCAACTCAAAAAAAATAAAATAAAAAGAAAAGAAGAACAATGTACAAATCAGAGAAATAGTATATACAAAAACGATTATCAAATAACATTACAATATTTTATTATTGTCTTCAACATCAATGAAACTAGTTTTCTACTTATTTAAAATATGCATCATGGTAATTTAAGTTATTTCCTTCATAATCTCTAGCAGAGCTTCATATCATTATTGTATTAATGTGCAATAGTAGACTTTCCCAAGGTTCAGAGAAAATAAGAATATTTTATTTTCTCTGTGCTTCATATGTAAAATAAGGACTTTGTATAGGATTCTGGAAGGATTATATGCTGTGACATTTTTCTGATTATTCCAGATGGAAGGTAACAAGACACTACTCAGAAAAATTAAATATTTGCATCTGGTTTTTAAAAAGTGAGAGGAAACAAAAAACTGATAATTGTATCTAGAGAAGGATATTAAGCTGATAGAAAGGGGGGTATGAGGGGAGACTGCCTTTTCATTATATAGCCTTTGTACCTTTTGAATTTTGTACCATGTGAATATATTACTGATTCAAAAAATAGTTAATCCTTTTTAAGTAGTGGAAAAAGAATTTTAAATAACACTATCCTTTTCACTGAGAGCTTCTTTTTATAAAATCTCAAAGCCTTGAATACAAAGAAGGCAAACTAAATTCCCTGAAAAGTTCCATTCAAGTCTGATAATATATGAGCTAAACCAGTTAAATGAATCACATTAAAATAGATTTACTCCATAACAATTTCTAAACTCTGCCTGCTGGGTATTCAAATGAAAACTGTTTTTGCAAAGATACCCAATTCATTGCAAAAACTTCTGAGAACACTAACTTTTTAAACATGAACAGGATAGTAAGCTAGGTTATTAAAATATAAACAAAAATTTTCAAGATATTTTAGGCAACTATACAACTGTTGTATAAACTGTTTCTACAAAGATACCCAATTCATTGCAAACACTTTTCTGAGAACACCAAATTTTTAAACATGAACATTTAAAAAATACAATAAACAGGATAGTAAACTAGGTTATTAAAATATCAAAATACATTTTTTCAAGATATTTTAGGCAACTATACAACTTTTGTGATTGTCATATGATTGACAATTTCCATAAACCCTGACTGCCTATTTAAGGCAAATAAAACAAGAATTTCCTAAACAAGATTGTGCATGAGAGAGTGATATTAAAAATATCAACTATCTCTGAGGACTTCTTAGATCATTCAGCTTTATGGTATAAAATGAGAACCCTTCAGTTTGTAAAATTTCTTGCAGATACTTATTTAGAAAATGTTTAAGTCTTGAGGTATTAGACACATTGTGGCAATATCATAACCAATATTGTATTAAGTGATTTGGGAAATGCCAGAAAATTAAAGCCAAAATCCTTGGTTTAAGGAGTGAATAATACCTGACGATACAATAACTGCTTGAGAAAGTCCATAAGAACCTGCAAATTACTGGAGCCAGAAATTTGAATTACTTTCAAGTATAGTGTATTGTCTGGAGACATGGATTATCAGTAGACATCCTTCATTAATGGAAGATGACTCATAATTTTTTTCAGTTTGTTCAGATAACCAGAAGAAGATACTTCATTTCTTGTAATAGTTATATATAACATTGACTTTTAAACTGTACATGAGATTTGATGCTAAACACACATGGGAGGTGGAGAACATCCCCCTAACTTACCTGGTGTAATAGTATTATCGCCCTGGTGAAGTTTCTGGCATGATGGAGGTACTCAGAAAATGTAAAACATCTTGCCTCCTTCCTCACCAATCTCAGAGCTAAGGTTTCCTAATTCTTGCCCTGAAATGCGAGAAGCTATATCAATATCTCCTAATATAGCAGTTCAAGAGCAGGCAGTAGAGAAGACAATACTTAAAAAGCCACTTGAGCAGAAGTAGGTGTTACATCTATTGGCATTCAGGGAAAACTCGGTCACAAGGCATAATCTCAGATCATCCAGAAAAGCCCCATGGGCCCTAGATCCAGAAAATACCCAATGGGTTTCTCGAAGATCATTTCAGGTATTCTGAAATCACCTCAAGTGGTCTTAACCCAGACCCAGTTGAATGTAGACTTGAAAACCAAAAGATTTCCCCTGTAGCTGTATCCTGAACTGCTTCTTCAGAAGCTGCATGCGACCAAGCAGGCAAAGACACACCTGTTCAAAGTGAATATCCCAGTAAACAAGAGCCAGGGGTCACTCACAAGTTTCAGCAGGTGTCCGAGGACTCCCAAGGCACAGGGCCCCAACTGAAAGGTCTGGCAGTTGTTCAAATGCTACCTTGGGTTATTGCAGTAACTTCCAGTCGCTCAAATTGAAACTGCTCAGGTCAGATAATTCTAGGAGCAGTGTAGTGACCGTTCACTGACATGCGCCTGCCAAACTCTGAATATTTTTTTTTTCTTTTCTGGGACGTGAAAAAACTCAGAATATAAAAAATAACAGCAATCAGTGTTTCCTGTGCAGCTGCTTGCACTGTAGAAATGCCTAATATTCTATATCAACTTAATTAATATTTCTTCATAACAATCTGCAATGAAGTAATATTGTTCTCATTTCACAAATAAAAAAGCTGAGATTCAAAGAGAGGTTAGGTAATTTGCTCAAGTTTATACAGCTAACAAGTGGCAAAAACAGGATATGAATTCAGAACTGATTAGCATGAATACCCATGATCTTCGCACTCAGTACACAGCTTTATACTTACATGCGGGGTAATAATGTGCTTGGTAAGGCAAGAAATCTCCACCAACACAGGATTTTTTTTTTTTTGAGGATTAACTAAGAAAACACATGTAAGCACACAACCTGTTGCCTGACCTACAGTAGGAACTCAGCAAATGCTTATGTTTTTTAAAAAAAATCATTCTCTCTATCCTGGAACATGTACAGTGGAATGGGACAGGCACACAGTGGTTTTCTACAGGGCTTTTAGTGGGTTCTAGAGACAACTATTTTATCTTTAAAAATAGCAATGCTCACATGCTTCCATAGTAAATCAGTTGGCCAAGTTAAAAATAGATTCTAAACATAGCAAGAACAGAAATTCAATCTAAGATATTAAGTCATGGAAAGCAGTGACAGTGGCTGCAACAGAAAAAAGAAGAGCATGAATATACTGATTATGCATTTGGATAAAATGATCCACCTCCATTTCAGGTTTACTCTATTCCTTCTTTGCAGCAGAAAATGCACGCACACACACACACACACACACACACACACACACACACATGCAAATAAGCTAAGATGACTTATTCCTGCGTATCTACAATAGCGTCATTTACACACATTAATTTTGAGGTTTTGGTATTACTCACACAGACTAGATACTCTACAACAATGTACAGTTCCTTAAAATCTTCAGGTGGAGGAGAGAGAATTGTTAATGTTTAAAATATCTGGGGTGTAAGATGCACACATAGCTCAACTGGTAGATAACTATAAAAGACAAGAGGACAGAAGTTACATTCATTACTATTCCCCCTGTGCTCTGTAAATTTACTGAGGCAGCCTTAGAAAGTTGGGTTAACACTGTCATTTGAAACCCTGGGAGCAGCCATGTCAAATGAAACTCCAATCACTGTGCCAAGGACTCAGGAAAAGGCATGGTGCTTAGATTCTCCTTCAGTCATCTGCTTTTAACATGTGGTATGGAGCACACAATGACTTTTCTCTCAGGTACTAGGGTGCTTCAGCTGTGGGCATGACTATTAGGGAGGATGCCACAAAGTGTGTATCCTTAAATCTCATAATCTTATTCCATGTACATCAAGGAGAGAATGGGAGATGAGTGTATATAGTCACTTGAAATAATGGCACACCACATCAAATCTTTCCATAAAAATACCAGTATAGAAACACATTATAAATATAAAAGAAGAATGATACAGAGATCAGCCTGGGCCCTAAGCAAGGATGACACACAAATTCGTGAAACATTCCAATTTAAACAGAGCAAAACAAAACAAACACAAACTTACAGAAAGACCACCACAAAATTGGTAATTTAAGAGCAACACCTTTCTCCTTAAAAAAAAAAGTTGGAAAGTTTTTATATGTAAAAAACTATGTAAAGTAGGAGAATTGGGAATAAAAACACAGAAGAACCTCATGAATGAGATTAGCAAAAAAAAAAAAAATTTTTTTTTTTAAACCATAAGAGAGTGGTTAGTAGTATAGGTTTTGGAGTCAGGCTACCTGTGTCTGGTCAATACAAACTGCAGGGCTTTGGACAAGGATTCTCACTTCTCCTCACCAGTTTCCTAAAATGTTATTGAATGTACTTCACAGAGTCACTGTGAATGCTAAGGTTCTATTTGTTAGTTATGGGCCCAGCATATAAGATTCTAAATGTTAGCTATCATCCTCTAAAAGTAACAGAGGCATTCGATATTATTAGATACTTGAGGCAAGCAGATTATTGTAATTGAAGACTGATTTTCCTAAGAGCTAAGATAATATTTTAACATACTGATAAATAATAAACATTTATCATTGAAGACTATCCAGTTTTAAATAGGAGGTTAATAAATGAATCTTTTAATACAAGACATTGCATGGAATAGCAGGTATCTGCAATGACAGCTTTGTACACCACAGAAATAATTGTTTAAGTGAAGCGCCTTCTGTTCACTCTCTAAAACAGCATGTAGGGAACTGAGACATATGCTCTAAATTCATTGCCTTCTGACTTCTGCGGGTAGGACATGGAAAAATCCAGAAAAATGGGCATATGAAACTTGCAAATGACTGATATCTTAAGTGTGTCTTTAGCAGAAGTGGATCATGGTTTATTCATAATTAAGTTATCTACATTTTTGGCTTAACAAGTACTCATTTCAGGCATTGGACAAAGGTTTATAAGGATGAATAAGATACATTATTCTTTGGGTCTTATATGGTCACATGTGGATTAAAGAAAGAGCCACATCCTTTCTTTACTTGAGGTGAGGGAAGGAAATTTCATGCTCAAATGAGAGTCAAATTTCTAAGCTGGCCACAGTTGCGTGTGTCTGCAGTCCCAGGGCTTTGGGAGGTACAAGCAAGATTGATTGAGGCCAGGAGTTTGAGACGAGGCTGGGCAACATAGTAAGACTCCCATCTCAATAAAATAAATAAATTAAAAAAGAAATTTCTACTGTCTTCCCAGATGGAAGGCCAATTGGTGATGGTGGGGGGTGAGGTTGCCTGCAGATAACAATCATTACATGTGCCGTATAGTATGAGGAAATTGTTACTGCCTGATGAACATTAAGAGAGGTAAAATCAGCCTTTCTTTATTCACAAACTGACCCTGCAAACTTTGTCTAGTTTCAGGACACATTTAATTGCTCTTGCTTTATGCTACTTAACTTCTAGTCATTTCTTTGATATAATACTTATTGTACTGTCTTTCACCTGTAAATGTTAAGGTAGTTGTTCATTAATCGAGCCACATTATTGAAAGAGCATAGATTTAGGACTAGCTTTGTTTGATACCATATCTTGAGCGGATTAGTACATTAATTAACCTAGTGTTTCCTAGATGTTTTTTCAGTCATCCTTTACATCTAATTTTTGTCACGTCCATGTTACTTGTACTATTAGATACCAATGTTTTAGTTGCAAATTATGCCCCCAGTTAGCTGAACAGCTTTTTAAATATAAAAATTCATGGTGGGGCATGGTGGCTTACACCGGTAATCCCAGTACTTTGGGAGGCTGAAGTGGGAGAATCACTTGAGGCCAGGAGTGGAGTTCAAGACCAATCTGGGCACTACAGCAGGACCTCATCTCTACAAAAATAAATATAAATATAAATTAACTGGGTACAGTGGCACTATGCCTGTAGTCCCAGTTACCTGGGAAGCTTAGGCGGGAGGATAGCTTGGGCCTAGAAATTGAGATTGTTGGGATGAGCTATGATTGAGCCACTGCACTCTAGCACTCCAGCCTGGGTGACAGAGTGAGATCCTGACTCAAAAAATTTAAAAATAAGCCGGGGTTGGGGCTCAGCCTGCAATCCCGCGCCTTGGGAGGCTGAAGTGAGTGGATTGCCTGAGCCCCTGGGTTCGAGATCCGCCTGGGCAATTTGGCGAGATCTCATCTCTACAATAAATCAAAAAATCAGCCGGGCATGGTAGCGCGCGCCTGTAGTTCCAGCTACTTGGAAGGCTGAGGCGGAAGGATCGCCGGAGCCCAGCAGGTCGAGGCTGCGGTGGCCGGGAGCGGCCACTGCACTCCAGTCTGGGAGACTGAGGCTCCAACTCAAAAAAAAATTTTTTTTTAATTAAAAATAATCAGGATCTAAACAAGATTCATCCATTTCATTCATCTGATGTGTCTTGGTCTCTTCTGATCTATAGGTTTCACATCTTCCTTCTTTTCCCCCTTGCAATTTATTGCTAACGAAACTGGATGAACCAGGCATGGTGGCTCACATCTGTAATCCCAGGAGTTCTTGGTCAGCCCGAGCAATTTAGCAAGAACGCTGTCTTTAAAAAATAAAAATAGGCCAGGTTCGGTGACTCAGCCTGTAATCCCAGCGCTTTGGGAGGCCCAGGTGAGTGGATTGCCTGAGTCCGCGGGTTCGAGACCGCCCGGGCAACTTGGCAAGACTTCATCTCTATAATAAATCAAAACATTTTAGCTGGGCATGGTAGCACGTGCCTGTAGTTCCGGCTACTTGTAAGGCTGAGGCAGAAGGAATGCGGAGCCCAGCAGGTTGACGCTGCAGTGGCCGGGAGCGTGCCACTGCACTCCAGTCGGGGCGGTGGAGTGAGGCTCCAACCCAAAAAAAAAAAAAAAAAAGAATAGCAAAAATAAAAATAAAAATAGCCTGGGCATGGTGACTCACATCTGTAATCTTAGCATTCTGGGAGGCTGAGGCAAAGGATCACTTAAGCCCAGGAGTTCGACACCAGCCGGGGCAATATAGTGAGACCTTGTCTCCACAAAAAGTAAAAAATTAGCTAAGCATTGTGGTGCACGCCTGTAGTCCCAGCTAGTTGAGAGGCTGAGGCAGGAGGATTGCTTGAGCCTAAGAGGTTAAGGCTGCAGTGAGCCATGATTGTGCCACTGCACTCCAGACTGGGCAACAGAGTGGGCCCTGACTCAAAAACTAAAATAAGCAATAAAAATAAAAATACAGTGGGTTCTGTCTAGCTGAGATCTCTCTTATCTACTTTATCTTAGCAGTAGTGTGTTGCTATGGGTTGCAGTGAGCCATGATTGTGTCACTGCACTCCAGACTGGGCAACAGAATGGGCCCTGACTCAAAAATTAAAATAAGAGCTGGGCTCGGTGGTTCAGCCTGTAATCCCGCGCCTTTGGGAGGCTGAGGTGAGTGGATTGCCTGAGCCTGCGGGTTCGAGACCCACCTGGGCAGTGAGACCTCATCTCTACAATAAATCAAAAAATCAGCCAGGCGTGGTAGCGCGTGCCTGTAATTCCGGCTACTTGGAAGGCTGAGGCAGAAGGATTGCCGGAGCCCAGCAGGCGAGGCTGTGGTGGCCGGCAGCGGCCACTGCACTCCAGTCTGAGCGACAGAGTGAGACTCCAACTAAAAAATATAAAAATTAAAATAAGTGATAAAAATAAAAATACAATGGATTCTCTCTACCTGAGATCTCTCTTATCTACTTTATCTTAGCAGTAGTGTGTTGCTATGAACAGCCAAGAAGCATTAAGGGCTAGAAGAGCCCAAGGTTGGACTGCTTGGTCCATTTATGGTTTTGTACGGAGTTAAGAGTACAGTAGATTTGGATAGCATCTAGGTGTACAGGCCCTGGATTGGAAATGAAATTTGCCTTTAACATTACCAAGATAGTGATCCTATTTAACATTTTTGATCCTCAAATTCTATTAGTGTTATTACTAGGTAAGAGATCTGGAAAAGATCACAATTACCATCCTAAGATTTCTTTTTTTTTTTTGAGTTGGAGTCTCACTCTGTCGCTGAGACTGGAGTGCAGTGGCCGCTCCCAGCCACCGCAGCCTCGACCTGCTGTGCTCGGGCGATCCTTCCACCTCAGCCTTCTGAGTAGCCGGAATTACAGGCGCGCGCTACCACGCCTGGCTAATTTTTGATTTTATTGTAGAGATGAGGTCTCGCCAAGTTGCCCAGGCAGGTCTCGAGCCCCCAGGCTCAGGCAATCCACTCACCTCGGCCTCCCAAAACGCTGGGATTACAGGCTGAGCCACCGAGCCCGGCGACCATCCTAAGATTTCAAAGCATAAATGTTAAGTGCTAAAAATGTTATACCTATTTTGGAGAAATAGAGGTATAGAGGTCGAACATCCAAAATGACACGGGAGGAAAAATATAAATAAAATTTAGTCTTCTAGGGTTCTAGCTCTCCTATTATGCTTTTCATTGTTAAAGTGATAATTAAACAAAAAAACCCCAAAAAACTAACACAAAGGAAGACAGGGTCAAAGTCTTTTGGGCACTCACATTTTAAATAGAGAGGCTTTTTTTTTTTTTTTTTGAGTTGGAGTCTCACTCTGTCGCCCAGACTGGAGTGCAGTGGCCGCTCCCGGCCACCGCAGCCTCGACCTACTGGGCTCCGGCGATCCTTCCGCCTCAGCCTTCCGAGTAGCCGGAATTACAGGCACGCGCTACCACGCCCGGCTGATTTTTTTGATTTATTGTAGAGATGAGGTCTCGCTGCCCAGGTGAGTCGAACACGCAGGCTCAGGCAGTCCACTCACCTCAGCATCCCAAAGGCGCGGGATTACAGGCTGAGCCACCGAACCTGGCAATGCCATTCATTTTAAAGTGTTTATTAAATCTTGGTTACATCTTCTTGTTTTAAACCAATGTGTTAACACAATGTTACACCTTTTTAAAAAATTTATTTGTCCTGATCATGCAATATTTTTTATGTTGTTGTATGATCAGGACAAACACAACTAGTACTAATTTTAGTTTGAAATAAGTCATATATAATACTAAATTTCTAGTTAATATTCTTTTTGTTAAAGGTCTATGAATTCAAAGGCCTTAAGACCCATTTAAAGCACTCAAATAAAACAATGTGGTAAATAAACGTAGTCAAGTTGCTTAAATTTATAACCCTTTGCTCTTTACAAATAGGTATAACTCATCACTGGGACACCATTAATCTAATCGAATTACATACTTTTATTGCATTCTAGATTTCCAGTTGATATTTTTCATGAATTTTAGATACAAAACATTGCTAGGTATGCTGTGGCTATGGTGAGAGCACAGTATATGCTGTACATAATTTGAAAAAGAATGCAACTTTGTTGGGAGAGTATTTCAATTCTGTGGGTCAGTAATTTAGGGACCAAAAAAAAAAAAAAGGGTGACAATAACAAGACAAAACAAAAACAAACCAAACTGCTAGCTTAAAATTACCAGCTATAAGCCAGGCATGAGCCACCATGTAATCCTAGCACTTTGGGAGGCTAAAGCAGGAGGATCCCTTGAGGCCAGGAGTTCAAGATCAGCCTGAGCAACATAGCAAGACTCCATCGCTACAAAAAATAAATTTTAAAAAATAGTCAGATATGGTCTTGTGCTTGCAGTTTTAGCTACTTGAGAGACTAAGGTGGGAGGATCGCTTGAGCCTAGGAGTTCAAGGTTACAGTGAGCCATGATCACACCACTGGACTCCAGCCCGGGCAACAGAATGAAACACCTGACTCTTGAAACAAAACAAAACAAAATAAACTACGAGCTCTCAAAGAACTTCAGCAAATACTGAGTAGCTATCATGTTTGTGCATTCCCTGTTGCACCTAACAGTCTGTCCTGCACTTAGTAAGCTCCATAAACATTTTCTGAACACTAAATGCATCTTCCTCCTCCAACAATGGAGGGGGAGGCTAAAGTGAACCAAAATCCCTCAGGAAGCTGCCTTGATTTTATTACTTAGTGAGGAAGGATTGCATATATTTAAGAAGAAATGAAAGGCTGGCTAGGCACAGTGGCTGACACCTGTAATCCCAGCACTTTGAGAGGCCAAAATGGGAGGATTGCTTGAGACCAGAAGTTCGAGACCAGCCTGGGCAACAACATGAGACCTCATGTCTACAAAAAAAAAAAAAAAAAAAATAGCTGGACTACATCTGTAGTCCTGGTTACTTGAGGGGCTGAAGCAGAAGGATCACCTGAGCCCAGGAGGTCGCAACTTTGTTGAGCCATGAGTGTGTCACTGCTCTCAGCCTGGAATGTGCTCCCAACTCAAAACACACACACACACACACACACACACACACACACACACGCACACACGCACACACGCACACACGCACACACATGCACATGTGATGCCAAAAAAGGTATACCCATTTTAAGAGATGTTATCTATGTATTATTTTTCAAAGCTGAGTTGAATTATAGTAGCAATGTGCAGTATGATGTTTGCTCAGCTGTGTTTCTGTCATTTTCTTTGACTGTCCTGCCTGTTGCATAGTGATGCTAGCACTCATTTGATTAATGTCATCTTGTGCGTATATTTTTTGACTTGGAGTCTCACTCTGTCACCCAGGCTGGAGTGCAGTGGCACTCTCGATGGCCAATGCGGACTCAATCTGCTGGGCTCAGGCCATCCTTCTAGCCTCAGCCTTCCAAGTAGCTGGAACCACAGACATGTGCCAAATGCCCAGTTAATTTTTTGATTTATTGTAGAGACGAGGTCTCACCATGTGGCTCAGGCTGGTCTCAAACCCTTGAGCTCAGGTAATCCTCTTGCCTCTGCCTCCCAAAGTGTTGGGATTACAGGTATCAACCACCACGCCCGGCCTTGTGCATACATTTTTTGGGCACCCCTTATGTATATATATGTGTGTGTGTGTGTGTGTGTGTGTGTGTGTGTGTGTATGTATATGTGTGTGCATATATATATGTATGTGTATATATGTAAAGACGAAATGAGAGGGACTAGAGAATTAGGCAAACCCTTCCCCAGTTAACCAGTTTTCCCTTGGCTTGACCCCCGCCCACCCTCAGGCTTCAAGTGCAACTCACTTTTCTCTTCCCATCCAAGCCTTCCTAAAAATAACTTCCTTTTCTAACCTCTCTTTCCTGTCATCACTGTTCGTTGCCAATCTCACACCTTCTCTTACCTCCTTGAAATATAGCTGACCTGAAAAAAAAGCAACAGGGGGTGGGGTGGGGGGTTGGAGAGTATAAAGAAAAGCCCAGGAAAACCTTGAAGACTTTTTATCTTTGTATGTTTTTACTGTATTGCTAAGTGACATTCTCTGTTGGGGATGGGATTGCAGATTCTCATTCTAGGGCAGTTATTAGGTAATGTGAAACTTTATCAAAGAGTCAGCTTCCAGTTCACAACAAATTTTAGTCTCAACTGATTACTCTTCTCAGGCATTTTACACATAAGTGGCCATAATCCCAGGCTAGGCCTACACAGTCAATGTCAGGCTTAGCACTGAGTCTTTTGGGGTTCAATTTAAAAGCAGAAAATGATATTGGAATCGTCTATAACACAAAATATAGTACAAGTTTGTTTTTTAATATGTATCTATGTTTTAGTATATAGAATCTATGTTGATTATATACCTCAATTAAAAAACCCATATACTGTTTATGTACATCTGTAACTATCTACTTACTCATTCCCAGGCTATTTTTTCTTTATTTTGTAGGAGCCTCATTTGTGTAAATTCTGAAAAGGAAAATTAATAGTAGCATTAGCAGCACTGGAATGGTAGGGTGACAGGGGAACTGCATGTGCCATGGGCTACATCCTCTTACCATCTCAGACAGAGTCAAGAACTTTCTAGATCAGGGACCATGTCTGTAAAAATGTTCTGAAATTCCAGAACCATTATAACATCTCCTATTGCTTATTTTATTATCCTCTTTCTCCACAGATCAGTAGTAAATCCCTTCAATTTTTTAAAAATGCCTACATGGTAACAGGGAAGCGGGAAGCTAGAAAGATTGTTATGCTTCAGCCCTTTCATGGCACCCCTTGTCACCCCATTAGATGGACAATACCTCCCTCAAGGGAGGAACACAGGCCAAGTCCCTGGGGCTTGATACAGAGAGGAAAAAAAAAAAATCCAGAGTGAGATTCTAAGGCAGAACCTCAGGAGAGGCTTTTGGGGCTGAATAATAGAGAGGTTTCTCCTCTCAGAGAAGCAATTTTGGGATTTTTAACTCTTGATTTCCTCATCTTGAACATGGGAATCATATTAGCATATGTCTTATAGGGCTATTGTGATGATTAAGACAGACAGTTCATGCGAAATGCTTGGCATATTTCCTAAGACATAGTAAATACTCCAAATATTACTACTATTTGCCCCAGAGTCACTAGAGGGTCACAAGGACATAGTCCAAAGAAATTAAATTAGGCCACAAAGTCAAGGGAAAACTACAGATTGTCTCCATGGTCTGAAATGGTAAATCATCTGCTCTCCATTTTACAGATAGGGAAACTGAGGTTATAGAAAGAAAGTGACATGTCCAAAGTCATATAGCCAGTGAGCAGTGGCCTGAGATTCAATCCTAGACCCTTTACCTCCTCAGTCCACTTGCTTATTCTTCTATACATTTATGTAAATGTTAACATGAATGAAACCTAACTTCAAAGATTTATCCTTTGAGCTGAAACTAACACAACATTCTAAAGACAATTATCAGCATAATTGTACATTTTTTCCCTCTATTTTCACATTTAGGGGGAAGAGGTTGTGTGAGCAATCATAAACATGTACTGAGTCTCTGGATCAGTCGCGACCCTTCACCTGTAAGTCTAATTTGATGAATAAAGAACAGAGACTTGGCAAAAGTTACTTGGCAATGAGTGTTCCCAAAAAGTGCTGCATAGGACAGGAAACGTTTCAGTAATGAATTAAATAGTGACTTCCTATGTCAACGTGTGTTTTAAAGAGAAACAGAAAGAAACATGTGCTTTTGAGAGAAATAGGGCCGGGGTGTGATTTTTCCAAATGCTTTGAGAGCTGTGGTTTCATGTAAGAGTTACTTGCAAGCTGCCCACAAGTGCTGCCGTCTGGCTTCCTGCGTCGGGTCTCCCTGGAAAGCCTGAAGGAGCTCTGGCACTGAATGTGTTCTTGTCCAGGGCCAAGAATTTAACACAATTCTCCCTCATGACTGAGAGGCCTGCTTCCAAGCCTCAAACGGCAGAAAGGTGGGAAGGAAAGAGAAGTGAGAAGGTGAGCAGTCCACTAGGTAATGGTAGAAGAGGAGGTTTCACCTCTCCTGCCATCCAAAAGCCAGCATTGGCCAGACATTTAGTTTAACACTGTCCAGACGAGGACAAAATACATGCCATTATTTGGTTTCTTTAAAGTCTCTTATAGTCTCTGCAATATGCATTGGTTGATGTCTTGAAGCAACAACCACCAAAAAAAAAAAAAAAAAGAAAAGGAGGTAATTAATTCTGTGAAGAATTTTTGCCCTTAACATTGTTCTCTAAATACAGTATTCAGGTTACTAAGTAGGATCGAATAATACATATTATATTTATATTTTTATAAAGCAGTAAAACACAGTGACCCTGGAATCAGAATTAGAGTCCTAGCCAGCTCTCTCACTAGCCATAAGACCTTAAGCAAGCCCCTTATGTAAATAAAGATGTAGTTTTTTCATCTATGAAACAAGAATACTAGTATCAATCTCCTAGGGATTAAATAGAAAATGTATACAAAGTAATTTACGTAACTTAATAAAGAAGAGTTATTCTTGTTATAACTTTGTAATGAAGTCATATCTTTATTCTGTTGTATTCTGTTAAGATTTTCCTTCTGCGATCACAGCATCAGGTACTCATCTATGGGGAGGAGTGTGTTTTCCTTGATGCTGATTATTCAGAGAAGGGATGTACCTTCAGTTGGGAAACTGTAATTTGACGGACCAGAGAAGTCATCATCTCCTTCTCATTTTCCTGCATCTAAAACTTAAGAAATCTAGACATGCTTAAGGTCCCTCCTGCTTGGTAAGATTTTTAAATGACAAGCTGGAAACCAGGAAGGGGACACAAACTGTAATGATATATCACGTAAACTAGACCCCATGTCATATAGGCAGATTATAGTAGTGAAGAGTATAAACCCTAGATTCAGACCACCTCCTGTTGAAGCACTAGAAAAGCAAACTCTCCAAGTGGAAGCTAAGCCTTAGGAAGGAAGGTTGGGTTTGACCTCTAAGCACTCCTTCCTATGTGAAAGTGGGGACTTATTTAACCAAAAGACAGGGATGTCCTTGCAAGTTATTTAAATGTCTCAAAGCTTTCAGCTACATCTATTGAGTATCTTGAATGTGGACATTGTTATTTCTATTTTTATGAGTTAACTAATTTTCTATTCTTTTCTTTTCTTTTTTGAGACATGGTCTCTCTCTATACCACAACTGGAGTGCAGTGGCGTGATCATAGCTCACTGCAGCCTTGAATTCCTGGGCTCAAGTAATCCTCCCTTCTCAGCCTCCCCTACAGGTGTGCAACATCTTGCCTGACTAAATTTTAATATTTTTTTGTAAGGATAAGGTCTTACTATGTTGCCCAGGCTTGTCTTAAATTCCTGGCCTCAAGCAATCCTCCCATATTGGCCTCCCAAAACTCTGGCATTACAGATTTGAGTCACTGCACCCAACCTATGAGTTAAAATATGTTTAAAGAGATTGTATGAACTATCTAGGATCATGAGGTCAGTATATGGTAATGTCCAGGGAAAATTCAGTTGCTTTTTAAAAAATTATTTTTAATCCAAGGAGATTTTAATTATCTCCATACTAAAGTAGATAGTAGATTTGGTGTGAAGATTTTTTTGACTGTCATTTTGCATTATCCACACCACTTACCCTTTCCACTTCACTGACATCATGTTGGGTAACTGAGTCAATTGTATTCAAAAGAAACATTTTCTATGTTCCTCATGGGCGTGGTACTGATGCCTGTCTGGGCAGATTTAAGTCACTGTAAATCCAAGCATGCAAAGTACATAACCTGCACATAGCCATCTGGCCCCATACAATAATTAATCAAACAAGTGTCACTTTCAAAAATTCTATCCTTTTCTGATTTAGCCCCACATTTGTATGATATCTATGAGGGGGATTAAAAATAATTTTTTGATTTTGAATTTCTGAAAATCACTATGAGACACTTAGGTGAAAAAAATGCTTTAGTAGCATACAATATTACAAGCTATAGTTCAAAACCAAAATATACTCTTAGGAATAAAAATGGTAGTAGTTCATTTTCCATGGTCCAAAACAAGCTATGATATTTTAAAAGAGATAAAAGCATAATTTAATTAGAGGTCAGGTTTCTACAATCAAAGAGAGTTGAAAATTGAGTCTAATAATGGCAAAATGCTGATGGTTTGCTCATTGGCGTCATGGACCTTTATTTTGTTATTTGGATACTCATTTTTGCCTCATGGAAAGTTTTCCAGAATAACCATATATATACATGTATGTCTGATCAGTTAATTTGGCAGTTGAAGAGTATGTATGAAGCACCTAATACATTTCCCAGTTAGGCTAGGTACTGTGGGTATATAAAAAGGGCATACAAAAGTGTAGGCTCCTAGGCAAGGCATAATGGCTCACACCTGTAATACCAGCACTTTGGGAGGCCAAGGTGGGAGGATTGCTTGAACCCAGGAGTTCAAGACCAGCCTGAGCAACATAGTGAGATCTCAACTCTACAGAAAAATTAAAAAAACTAGTCAGGCATGGTGGCGTGAGCCTGTAGTTCCAGCTACTAGGGAGGCTGAGGCGGGAGGATCGTTTGAGCTGTGATCATGCCACTGTATTCCAGCCTGGGCCACAGAGACTGTCTCCAAAAATAAATAAATAAATAAAAGGAAGTAGTGTAGGCTCCTGTCTTCAAACCCATTGCGGTAGGTGGGTGGGTTAATTAATATACATTAATTGTTTTTACCTCATCCAAATCTAGAGAAAATGTTTTAAATGTGCTGTAGGAGTTCAGAAAAGTAGAGATTAATGTGGTTTGGAACAATTTAAATAATAAAAGCTTTGCTGAATAATTAAAGTCAGTAAAAAATAAAAATATGGGAGGGGGTTGCAGAGAAATCTGTTCAACTCTTAAAGTAATTTAGTTTTTATTTATAAATGTTTATGTAAGAATTCCATTTTAGACTGGGCGAGGTGGCTTGCGCCTATAATCCCAGCACTTTGGAAGGCTGAGACAAGAGGATCTTTTGAGGCCAGGAGTTTGAGATCAGGTTGGGCAACACAGTGAGAAACATCTCTACCAAAAAATAAAATTATCTGTGTGTGGTGGTGTGCACCTGTAGTCCCAACTACTGAGGAGGCTGGGGTGTGAGAATTCTTTGAGCCCAGGAGTTTGAGGCTGTGGGGAGCTATGATTGCACTCCAGCTGGGTGACAGAGCAAGACCCTCTTTAAAAAAATTCATTTTATTAACATGAACTACCAATACTTAACACTGATATGAAAATATAATGCGAAAGGAAATCTGTCTTACTTGCAATGAGCCAACTGAATCTAGGTCTTTAAAAACATCATTGAGAAGACTCCTGTATTAATTTTTAGGATAAATATATTATCTCAAACAGAAAAACTATTCTAGGCACTGGGAGTACATAAGTGAATAAAGCAGTCCTGTCCTCAAGAGCTTACAATCTGGTAGGTGGAAACAAGGAAATGAACAAAGGTACTGGCAAATCAATGTGAGAGGTTCTATAAGTTATGGGGTCACAGAGGACAAGGTTGGAGAAGAATAGGTGACTTCAAGGAAGTTGTCTTGCAGGACAACAGGGAGAGGACAAGTGTGTGTCTAGGGAGGGTGAAAGTTGGGGCCGGGAGAAAGGAGGAAAAGATATTTCAGAGAAAGGAAACTGTCAACAACATAAGAAAAGTCACAGTGGATGAACAGCAAGCCTGAGACCAACCCGAGTTGGGGTGTCCTATGCTTATTTCAAAGACTTTCACTATATGGAGAGAAAGAGAGGCTTTAAAACAAATGAGACTATATTGGCTATGAAATTTAGATACAAATAAATGCTAATGATCACTTTTCTGTAATTTTGGGTTATAAGAATTTTTTTTATTTTTTTGAGGTGGAGTCTGTTTTCCAGGCTGGAGTGCAGTGGCACACTTACTGCCACCCCAGCGTCCACCTGCTGGGCTCGGGCGATCCTTCCGCCTCAGCCTTCTGAGTAGCAGGAACTGCAGGCGCACGCTACCATGCCTGGCTAATTTTTGATTTGTTGTAGAGATGAGGTCTCGCCAAGTTGCCCTGGCTGGTCTCGAACCCCGGAACTCAGACAATCCACTCCCCTTGGCCTTCCAAAGTGCTGGGATTACAGGCGGAGCCACGGAGCCCGGACCGTTAAGAATTTACCCGTTAAGAATTTACCGTACATAACTGTGTTCATTTTATAAAAGTATCTGTCTTCTAACATGAGTCATTTTGTGATGATTCAGTTGTTTATATTGAATTTCAAGTAGAATGTTGATCGCAAAACCAAACGAGTATCTTCTACGAAAAAAATTCGCATTTTAATAAAGGAGAATATAGTCAATTTATTTTAGGGTTTCCTGAGATTATAGGACCAGAATAAAAGGAGCATTAAAACTCTGTTAATAAAATCATGAAATACTAATACCTTGTATTTTGAAGGTCTCATAAAATTTACTTTATAACTTGCTTTATAACCAAGTCGTTTAATTAGTACACATGTGCGCTGAAACGTCATTTTGGTTTTAAAAATAGGTAGTCATTTGAACCACATCACTTAAAGCTCTTTTTAAAAAGAAAATATTCGAGTATGGTAAACATCCTTAAGATAGTTTCGAGAAAGCAGGATGTAAGACTTCCATTGTAATTTTAACCGGAGGTCTTGTCAAATTTCACAACTAAGAATATTTTAATGTATGTAACACTGAGCACAACATGTGCACGTTTTTGTTGCTAGGAGAACCTTCTATTTTGTATTAGGAGCTGCAGCCTTGACGACGCAGTGTTTGCGCCTGTTTTGCACATATTTTTCTACAACTCTTCCTCTCCCCTCGTAATAATATTCGAAAGGCTCCGGTTTCCCCTTGCACCGGCCCAGTTTTTCCGTTTTAGCTCCAGTTGTCACAGGCTCGCGCTGTCGCTTTTTCTGGCAGGGGACGGCGAGGGCTGGGCGAAAGAAAACCGGGAGGGCAGGCGCGGCCTCGCTGCAGCAGCCGGGCCGCTTTCCCGCGCGAGGCGGGCTGAGGAAGGGAGGGGGCGGAGGCCGGGCTGCGGGCAAGCTCCAGCACCCTCTGGGGAGCCGGGCCCTGCACCCAGCTCTCCGGCTGCTTTTAAAAATCTGCAGTCAAAAACAAAACTCCAGCAACGCCACGTTGTAGAAACAGGATGGGAGGGGGTGAGGTGTGTGTGCTGTCCCCAGATGGATCAGAAAGAAGGGAACGCAGGGACCCGGAGCCTTAGGAGATAACTCTCCTAGGCCCACGGAAGTCCAGGCTCCGACTTCGGCGCCGGAGGGAAAAGGCGAGCGGGCCCCGGGCGGCAGGACGGGGCTCCTGGTCTTCCGCCCGAGAGAGGGTCGTGGCGGGAAATGGGGACGGTGCGCGCGCTCGGAGCCCCCCCCGGACCCCCCTTCCTCTAGGGTCTTCTTTCCCCCGGGATTCTGAGCGGCCCCTCCCAGCCGCGGGCACCGGAGGGGGCAAGGACGCCGTGACCGAGGCTAACGCTAGGCATCTCCCAGGCGACGGGCCCCGCAACAAGATGGCGGATGAGAAAGAGAGGGAAGGTAAGGCGGGAGCGCCGAGGGAGCGGCTGCCCTCGCAGCCCGCCGCGACCCCAGGATGCACGAGGCGGCACTGGGTGGGGGTGGGCTGCCCTCCATCTTGAGCCCCCACCCGCAGGGAGGGGGTTTGCCTGAGGAGGGGCCCACCCTGCCGGGGAGGCCGCCCTGCCCGCGTCCCCGCAGCCCTCCGGGGCCCCAGTTTCAGCCCCGCCTGTCCTTCCCCCTCCGCCCCCCTCCCGTCGGTTCCTCCCCCCCATCCCTGGGAGGCCGGCTGCAGCGGAGGCGCCGGGAGGGGGGGCTGATAATGGCTTCCTTGTTCACGGTCGCCGGGAAGCCGTGGCCGCCTCCACACCTCGGCCGGGGTCTCGGGGCCGCAGGCGCCAAGCCGGCAGCCGTCCCGGCTGTGGTCCTCGGGGGCGGCCCGGCTGAGGACCAGCTCTGGCCGCCAGGGTCTGGCGGGCCCCTCTCCGGTCGCGCCGAAACCCGCCCGGGCTCAGCCCGATGGCGCTCGCGGCCGCCATTTTGCCTCCTCGGTGAGGACGCGGGAGGACGGCCTCGAGGTCACAGCCGCCCCCCACCCCCCGCGCCGCTCTGGCCTCGGAGGCGCCTGCCCCGCGGCCGGTCCGCGTTGCGCAACCTGTCTGGTGTCTTCAAGAAAAGAGAACCAGAAGAACTCCACACGCCCAAACAACCATTTTAATAAAGACGAAAAAGCAAAGCCGAGCGAGGACGCGTGGATTCGCCGTGCGCCGGCCGGGCCTCCCCTGCGGTCCCCGGGGGGGAGCCGCGCGGCTTAAGGTCGCGGATACGAGGGATTCGCGTGTTCCCTATGGGGAGGGGCGGAAAGCGGGTTGTCACGTTTATTGGTGGGACCTTTACTTTGTTCAGCGGTGTCGATCCTTGGTTACCATCCGCTTAGTTCCTTACCAAAAAAAATTGTGTTGGGTAATTGGCAGAGTCACCGCAAAGACACGAAACAGTAAAGGTAGACATCTAAGAAGTAAAAATGATATTCCCCTTTTGTTTTCTTTCCGGAGTGCTCAAAACACCACCCTGTCAGCAAACCATTTTTCTCGGCAGGGAACAGAGGGTAGTGAGGTCGACAACTAGTATTCACAAGGGAAGAGACCAGCAGACCTTTGAGATGCTAAAACTCGGCGGAGAAACGGTCTATTTTTGGATAACAAGGATACTATGATTTTTGTATAGTACGATTAATCTGAGAAGCCAGGATTATATTATAGACCCTTACTAAGATGTCATAATTTTATGCTATTATTTCGAAAGCAGAAGGTATATACAAAGAAAAGATTAATTTTAAAACGGCCCCGGAAAAATGATGTATTTTTATGTATTAATATGTTATTTATTTATTGAATATTCATTAATTCGTATTGTAAGTTCTTGATCATTAAGAGGCTAACACGTTAGTTACGGATATTTTTTTTCTTTTAAAGACCTTACTAGGTCAGCATGGAAAAAAAAAGGTGTATGGTGCAAATACAATATTTTTATTTAAAAACATGGAGAGCTTTTTTGATTTTTCAGGTTTTGAACAGTATTTTTCTATTTAAAATAAATTAGTTCAGAGGAAGAAACAGTTCTGTATATAACCATAGAATTAATGACTATTAAAAGCCGGGTGCTGTACATTTAGTCGGCATATATTTAATGCCTACCATGTGGATGGCATTCTGCTTAGAACTTGGGAAGATAAAAAGACATTGTCTTTGCTCTCAGGAAAAGTGAGATCAGTAAGGGAGACAAGACACAGGTGCGAGGGACTAGTTAACTGGGCTGAGTAGTCTGTGCCAGACAGTGTGCTAGGTGTGTCAGATACCATTGCAGTCTGTGGACAGCAGCCTGACATCACTGGGTGCTTACCAGAAGAGTCTTAGACCTTAACTGCCCGGAACCTGCTGGATCAGAGACTTCATTCTCACATATCTGTGGGTTATCCATAGGTATATTAAAGTTTGAGCCGGGCTCAGTGGCTCAGCCTGTAATCCCGCGCTTTGGGAGGCTGAGGTGAGTAGATTGCCTGAGCCCGCGGGTTCGAGACCCGCCTGGGCAACTTGGCCAGACCTCATCTCTACAATACATCAAAAATCAGCCAGGCGTGGTAGCACACGCCTGTAGTTCCGGCTACTTGGAAGGCTGAGGCGGAAGGATCGCCGGAGCCCAGCAGGTCGAGGCTGCGGTGGCCGGGATCCGCCAACTGCACTCCAGTCTAGGCGACAGAGTGGGACTCCAACTCGGAAAAAAAAATAAAAAATTAAAAAATAAAGTTTGAGAAGCACCGTTAATATAGCATGTCTCATTTATTCTTAGCAGTTTTATGAATTAATGGTAATTGCAGTTTGAAGGGCATGATGAAATAAAGGTATTTTATTAGAGGATAAACTAGAGACTCATTTGAATGATAAGCTCTTTATATGGATACATTCCATTCCTGTGTTTGATTCTCAGCTCTGAAGATTCAGAAATTACATCTAAACAATTTGAATTTATCAGGTTTTGGGGATTCGCTCAAGCTAACTACAGTCATGAAAGACTGATGTGCAAACTTGTGTAATTTCTTTTAAAATATGGATATGTTGATACATTGACCAGAAAGTTGACTTTGGCAATAAAATAAACTGTCTTATGGGTATTAAATTTGGGGAGAGTTTGAATTTGTATTTCAGAAGTTGCTTGATGAACATAGAATCGCCCAAAAGAAAGAATAGTTTTTGAAGGATATATCCATTACCTGGTAAGTTCTAAAAGGACAGGGACCATTTCTGTTACACTGTCTTGCAGAGTGCTTAGCACATGGTAGGTACTTAATTTAATGCTTGTTGGATGCAAAACATTTGAATGAATCAGAAGATAACTTACGTTTAACCAAACATCTGGTCTATACCTAAAATTACATAAGCCTAGTGTTAGGTCTTCTTCTGCCTTGGAGGTAAGCCATATGTTTCTATTTCATCTGGCTCAGCAAAACATTTTTTCACAATACCAGGGTATGTCTTTATAAAACAACAATGACAAAAACATCTCTTTATAGAAATATACATATAGTTTGAATAGTTCATCTTTAATATTGAGCTTTTTTAAAGTTATAAAGAAGTAATAAGTTTCTGGGTTGCCATCATATTTAGCTCTTCTTCAACATTTAGGGATTAACTTTGATACAAGTATTGAGACTATTGGTTATTATGCTCTATTTATGAAACATCTATAAGATTATGTACATTGAAGTTGTTATACTTATTTGTACCATTTTTGTGCTTTCACATAATTTATGTTTTCTAGATAAAAAATATATAATTATTCAATAAACAAGAACATAGTTTAAATTTCAGAACCAAGTTATTTTTAAAGGTCACTTTTTTATTTGTACTGAAAGAAGAGTTGGATAGGAAAAATTCTTTTTGAAGTTTTGTGGTTTCTTCAAAGTTTCCTCAACCAGAACATTTTTTCTTTCTTTCCCTTCTGTTTTGTTTTGTTTGTTTAAATGGAAGATCAATGCAATTTTTGATTCTTTGAATCTTTAAATCTTACTGTTTCTGTCTCCTAGAGAAATTTATATAGGTCTGGAAGGTTCTTCTGTTTGTAGTTAGATACAGGTCTAGGAAACAAACTATTTAGGTATAAAATTCTAAATTTTGTCAAGCCAGTGAGCTTTGGACAGTATGGCAGTTTTCTAATAAGCTGCAAATATTCAAAGCTTACTCTGGGATTTACTATTTTTGTTTATATTAAAATATGTCTTCTTTGTTACTTTGCATGCTTTGATAACATCGCTTGGTAAAAAGTATCTTCGATTCAGTTATCAACTCCTGGAGGAAGAGGTTTTACAGGTTTTGTTATTGTTGTTTTTTGATTTTTGATTTCCTGCATTGTGCTTGTTCTCTGAAAATCCAACATTTGGAAATTTAGAGTAAAAAACAAATTTCAATTGCACATTACTTTTAAAAAGTTTCCCTTAAATAGTAACTGTTGATAGTACATAGTATGTGGGATAGTACAAAAGGTGAACTCCCAGGTAAGACCTGAATTTAAATTTTACCTTCCAGATGCCAAGATTCTAAATGTAAGGAGTCTCAGGTTCCTCAAGTGTAAATGGGGCTAGCTATTAATGTTTCATAATGTTCTTGTAATGAGGACAGTGTCTTCTTATTTATGTTTATATTCCTAGCACGTAGTACAATGGCTAGCATTAAAGAAAAACTGAATAAATAGGAAGGAAAGTGCTTGGTACATTCTTGGGACTTAGTATATGCTTGGCAGGAAATCTAAGGGTTAAGTAAACCTAAATCCAAGTTTTACCAGTTGTTTACCATACATGCTGCATTCATGCATATTTCTGGGGCCATTTAATATGTTTTCTTTCTATTTTGTTTTATTTTTTATGAGTTAAGAAAGGTAGATTTATTATAGGGAAGATACATTGTGAAGAGCACAATGGGCAGAGCAGCAGAGAGAGAGTGTTTGCTATCCACTAAGTTTTCTTTCTGTTTTAGACCATTGTAAACATCCAGGTAGAGACTATCCGAAGAAGAAAACTGATTCATTGAAACTTAATTTACTGCCTCTAATTTAGAATTAATAAACATTGGAGAAAAACAACTGAAATTTATCTTTGTACTGATTTATAAAACTTTCAATAATTTTTCAAGAATATTTATAATTTTGAAAATCAAATGGATGGTGAGATACTACCTCACATTCATTAGGATGACTACTATCCAAAAAGCAAAGTAAGTATTGGTGAGGATATGGAGAAATTGGAACCCTTGTGCACTGTTGGTGGGAATGTAAAATGGTACAGTTACTATGGAAAACAATATGGCAGTAAAATTAAAAATAGCATTACTTCTGGGTATATATCCAAAAGAATTGAAAGCAGTTTCTCAAAGAGATATTAACACACCCCTGTGTTCATTGCAGCATCATTCACAGTAGCCAAAAGGTAGAAGCAACCTCAGGGTCTGTCAGTGGCTGCATAGATAAACAAAATGTGTTGCATTCATATAGTGGACAATTATTCAGTCTTAAAAGGTAGGAAATTCTGACTGGGTGTGGTGACTTACACCTGTAGCCTGTAATTTCAGCATTTGGGAGGCAGAGATGGGAGGATCACTTGAGGCCAGAAGTTCAAGACCAGCCTAGGTAACATAGTGAGATCCCATCTCTGTATATGTAAAACAAATAATTAAATAAAATTTTTAAAAGGAAGGACTTTTTTTGTTTAGAAGAGTTACTGGATCAAGTGTGTTGAATGAATTAGTGGGATACAATTAGAGTCCCTACTGTAGTCCAGAAAGATAAGAGCCTGAACCAAAGTAATGGAAGTCAAAATGAAAAAAGAAGCCAAAGATAATTGACAGATTTTATAATAGGTTGGATGTGAATGTTGAGTCAGATCAGAGACAAGAATGGTTCTCAGGTTTCTTGCTTGAGTAACTGAAAAATAATAGAAAGGAATGATAGAGTTATGTAAAGAATTGTTCTAGTCTTGTACATGTTGAGTTTAGGTGCCTGTGGGACATCCTGATTGAGATATAAAATAGGTAGCAATATGTGCTTGGTTCCTAAATATCTGTTAAATGAAAAATGAGAAAGAAAAGTCTGTGCTGGACTGTTTGAGTGTATCCTTCTATCAGTGGCAGTAGTCATGGGAGTGCTTGAGAATGTCCAAAGAAAATGGGTAGAGTGAAAAAAATGTTAACTGAAAGGAGAAGGGATTAGGATCAGAACTTTGGGTAAAAATCAGTAACTGAGCAGAGAAAAAGAGCCTGTGAATAAAGTTAAAAGCACAATTACAAAATCATGGGAAAATGAGAAACTAGTCTCATGAAAGCCAAAGGTAGGAGAGAATTTCATGAAGAATGTACTTAAAAATATTGGGAAGAAAACCCTAACAGTTAACATTTATAGAGCATGTACTCTGAAGTAGGCACTTGCCTAATTTTTCTACATGTATTATGTCACTTAATCCTTACAATAAACCGATGTTGTAGCTGCTCTATTATCTGCTTTCTACAAATGAGAAAATGGAGGCTTAGATAGGTAGAGCAGACTTCCAGTTTCAGCTCAACAGGCAAGAGCTTGGAAGACAGCACCCCTATTGCTACCAGAGCCATAAAGTGGAAGAGACACTTGTTAATTCTGGTCAATTCCTGGAGTTTGAGTGTGAACTGTTGTAAGAGTGAGAAACCCCAGGGGTCTGTGATCTTAGGAGGTCCCTCACACTTTGTTGGATTTTACTTCTAGGAACCCCACCAGGTTATTATGGTGAAAAGCCCAGCAGGATCCCCTTATAGCTTAACCCGTGAGGAGGAAGGCAACCGTTTAGAAATATGCTGGAACATTTTCCACTACAAAGGTCACTTCAGTGCCCTCTAGTCTTCCTGTATTATCTAAGAGGGCGGGAAGAAGTGAAAAAACAACTTGTGAAGGTCACAGCCCAGGGAGGCCGAGGCGAGTGGGCTGCCCGAGTCTGCAGGTTCAAGACCAGCCTGGGCAACTTGGCGAGACTGTCTCGCCACGATAAATAAAAAATTAGCTGGGTGCAGTAGCGCTCACCTGTCATTCCAGCTACTTGGAAGGCTGAGGCGGAAGGATCGTTGAGCCCAGCAGGTCAAGGCTGCGGTGACCAGGAGCGTGCTACTGCACTCCAGTCTGGGCAACAGAGTGAGACTCCAACTCAAAAAAAAAGATGGCTTTACTCATAAGATTATAGAATGCTTCTGCTTACCCATACCTTACCACCACATCAATGGGGATACAATACAGTACAATAACAGTGGATTACAGCTGAAAGACTTAGATGGAGCCTATTTAAGACAAGTTCTTAGGGAAAGCCGAAAGATAATAGATAAAAACAAGGACACTAGAGGAATCTGCCATCTACAGCCACAGCGAACATTAGACACAGTCCTACTCCCAGCCAGACTGACATAAAGCTTCACACTAATGATGTTTACCTCAGTTCCTATTTTTACATGATGCGTCATTTCTGGCTTCCAAAAAAAAAAAAAAAATTACAAAACATGGTAATAGGCAAGAAAAACACAGTGTGAAGAGACAGCAAGCATCAGAAGCAGACTCAGATGTAGTGTACATATTTTGTATTTATCAGGAAATTTAAAGAACTATGATTAATATATTAAAGGCTTTAATGGAAAAACTAGACAGCATGCAAGAACAGATGGGCACTACTAATATAAGCAGACACATGGAAACTATAAGAATCGAACTCTAAGAAACTCAAAATCAAAAACGCTGTAATGGGAAGAATGTCTTTGATGGGCCTATCAACAGGCTAAACATGACTGAGAAAACAGTCGTTGAACTTGAAAATATGTCAGTAGAAGCTTTCCAAACTGAAATGCAAAGAGGAAAAAGAATGAAAAAGAATAGCGTCCAAGAACCATGGGACAATTTCAAAAGGTGTGAAATAACATGTAATTGGAATACCAAAAGGAAAAGAAAGAATGGAGTAGAAGAAATATTTGAAAACATGATGACTCGAAATTTTTCAAATGATAAGTAAAGCAATTTGACCAAGGTCACATAGCTACAACATGTTTGTGAAGCTTGGATTCACATTCAAGTATGCTGACTTCAAAGCTAGTGCTCTAATTCTCCATGCCTCACATAGAGAAGTGGAAATTTACATAATGAATAAAATAAAATCCACTCATGATCTCATTATGAGCAGTAGCTTTCAAAGTTTAGTGTGCACCAGAGTTACCTGGAAGCTGAACACAGTGGTTTGTGCCTGTAGTTCTAGCTACTCTGGAGACTGAGGTAGAAGTATCACTTGAGCCCAGGAATTCCAGGTTGCAATGAACTATGATTGTGCCACAGCACTCCAGTCTGGATGACAGACCAAGACCCTGTCTCTTAAAAAACAAAAATCTGGAGAGGCTGTTAAAACATAAATTATTGGGAACCACCCCCAGTAAACCTGGAGTGGGGCATTTGAAAATTTGCATTTCTAACGAGGAAAGTGCTGTTATAAAGCATCTAGATCTAGAATTTAAAGTGAATTTTGCCATTTTAGTGCATTTCCTTCCAGATTTTTTCTAGACAGACTTGTATTTTATTTTACAGACTTGAGATTATATTGAATATAGTTTTATGTCCAGGTTTTTCCACTAATTGTGATAAACATTTTTCATGCCATAAGTATTTCTTTAAAATATCATATATAATAGCTGCATTCGTTGTACGTATGGACTATAATTTATTTAAACTTTCCTTGGCTGTTAGATACTGAGTTTTTTCCAAATTTTCTGTTATAAATAATGTTGCAATGAGTGTTCTTACACGAGGATTTTTCACCCAGCTTTGATCCCCATCCTCTACCTTCTTTGGAAAAATAATTTCATTTCATTTCATCTCTGATGGCCCTCACTAGTTAAAGAAAATAATCTAATTTCCAAGTTCTGTAATACCTTGTGATCCTTTGTGCTAATTATATTATTCCTTTCCAATTTTTTAAATAAAGTCAAAGACACAGATAATTGTCAATTAGAGCTTATGCTCAGTATAAAATACATATTTGCTTGTTGTCTGTCTATCCTGTTTTACTGGAAACACCATGAGATGAGGGATTTCGTTTTATTTATTGCTAAATCCCAGGACTCTAGGAAATCTGTATTTGTTGGAAGAATGAGTGAACCAAGAGTAACACTTTGAAGAAATTTAACGTTACCCTGCATGGCCTTATTATAGGTAAATGTATTTGCCTGTTAATCTTCTGAAAATACTGAAAATAGTCCAGAGTTACCATTACATTTGAAGAGGCACTCAGATTGGGAATCACATATTTCATCTTACCTCATCATTTTAGAAACTGGAATGGCACTAACTTCGACATGGTGATTGGGCACACATGTGTATTTCTACCCTTCCCGAAACCCCACTAAAATGACAGTAAAGGAATAAAAAAGGCATAGACCTGCAGGGACAAAGAGAATAGGAGAGGAGATAATGTTGGTTTGTAAAAAGACATAAAGTGAGGATGTAATACATTATTAAATGAATGGATGATAGGCAAGTAAGATAGCATAATCAAAGAAAATAAATGTAAGCCTGTAGAGGAAGGAGCTAAAAAGAAATAAACAAATTTGAGCTTCTTGAAAGACTTAGGATTAGGGACAGCAGCCACCTCTGAAGGCATGCATGTAAGGTGAGGCTAAGCGTAGGAGGTTTGGATGCTAAGGCAAGTGTTTAGATCTCCCACCGCCTTGAGTAACCAGATGACCGCTCTTACATCTATGCAGAAGACTGGAGGTTTGCTCTCTGAACATTTTAAATCAGAGGGACTCTGTACTTAGGGGCACAGCTGACGGTGGAGATGATGTCCCATCTTAGATGTAGTAGCTGAAATGATAAAATTTGTATGAAAATAAATATTATCACATAAATTTTTTTTTTTTTTTTTGAGCCACCACAGCCTCCATCTGCTGGGCTCAGACGATCCTCCCACCCCAGCCTTCCAAGTACTTGGAATGACAGGCATGTGCTACCATGCCCGGATTATTTTTTGATTATTGTGGAGGCGAGATCTCGCCAGGTTGTCCAGGCTGATCTCGAATCCCCAGGATCAGGCAATCCTCTGACTTCAGCCTCCCAAAGCACGGGATTACAGGCTGAACCACTGTGCCCTGCCAGATTAAATATTCTAAGTAGGACCCAAGATTTAAAAAAAATCTGAAAGATGGTAGTATGTCTACTAGATGTCAGAGCAATGGAAATTTGAAATTCTTACTTAAGATCTTCATTAGTAATGAGGAGGAGGAGTTATGTACCTCTTTCATTGGTTGATTTGCATTGGTAGCTAAATTATAAAATAGTTTTAAACACTAAACGCCTCAAAGAAAAGTGAAAAGAAATTTAGAGATTAAAAGTCTTCAGGTGAAATCAAATAAAATGACATTAGATATGAAATTATGCTGTTATGATGAAGGGAGAGGAAAACTAAAGTGTGACCTCAAATATCAGTGACTTTATTACCTTTCAGCCACTCACTTTTATGACTAAATTGTGAATATTGCCATTATCTAGGATTGTGCCACCTCTGCAATCTTGAATTTTGATATTTCATCCTTGAAGTATAACCTTATTCAACGTTGAGTATCTTAAAATAATTTTGTGAATTTCAAATTTACAGAAAAATTGCAAGAATAGTACATACAGAGAATTTCCCACATTCCCTTTATCCAAATCTTTAATTTTAACATTTTGCCACATTTACCTTTTTTTTTTTTTAATGAAGTCTTGCTACGTTGCCCAGGCGGCTGGTCTTTAACTCCTGGGCTCAAGCCATCCTCCTGCCTCAGCCTTCCAAACTGCTAGGCTTACAGGCAAGAGCCACTGCACCCGGCCAACACATTTGCTATTCATAATTCTTTCTTTTTGTGTATATATTTTTGTATATATATTTTCCCTTGAACTGTTTGAAAGCATGTTACATACAACCATCCCACTTTATCCCTTAATACTTCGTTGTGTATTTCCTAAGAACAAAAATAATCTCTTTTGTAAAATCTTTATTAACTTTAACATGGACAATATATTTTTATTTAATTCTACAGTTCATATTCCAATTCTGTCATTTGTACCAGTTGTCTATAATGTCTCTTATAGCACTTCTGCCTCTGGCACAGATTTCAGTCCTGCATCACATATTGAATTTAGTAGTCATGTCTCTGTAGTCTTCTTTAATCTAGAGCAGTATCTTAGTTTTTCTTTGTCTGTCATGACTCAAAAAGAGTTTGGATCACCTGCACAAATTCATAATCTCCTTGTACCTCTAATTCCATCACGTTTCTCCACTTTGCAAACTTCTTCACTTATGTCAGAGAAAATACAAGCCGTAAAACACAAACTCCCTGTATTTCCTGACACATATACATTATCTGTATCTATTGGACTACTGCAAAAGCCTCTTAACAGGTTTACTTACTTGCATTTACCATACTGAATATCTGGTTAGGCATTCGCTATCTAAAATCCTTTAATGTCTTCCCATTACCCTTAGGATAGTCTGAACTGTTAAACAGACTAGAGTTTTATTTCTACAGGTTTTTTTTCCTTTCCTGATTGCATGTTTAGTATCACTCTCCATATGCTCTACATTTCATCATAGTGAACAATTTGTTGTTTCCATAATGAAAGTGCTAGCTGGTGCACATATTGTTTTCTTATCCTAGGCTTTATTTAGTGAATTATGTTGTTTGGTGGTTAAGAACATGAAATAGATAGTAAATCCTAATGTGTTAGAATTCTATCTCAGCCACTTAAGAACTGCGTAACTTTAGGCAGTGTCCTAACTGCCCTAATTTCTTCACATGTCAAATGAGGAGCACAGCAGAATCTGTCTCATATTGTGGTAAAGCATGTACCAGAGAACCTCACATGCAGTAAGAGCTCCATAAATGTTATCAATTGTTACTTATTGTGTACTGTGTTGAATGCTGGGGACTAAAACAGATTTGGACCATGCCTTCTTAGAGATTACTTGCTGTAGAGGAGAGAACCATTAAAGAATTACATAATTATTTAACTGTATGTGGGATAAACCATTAAAAAAAAGTTCAAGGTTTCAGAAGAGGGACATCTAATTTAATTTTGTCTTACTTCAATGGCTTTGACTGTGACATTCCCCCTGCCTAAAACCTACTTGTTTTTGGCAGAAGGAACTGCAAATTCAAAAGCCTGAAGCAAGGTACATAGCTTATTAGAGGAATTAAATAAGGGCCAGTGTGGCTGGAATGGAAAGGTGAGGGTGAAACTGAGTAGTGTGAATTGATGTAGTGTGAACTGAAGTTTGTAAATTAGGCAGAGGCCAGGTCTTTTTGAAGACCAGGTCAAGGGGTCTGACCTCTATTCGAGAGCAAGAAGAAGCCATTGAAGCTTTTAAAACAAGGAGATAATACATTTTATGTTTTTAGGAGTTCACTTGTCCAGACATGGTGGTGCCTGCCTATAGTCCCAGCTATTCAGTAGGCTGAGATGGGAGGTTCACTTGAGGTCAGGAGTTCAAGGTTGCGTAGTACACTATGATCATGCTTTGAATAGCCACTATACTCCAACCTGGGCAACACAGTGAGACCTCATTTAAAAAAAAAAAAAGATCACTTGGTTGGAGGAAAATTGGAGCAGGGCAAGAGGAGATGATGGTGGTGGGTTAGGTGGCAGCAGAGGAAATGGCAGATTCAGTTTCAAAGTCTAGAGATCCTGAATGTGTTTGTGACTGGATATGGGGGTTTGGAGGGAGTTAGGGATGAATGAACACTTCTCCAATGCAACTTCTGACACTTTCTTCTGGTCTTTAAGTCCCATCCTCAAGTCTGAGGTGGATGCTATTCTTGTACTTCTGTAGTACCATCTACATACCGCACTGAATTTTAACCCTGACCTGCTAAATTTACTGGAGCTGGTCTGTTTTCCTTTTAAAGTAGAACATATTTATAGTAAATGACCAAGAAACATTTGATAAATGAGAGCACAAATGAACACAAAACTAGATGATGGTTGAAAACAGTATTTCCTTTCTAAGACTAGTTGTTGTGGTGGTATATTGTCTTTGGATCAAGTTATTTATGAAATAAGAATTCACTAAGAGCTACTCTACCTTCCAATCCCCCAAGCAAAGACAAGAATTGGGTTCTTGGCTATTTTTTTTCTCAACAGCATTTTGTCTGGAATAGGTTTTGGCCTTACGTGGGTCAAACAAAACAATAACATTATTTGTGCTTTCAGTTAATTAACCCTGAGGGCATTTCTTTACCTTCTTTGTTGTATGCTTTAAACAGTTTCCATGGTAAGTATTCCTCTTGGGGCTTATTATTTTATCTTAATTTCTGATGGTGGGGTTTTGAGCACCTAATTAAATGTTTGGTTTGTTTTTTTTTTTTGAGTTGGAGTCTCACTCTGTTTCCCAGGCTGGAGTGCAGTGGCATGCTCATGGCCACCCCTGCATTGATCTGCTGGGCTCCGGCGATCCTTCCGCCTCAGCCTTCCAAGTAGCTGGAACTACAGGTGCATGCTACCATGCCTGGCTAATTTTTGAATGATTGTAGGGACAGGTCTCGCCAAGTTGCCCAGGCTGTTCTTGTATCCCCAGACTCAGGCAATCCACTCTCCCTAGCCTCCCAAAGTGCTGGGATTACAGGCTGAGCCACCAAGCCCGGCATTATTGTTATTATTTATTTATTTATTTATTTTTGAGTCGGAGTCTTACTCTGTTGCCCAGGCTGGAGTGCAGTAGCATGCTTATGGCCACTGCAGCCTCAACCTGCTGGGCTCAGGTGATCTTTCTGCCTCAGCCTTCCAAGTAGCTGGGACCATAGTCGTGTACCACTACACCCTGCTAATTTTTTGATTTATTGTAGAGATGAAGTCTTGCCAAGTTACCAGGCTGGTCTCGCACCCCTGGACTCAGTTCTTTTGCCTTCACTTTCCAAAGTGTTGGGATTACAGGCGTGAGCCATTGTGCCCGGCTTTTTTTTTTTTTTTTTAAGAGATAAGAATCTTACTGTGCTGCCCAGGCTGGCCTCAAACTCTTGGGCTCAAGCAGTCCTCCTGCCTCAGCCTCCCAAGGAGCTAGGGAATTATTAGGTAAAAATTATATAATGCTATAATTTGTCTCAACTGGGATTTTTTTTCAATTAAAGGGTGTTTCGCGCCGGGCTCAGTGGCTCAGCCTGTAATCCTGCGCCTTTGGGAGGCTGAGGTGAGTGGATTGCCTGAACCCACGGGTTCGAGACCCGCCTGGGCAACTTGGTGAGACCTCATCTCTACAATAAATAAAAAAATTAGCTGGGCGTGGTAGCACGTGCCTGTAGTTCCAGCTACTTGGAAGGATCGCCGGAGCCCAGCAGGTCAAGGCTGCGGTGGCCGGGAGCGGCCACTGCACTCCAGTCTGGGTGACAGAGTGAAACTCCAATTCAAAAAAAAAAAAAAAAGGTTGTTTTGCTATTAAGTTGACACATTAATTTAGTTATAGTTACTTTATAATAATCAAATCTGTATATTTTTTGTGACCTAGTAGAATAGGAATAATTAAAAATAAAATGAATAATATATTTTTTTAGGAGCATGAAATATGCAGTTTTATTTAATATTTTAAGGAAAGGTGACTTATATAACTAACCCAGTGCAAAAATTATAGAAATTACTAGTTTAAAAATATTATTAGTGAAATGTCAGCAGGTTCCAGAAAGGCTCTTAACTTCATGAAAGCTAAGGCTAATAGCACTGTGACATTTTTTTCTCTTTCTGTATATGCTTCATGTGATGTATAATAGAAAACTTATTTTCTCACAATCAAATCTATATAACTTACTTTCCTGAGATTCTAAGCAACTTCCCTAAATTAGAAAAGTTAGTAATGATAATGGGTAATTTATTGAATGTTACTGTAGTTCAGGTAGTACCTCTCAAAACAACCTTGTGAGTTACTCTTGATATCGTGCTTTTCACAGATGAGGGAAATCAAGTGTTTGTGTACATGCTAGTACTATGTACTATGTATACTTAAGGAATGTAGAGAATTTTTTGGAATTCTATTGCACAAGAGAGTTGTCTCTTCTCACCTATGTATTAATTTATAGTTATCCCCTTATCTGTGGCTTGGCTTTCCATGGTTTTAGTTAACCATGGTCAACCAATATCCAAAAATATTAAATGGAAAATTCCAGAAATAACCAATCTTTAAGTTAAGTTAAGTTGTGCACCATTCTCAATATCATGATGCAATCTCTTTCTGTCCTTCCTGGACGTGAATCTTCCCTTATCTGGCTTATCCACACTGTATATGCTACCCCCCCATTAGTCATTGACATCTTCTACTTCTGGCATTCTACTGTAGACATTGCCATGGCTCAATGATCCAGGATCACCCATAGCAGATGATCCTCCTACATGTCATCAGATGGTCAGCTGTAGCCTAATGCTACATCACAGTGCCTCACTTCATCTCATCATGTACGCATTATATTATCTCACTGCATCACAAGAAGAATGAACACAGTATGAGAAAATATTTTGAGAGAGACCACATTCACACAAATTTTATTACAGTATATTGTTACAGTCATTCTATTTTATTATTAGTTATTGGTTTTTTGTTTTTTGAGTTGGAGGCTCACTCCGTTGCCTAGGCTGGAATACAGTGGCATGCTCACGGCCACCCCAGCTTCGACCTGCTGGGCTCTGGCCATCCTTCCGCCTCAACCTTCCAAGTAACTGTAACTACAGGTATGTGCTACCATACCTGGCTAATTTTTGATTTATTATAGAGACAAGGTCTCACCAAGTTGCCTGGGGTGGTCTCGAACCTGTGGGCTTAGGTAATCTACTCACCTCGGCCTCCCAAAGTGCTGGGATTACATGTTATTGTTAATCTTCCAATGTGCCTAATTTATAAATTAAACTTCATCATAGGTATGTATCTATAGGGAAAAACATAGTGGTATAGGATTTGATACTATCTGAGGTTTCAGGCATGCACTGGGCGTTCTGGAATATATCCCCTGTGAATAAGAGGGAACTACTTTATTCATTCATTTCTGTCAGTATGGACTTGTGAATATTTATTTTATACTTTGGGTTATAATCTGGTACTATTTTTTTTTGTTGCTCAGTTTATTCCAGCTTTGGCCTTTGGGAGCTCTTTCAGTTGGCTCCTATGTCCCTTTGCCATCACCCCATCAATATGGGTTTTTTGTTGTTGTTGTTGTTTTTAGCACTTCTACTACTACTACAACTACTAAGATCTGTTTCTCCTCACGGTACTTCTGACACCAAATGTGTGGATTTTCCACACCAAACAATTTTCTAACTGGGTGTCCTACACTCGAACTCCTTTCTGACATGAACTATCCAGAGTTAAATGCAGACCCCACAGGTTAAGGGCTCAGTCCCACAAGGCTACTTCCCATACAAGTTTGTTCATCGCCCATCAAAGGTAGTGAATCCTTGGGTCACCCACACTTCTGAGAGAATTGGCTACAAATTGGGGATTTTCACACCCTCTTTTCAGTTCCATAATTTGTTATAATGGCTCACAGAACTCAGGGAAACACTTTGCTTAAGGTTTACTGACTTATAAAGAATAACAGTGAACAAACAGATGAAGTGGTTCATAGGGTGACATCTAGAAGGCTCCTGAGTTCAGGAACTTCTTTCCCAATGGAGTTAGGGTATAGCCTTCTCCCAGCATGTGAATATGTTCATCATTCCAGAAACTCTCTGAACCCTTTTGTTTAGGATTTTTATGGTAGCTGTATTATTTAGGTATGATTGATTAAATCATCGGTCATTTGTGATTAACTCAATCCCCAGTCCCTCTTCCCTTTCTGGAAGTTGGGAGGTGTGAGGAAATGAGGATGAATTTTATTTTTTTTTGAGTTGGAGTCTCACTCTGTCACCCAGACTGGAGTGCAGTGGCTGCTTCCGGCCACTGCAGCCTTGACCTGCTGGGCTCTGGCTATCCTTCCGCCTCAGCCTTCCAAGTAGCTGGAACTACAGGCGCGCGCTACCACGCCCAGCTAATTTTTGATTTATTGTAGAGATGAGATCTTGCCAAGTTGCTCAGGTGGGTCTTGAACACGCAGGCTCAGGCAATCCACTCACCTCAGCCTCCCAAAGGTGTGGGATTACAGGCTGAGCCACCGAGCCCGGCTGAGGATGAATTTTTGACAGATAATTTCTTTTTTGGTATTAGCCTTCCTGATTATAATTCTGGTTACATTATTACAACTTGTTTACTATGAGCCAACTTTATGCAAATTCCTTTGTATACATTATTACTTTTAATCATCATAATAACTCTATGAGATATTCTTATTGTGCAGATAAAAAAAATAGGCAGCAGGACCTATTTGGTCAACATTTTGCTAATACCTGCTTTTTATTTATTTTTTTAGAGCCAGAATTTTGCTCTGTCACCAAGGCTGCAGTGTAGTGGTGAGACTGTGGCTCACTGGATCCTCAACCTCCTGTGATCAAATGATTCTCTTGCCTCAGCCTCCTGAGTAGCTGGGATTATAGTGCATACCCCCACACCCAGCTAATATTTTTATTTTTATTTTTTGTGGAGACCAGACAGGTCTCACCATATTGCCCAGGCTAGTCTTGATCCCCTAACCTCAATCCATTTTGCCTCAGCCTCTCAAAGTGTTGGAATTGCGGGCATGAGCCACCATGCCCAGCTATTACCTGCTTTTTAAACTTTTATATTAACAGCTCCGAATTTATGTAAAATCATAAAAAGATCCTGATGTTTGTTTAAAATCAGGAAACCAGTATTCATAAGGAAACTTTTTTCTTGACATTCAGTACATCTTAAATCATTTTCATGTGGTTTGAGTCTTTAAAAAATGTTTTTCTGGTTTTCAGATTGTAGAAAGTAAAGAAAGCTGTTAAAATTGACTTTATAAACTGATTAATTCAAGAAGAAATCAGTTGGCTTATAGAAGGCCTTTCACATTTTGTGACTGTGTGTGTTTTAAACCACACCACAAACTATAGATAGGAATAGCAACAGGGAGCTGGAAACTGCAATAAACTTTCTTCTAAACTATGAAATGCAACTGACAGACATCTTTTTATAGCCATATCTGTGATTGCACACTGTTTTTAGGCTTGATAATTTTTTCAATAAGGATAGTCTTCAAATTTATAAAAGCTGTTTACAGTAAAATAGCAAATGATGAGAAGACAGAAACCTACCCTGCTCATTTGAACACTAAGTTGGACTTCATTTCCCTTATAGTATAGACAGCAGTAGTATAACACAACTAAATATATGTTTATTGAGTAAACATTTTTTAATACTACCTCCAAAATAATTTTCCAATCCTTGAATTTTTTATAAAATTGAGGAAATGACAAATCTAAGTGAGAGAGGAAAGGGAAAGGAAAATTAACCCCTTTGCAAAATATTTTAAGCAACTAGGATTGCAGGAGTAAAATAATATAGTCCTTTTATTAACTATTGCTGTGTAACCAATTATCCCCAAACATAGCAGCTTAAAAATAACAGATACTTACTATCTTTCATAATTTCTGGACATAGCTTTACTGGGTGACTCTGGCTTAGGGTCTCATACAAGCATGGGGTTTCTCACGTGGCTGTTGGCAAAAAGCCTTGGGTCCTTACTGGTTGTTGACTGGACGGCTGTTTCTTGGCACATGGGACTCTCCATAGGTCACTGCATCTGGTATTCCACAGAGTGAGTCATTCAAGAGACTAAGAGAAAGACAGAGATCAAGACAGAAGCCACAATATCTTTTATAACCTGATTTCAGAAGTGACGGACCATTACTTTTGTTGTATTCTGTTGGTGACATAAACTAACCCTGGTGTAATATTAGAGGGGACTACACAATGGTGTACATACCAAGAGGTGGCATCACTGGGAGTCATTTTGGAGGCTGGTTACCACAGTCTGCCCTGTGGTCTCCAGTAAGTCACTCCCACAATGATTAGAATACACTTACTGTCTTCTAAGGTCCCCATAGTGGGCCTTCTGTCCCATTACAGCATCAGTTCAAAGTCCAGAATGTCATGTTAAATCAAGGCTAGGTGTAGATGAGGTACCTTGGTTGTAGTTACTTAAGTACAACTCCTTGAATACTTCTCTTGACTTGTAGATCTGTGAACTCAAGAGATGTTATTTGCCTCTTGCCATCTAATATACAATGGCAAAGGATAACATCTATAGAAACTTCAGTCACAAAGAGATTGTCTTAGAATACCACAGACTAGGTTATTCATAAATCAAGTTTTGCTTATAGTTCTGAAGGCTGAGAAGTCTAAGATCAAGGGGTTGGCACCTGGGGAGGGCCTTCTTGCTGTATCATGTCATATGCCATCATATGGGGGAGGGAAGGAAGAAGGGGGGAGGAGAGAGAGAGAGAGAAAGAAAGGGGGCTGAACTCATCCTTTATGTGGAATTTGCTTTTACTATAAAATATCTGCTTCCGAGAAGATGACATTAATCCATTTATGAGAGCAGGGCTCTCATGGCCTATTACCTCTTAAAGGTCTCATCTCAACACTGTTGCGCTGGGGATTAAGTTTCCACTACATGAACTTTGGGGGACATACTCAAACCATGGCAGAGGGGAAGTGAGAGGAACACAAGAGTAATTGGTTCATAAAATTAAGTCTGGCAAATATTGGAAGTTCCTTGATTGAGACTCAGTCCTACTGTCCAGAAGTTATTCTAGGTAACTTTTAGCTCTTTCCCCTGGGCTCTTGGTTCTACTCTCTGTCATCTTCCTTTTATAAGAAGTAGTACATGTTTGCGGCTAAACAGTTTTCTAAACCTGATTCCTGTCAATAGAAGTTTTGGGAGTCCAAATAATTTTTTCATTTTGTAATGTTTCATTTCCGACTGAAGGTGTTTCTGCAAATACAGTTCTCTTAAAATCTTTATGGGTCTCTCATGAATCTGATTGTTCACTGGACAAAAGTCATATATACAAATTTATTTGAGATAAGCTATTCTCTATTTTTGGCTTCTGCTGAGACAGCTGAGAGACAAACTTCTTTTGAAGGTCTATTGTTTGAAAGGACATGTGCAATACATACCCTTAAGCTTTTTAGAGATTCTTTTGTTAGTCTGACTGTCGTCTGTAGACAGCACATTTGATATTTTCGAGGTCTTGACAAAGAATTTTAGAACCACATACTTTGTTTTATGTTTAGACTTTGTTTTCCCAGCAGTGCCCTAAATTTGATCTTTGCCAAGAAGCCACTTCTTATCTTAGCATTTTTTGCCATCTGGAGAGGCAGGGAATTTTTCACAACCAGCAATTCCTGGCTCCTTTTTATTTAACAGTCTTTCCTTTAGGTTATCTTTCCTCTCTTGTATTTTATTATGTGCAGCTGCAAGAAAAACCAGGAAGTACCTTCCAACTCTTTTCCTCAACACTTCTATATCTAGATTACTCAGTTTATTGGGCATATTTTCTACTTTCTATGTTAATACAGATGACAATGTTGCAAAGTTTCTGCTATTACATAAAAAGGATTTCATTTTGCAGGGTCCATCAAGATTTTCCTCACTTTCCTTTAAGCTCTAACTTATAACCTGCTCCAAAACCAGCACTGTCTGACTCCAAAGCCTTTCCCACATTTTAAGGCATTTGTTATGGGAGCACCCCATTTTATGGTACCAAAATTCTGTCATAAATATCTAGTACTATTACCTATTAGTTTTCTGTTTTATGGTAACAAATTATTCCAAAACTAGGAGGGAAGAAGATTGGGGGTGTGTGGGTAGAGCCTTGGTGGAGGAGATTGTAGAAGTCTGAAGGAAAAAATAAGTGAGAGAACAGTACCAGGCAGAGAGATGGAGCATAAGCAAAAGTAGGGAGTGGGGAGGAGGTCCACATCAACTAAAGTGGGGTTTGGACAGTTAGGTATTAAATAGAGTTATTAACACTTAACATCTATTGAGTGCTTACATACATGCTTAGTATATGTTTATGTACATATGTTAAGTACTTTACATACATTTTCTACAATGTTCTTTAAATATTATTGCTGTTTTAGAAAAGAAAAATCTGTGTAGTCCTTAGGGAAAATAACCTACATGAAGCCACTTTGCCTATAAAAGGATAGAGGAGGGATTTGTTTTGAGGTCTGTTTTTTGTTTTGTTTTGTTTTGAGACAGGTTTCACTCTGATGCCCAGGCAGTGGTGTGATCACGGCTTGTTGCAGCCTCAGACTCCTGGCCTCAAGCGATTCTCCCACTTCAGACTCCTGAGTAGCTAGGACTACAGGCATGTGCCACAATAACTGGCTACATTTATTTTTTTTTGTAGAGATAGAGTCTCACTCTGTTGCCCAGGCTGGTCTTGAACTCCTGGACAAAAGTAGTCTTTTTGCCTCAACCTCCCAAAGTGCTGGGATTATAGGTGTGAGCCACTGCACCCAGCTTCTTTTGAGGTCCTTCTGGATGCAAAGTCTGGTGTTTTTTATAAATGCCGTGTAATATTAATTTAGTGGTTCCCAAGCTTGGCTGCTATTAGAATTCCCTGAGGAACTTTTAAAAAATACAAATTCCTGACCCTATCCCAGACCTACTGAATCAAATTTCCAAGGATGGAGCTTATAGATCCGTATTTTTAACAAGCTCTTGGTGACTCATGTGCTATAACTGACTTCTGACATATAAAAGCCTCTGACTTTACTGATCTTATAGTCTGAAGGGGGCGAGGAGGAGACAGCCAAGCAATGACAATGTTGGGGGATACATAGGACATAGTGAATTCCTGTTTCCTAACCATCTCTTTGCCTCCAGTCCTGCCCACCTCCAGTTGAATTATCCTTGTTGCTACATGAGTGATCTTCCTTAATTATACATCTAGCCAGATACTCCCTATTTTATAAATCTTTAGTTGATGTCTGTTGCCCAAGATAAAATCCAAACTCCTTTAATGTGTGCTATAAAAAAAAAAAAACTTGAGCCTATTCCCACCTTGCATTCTCTCTTTTTACTACATCTCATTATAGCGAGGTTAAGGAGTAAACATGAACTTTTCATGTTTCTTAGTTTATTTTCTGAAACTGCATTTTACTGTAATTTTCCTTTTTATTCTTAGAATTTTTTTTTTTTTGAGATGGAGTCTCACCCTGTCACTGGGCTCCGGCGATCCTTCCGCCTCAGCCTTCCAAGTAGCCGGAACTACAGGCGCATGACACCACGCCCGGCTAGTTTTTGATTTATTGTAGAGATGAGGTCTCACCAAGTTGCCCAGGCTGGTCTCGAACTCACGGACTCAGGCAGTCTACTCTCCCCGGCCTCTCAAAGTGCTGGGATTACAGGCTGAGCCACTTAACCTGGCCTAGAATTATTATTATTATTATTATTATTATTATTATTATTATTTGAGTTGGAGTCTCACTCTGTCGCCAAGACTGGAGTGCAGTGGCATGCTCTAGCCACCGCAGCCTCAACTTGCTGAGCTCTGGCGGTCCTTTCGTCTCAGCCTTCAGAGTAGCTGGAACTACAGGTGCGTGCTACCACGCCCGGCTAATTTTTGATTTATTGTAGAGATGAGGTCTCGCCAAGTTGCCGAGTTGGGTCTTGAACCTGCGGGCTCAGGCAGTTCACTCACCTCAGCCTCCCAAAGCGTGGGATTACAGGCTGAGCCACCGAGCCCGGCTTAGAATTATTTTTGAGAGAAGAAAATTGACCAAGTTAATATAAAGGATGATTCTGTCAAAAACATACCTAAGAATTAGTATCTAATAAACACCCATGAGAATGCATGGGGAATGGAGGCTATGCAATAACTGAAAAATGTCCCTATTTTGTTAACACTCTTAAAAAATACTTCTAAGGCTGGACACAGTGGCTCTTGTCTGTGATTCCAGCACTTTGGGAGGCTGAGGCAGGAGGATCACTTGAGCCCAGGAGTATAAGATCAGTCTTAAACATAGCGAGGCCTTGTCTCTACAAAAATGAATAAATAAATAAAATAAATGTGTGTGTGTGTGTGTGTGTGTGTGTATAACAACTACTAAGATCCTTATAAAACTAGATAAGCCTTCAGTCAATATACACTATATTAAAAAATATACAAGACAATCTGAACTGAAGCATAGGGTGCAGTGGTTCTAGTGTAAGAATGTGCTTGTTAACCAGTAGTTCTAGTATTGTTTCACCATCTAACCATCTTGTAAAAGTGTTTATTTCCACATATGGTCATTTAATTTTTTGTGAAGTGGGCACTCTACAAAAAGTAACATTTTCTTGACCACCCACTGAATATACCATTTCCATGAAATCAATAAATGTTAATATTTGCCTTTAACCGTGGCAAAATTTGATATATCTTACTGAAAACTCATTTATTATATTTATTTTTATTTAATTTTTGAGATAACATTTCTGGTATATTTTTTTTAAGACCAAAAGGAAATTTATCTTCTGGTATAAATGGAAAGACCTTGTTGCTAGAATTATCTTCCAGTGTGGTTTGGTCTGGAGGTTTAGTCTTATTAAGATTCCAACTCTGATTTTCTGTGTCACATTTCTGGTATTGAGTTAGATGAAATTATGAATTTAATAGAATTACTTGCATTATAAGCTAACCACTTTCTGGAGTTTAAGCATGACCTATAGCAAGAAAGTTAATTATGTCTAGAGCAAATTTATGAATTATGATTTTATTTATATTTCTAGTGACACGACTAATAAAAAGTGAAGTTTCATAAGACTTTGTGCTTGTGGAGGAGGACTGATTAGAGATCCTTTTTGTTTGTTTTGTTTTGTTTTTTGAGTTGTAGTCTCACTCTTGTTGCCCCGGCTGGAGTGCAGTGGCCACCACAGTCTCAACCTACTGGGCTTAGGCAATCCTTCTACCTCACCCTTCCGAGTAGCTGGAACAACAGATGCACACCACCACGCCTGGCTAGTCTTTGTGATTTATTGTAGAGACAGGTCTCACCAAGTTGCCCGGGCTGGCCTCGAACCCCTGGGCTCAGGCAATCCTCTCACCTTGGTCTCCCAAAGTGCTGGGATTACAGGCTGAGCCATCACACCCGGACCCTTTTTGTTTTTTTAAAGACCTCTGTAAACACATTTTTAATTAGTGGTAGCCATAATCAATACAGTGCTTCTTAAAGTGTCTCACTCTGTTGCCTAGGCTGGAGTACAGTGTCATGATCATGGTTTACCACAGCCTCAACTTCTGAGTTCAAGTGGTCCTTCCTCCTCAGTCTTCCTAGTAGCTGGAACTACAGGTGTGCACCACCGTGCTTGGCTAATTTTTTAATCTTTTGTCAAGACAAGTTCTCATTATGTTGCCTAGGTTGGTCTTGAACTCCTGGGCTCAAGCAATCCTCTTGCCTCAGCTTCCCAAAGTGTTGCGTTTACAGGCATAAGCCACTGCACCCAGTCAGAATTTCCTTCCTTTTTAAGGCTAGGTAATATTCCATTGTTTTTGTATACTACATTTTGTTTATCTCTCCATCTGTCGATTGACATTTGGGCTTTCTGCCTTCTGGCTACTGTGAATAAGGCTACGGTGAATACTGGTATATAAATATCTGTTTGAGTTCCTACCTTAAATACTTTTGGGTGTTTATCCAAATGTGGAATTGCTGAATTGTATGGTAATTTGATGTTTAACTTTATGAGGAGCCACCATACTATTATTATTTTCCAAGGAAGATACTATAATTATCACCATTTTGTAGATGAGGAAACTTGGGCACAGAGAGGCTAAGTAACTTGCCCAAGTCTCATAGCTAGTACATGGGATCCCAAGATCTGAACAGTGGTCTGGCTTCAGGTCAGTGCTCTTTACTGGTATAATATACAGTACATAATGACTGCTTTTGTTGTATCAGTCTTATTGACAGTGGGACATATATTTTCCTAATTGGGGACGATTGGCACCATTTGGAGTTTTGAGAACTGGACTATATCAAACCAATATTTTATTCTTAAGTATATTTCCAGTCATTGGCCTGTGTTGTTTTCATCATTCGATTTTTTTTTTCTTTAAGTGATACAGTTGCATGGGAGGCCTGACACTTTCCTGTTAGATGGGTGGTTTGTCAATCTTTTTTCTCGGGAAGAGGGTCTTTCCCAGACCCTGGGCTTTTCATGTTGATTACTTCCAGTATCTTCAAGGAGTGATCTGGATGGGTCATGGAAATGGGTAGAACATAGCCAGCCTCTCTGAATGAATGACTGTGATTTTTTTTTTTTTGAGTTGGAGACTTACTCTGTCACCCAGGCTGGAGTGCAGTTGCTTACTAATGGCCACCCCAGTGTCGATCTGCTAGGCTCAGGCAATTCTTCCATCCCAGTCTTCCAAGCAGCTGGAACTACAGGCACGTGCTACCACACATGCCTGGCAATTTTTTGGGATAATTGTAGAGATGAGGTCTCGCCAAGTTACCCAGGCTGGTCTTGAACCCATGGGCTCAGGCAATCCCCTCACCGTGGCCTCCCAAAGTGCTGGGATTACAGGCTTGAGCCACTGTGCTCGGCCTGGCTGTGATGATTTTTCCCTGAACCCCAGTTTTCTATGAGAATAGCCAGTGTGCTGAAGTCGCTTTTCTCATAGCTGCAGCTCTATGTGCACCAATGTGCCTTGTTACCCATGGGTTATCTTTTGACTCTGTTGTGGCCAATGCAGAGACAGAGATGGGGGGTCTCTATATTTCCAAAGCCGATCTTGAACTTCTGATCCCAAGGGATCCTGTTACCTTGGCCTTGCAAAGTCTCCAGCTCTGATTTTTCTCTTCCAGTACTTAATTTTGCTTTCCTTGTTTCAACAATAACAACAATGTAATATCCTTGCATACTTTGTTCCACTGAAGAATTTGAACATTTTGTTCATACATCATTTCAAAACCAAGGACAATTTTCTAACTTTTTTTCTGTGTAGCTATTCTATGTAAGACAAATCTGTCCTTAAGGAGACCTAAATGACTTTCATAAAAGGAAAGAAAAAAAGGAATTCTGTATATTTTCTCCTTTGAATCCAGAATCTGGTTGTTTTTATATACATCTTGTATAAAATGGAAGAGATTAAAAAAGAATATTTCCTTTTTTGGGTTAATATATATATATTTATATAAAAAAATATATTTATATATATATATATATTTTAGATAGAATCTTGCTAAAGTGCCCAGGCTGGACTCAAAACTCCTGGGCTCAAGCAGTCCTCCGTCTCAGCCTCCCAAGTAGCAGGAACTATAGATACATTATGCAGCTGGTGAATTATATCTTTTAAAAGGATCTTCTATATGTTGGCTGTTTCTCTAGTTTTCTCCAAAGCTGCTTACTTTTGGCATCTGTACTGTAAACTTAGACCAAAGTTGCCTTAGAAGTACAGTAGATGCTCTCCTTAACATGTGTGCCAGATTAGCATATAATAGTCATTTTCTTTCTAAAACATTTTTATTTGAAGGGCATGCTGGATACCTTTTGCTGTTAAGTATGATATTAGTTGAGTTTTTCATAAATGCCCTTAATCATGTTAAGGAAGTTTCCTTCTATTTCTGCTTTTCTTTTTAAAAATTGTGTGTGTGTGTGTGTATATACATATACACACACATGTATATATTTCAAATATGTGTGTGTGCATACATACACACACAGAAATATATAAGATATATTTTTGTAATTTTTGAGAATTTTTATTTCTTATTATAAGAATAACTCATTTTTTAAAATGCTGTGGCAGAAATGCATAGATGGAAATAAAAAACGAAGAATATCATTTTTAAAAAATATAAATTACCCTTTATACCTAATCCTGAATTGTACCCCACATCTTTAAAAATATATATATATATAAATATATATTGTATAACAATATATATTTATATATATATATATATATATAAATATAATTGTACAACAATGAACATTCATATATCTTAAGATTCTTATATAATTCTGTGGATTATATTATGGAATATACACCCACACAGATACACACAAATGTCTATCTGTATGGGAGTAAAAATAAATACACACATCTTATGATGTCTTCATATTAACATATGTGCATTTGCACATGCAAAGAAAGAATTTGTATGCAGAATGATGTGTGGAAACATACCAATACTTTAAATGTCCACTCTAGAATGAATGTATCATTTTACATGCTCAAGTAACTATTCAGAATGGGTTTATTAATCCTACTCTCGTCAGTTGACTTTCTGACTCTTCTCTTTCTGTTTCTCCTTCTTCTCTTCCCCCACTCCTTTTTCTTCTTCTCTGTCTCTCAGTCTCTCTCTCCTTCTCTCATTTTAATAAAAAAGAGAGGAACAATATACTATTATTATTTAAAGTATGCTTTTAAAATGGTAACCTAATGCTATTGTTATATATTATTACCATTTGTATTTTTCCTTTTGTGCAAGGCATATTTCTCCCAATTGGTTATTTTTATATCAATTCATGACTATATATAGCATTGTCATAATTTTAATTAAGGATGTTTGGGACTAAATTGTGTGCCCGTCATATTTATATGTTTAAATTTTAACTCCCAGTGCCTCAAAAAGTGATTGCATTTGGAGATAAAAACTACAAAGAGGAAATTAAGTTAAAGTATGGTCATCGGGATAAGCCTTAATCCAATGTGACTGGTGCCCTCATATAAAGGGGAGATTAACATACAGATGTGAACAGATAAGACCATGTGAAGGCACAGGGAGAAGATGGCCATCTCCAAGTAAAGGAGAAAGACCTCAGAAGAAATCAACCCTGCTAACTCTTTGATCCTGGACTTCTGGCTTTCAGAACAGTTGCCCAGGCTGGAGTGTAGTGGCGCAGTCATAGCTTATAGCAACCTTGAATTCCTGGACTTAGGCAATCCTCCATGTTCAACCTCCTGAATAGCTGGGACTACAGGCACATACCACCATGCCCAGCTAATTTATTTTATTTTATTTTTGTAGAGACATAGTCTCCTGGCCTCAAGTGATCCTCCCACCTTGGCCTTCTACGTGCTGGGATTATGGACATGAGGCACTGTGCCCAGCCCTAAAAAATATTTGTTAATTGACATAATTGTGCATAATATGGGGTACATTGCAACATTTTGATATATACACACAATGTGCAATGATCAAATAAATATTACTAGTTTTTGAGTGTTTTTTTTTTTTTTTTTTTTTGAGTTGAAGTCTTACCCTGTCGCCCAGACTGGAGTGCAGTGGCACGCTCCCGGCCACTGCAGCCTCGACCTGCTGGGCTCTGGCAATCCTTCGCCTCAGCCTTCCAAGTAGCGCTACCATGCCCGGCTAATTTTTTGATTTGTTGTAGAGATGATCTCACCAAGTTGCCCAGGCAGGTCTCGAACCCGCAGGCTCAGGCAATCCTCTTACCTCAGCCTCCCAAAGCGCGGGATTATAGGCTGAGCCACCGAGCCCGACTTTTGAGTGTTTTTATCATGAAAGGATGTATGTTGCCAAATAATTTTTCTGTGTCTGTTGAAATGATCATGTGTTTGTTTTTTCCCCTCTTCATTCTATAATGTGGTGCAGTACATTGACTGATTTTCATATATTAAACAAATCTTGCATTTGGGGGATAAATCCCTTTTGGTTATGGTATATAATCCCTTTTATACGTGACTGGGTAAGGTTTGCTAGTGTTTTATTGATGATTTTTGCATTTATATTTGTGATGGATATTATATTGGTTTGTCGTTTTCTTCTGATTTATTTTTTTGTGTTTTTAAAATTAGGTTAACACTGGCCTCACAGAATGAATTGGGAAGTGTTTCCTTCTCTTCAAATTTTGGAAAGAGTTTGGGAAGGATTGATGTTAATCTTTAATCAATGCACTTTTGATGTGGCACCATATATATATTTGCCTCTTAAACTTATTGTTTGGGACATATGACACAAAAATATATTCTGCATTATAAACAGCATAATGGAGACATGGGCTACAGTGTGGTATGTAGCTTTCACTTCAACATAGAAAATGTTGGTGACACTGCTTCTCTCAGTTTACTGATTAATTACAGGATAGATGAGAACCTCTTTTTGGTCTCTCTCTCTCTCTCTCTCTCTCTCTCTGTGTGTGTGTGTGTGTGTGTGTGTGTGTGTGTGTGTGTGTGTGTGTGTCAGTATGCTTTCATTCACAGTTCCTCTCTCTGTGTGTGTGTGTGTGTGTGTGTGTGTGTGTGTGTGTGTGTGTGTGTCAGTATGCTTTCATTCACAGTTCCTGGCTCATTACTCCCATAGCCCTTGTCACAGTCTTTTGTTACAATGTTGGGGCAATTTAGGCCGCTCAGGAGCAGGCCTCAGGAAGCAAAATCAATCTCTCTCCCTCTCTCCCTCCCCCGCTCCCCATCTTTCTCTTTTTCTCCTTTCACCTGCCTAAGGCAAGACTCTAATCTGATTGTGGTTCAAAAGACCCTCATTCCAGAGAGAGTCCTGCCCCATACTCTGGAGGAAGGAATGCTACCCAGACAGGCAATGCTTACTCAGACAATTCAAACAAACAGGCCTTGCTGAATTTCCCCAGTCTATTACTATAAAAGACCATACCTTTTTGTCCAATCACATTTCTACATGGTTGCCAACCATGCCTATGTATTGAAGGCTCCATTAAAACCCAAATGGACAAGGTTTGGGGAACTTCCAGATAGCTGAGAACATGGAAACTGACAAGAAGGTGAAGAAGAACTCATTCAGTTTCTGGGAGGGTGGTGCACCCCAATTGCACAGGGACAGAAGTTCCCGTGCTCAGAACACTTCTAGACCTTGCCCTAACTATCTCTTCATCTTGCGGTTTGTATCCTTAAAAATATCCTTCTTAATAAGCTGGTAAATGTGTTTCTCAGAGTTCTGTGAGCTGCTCTAGCAAATTAATCAAACCCAAGAGAGGATCATGGGAACTCTGACATGAAGCCAGTTGGTTAGAAGTTTCAGAGGTCCTGACTTGTGACTGGGGAGATGGGAAGGGGAGGGAAGACTTGGGGATGGAACCCTTATCCTGTGCAGTCGGACACTATCTCCAGATAGATAGTGTTGGAATTGAATTGGGAGGATGCCCAGCTGGTGTCCACTGCTTAGTGGTGAGGAGAAGTTCCCACACATTGGTTCACAAAAGTCTTCTTCTGTGTTGCTATTGTGATGTGAGAGCAGAGGGAAAAGCATGGTTTGAGACAGTTTCCCCTAAAGAGACCTGTGTTTTATAGCAATTTTTATCCATAATTTATTCCCTTTGGCTACAGGTATATCAGCAAATGATGGCAGGGCATGAAATAGTGGCAACATACATACATTTATCATTAGTATTTTGAACATTTTTATTCTATCCCTCTTATACCAATGCTTTTAAGAGTATTTCTACTACTAAGTTATGATAATCCACATAGGTTTTTTTATCAATAGTTAAGTAACCTGGTTTTGGAAAGGTGAGACTGCAAAAGGAAATAATCATAGAGCCAGAGAAACTTTTGGCTGTTACTAATACTTTAAAACAAGCATTATTTCACTACAACATTTTATTTATTTATTTATTTATTTATTTATTGAGTTGGAGTCTCAAAAAATCAGCCCGGCTGATTTTTGATTTATTGTAGAGATGAGGTCTCACCAAGTTGCCCAGGCGGTTCTCGAACCCGCGGGCTCAGGCAATCCACTCACCTCAGCCTCCCAAGGCACAGGATTACAGGCTGAGCCACCGAGCCCGGCTCACTACAACATTTTAAGCAAACACATTCACATTAGAGTCATTTGGCAGGAAAATAAATGCTTGGAAATCTACCTTTGAGCTGTTAAGATGCTGCCAAATAAAATGTTTATTTTTCAAGGGTATGTTTGATTTAATGCTTGCCAGTATATATGTATATATATATTGCATAATAAAATGGATTGCCATCACAAAAATGTTAATGTATTATTGAGATTCTTCTGGAAGGAAATTTGCATTAAGCAATTGGCATATTTTATTTTTAACTTTTCAATACACTTTTTTGTTTGTGTAAAATATACATGCTGTTCATTAGAATATGAGAAATATTTGCTTATATAATTATCCTTCCAAGTATTAGAATATTCCTTCTTCTGTTTTTTATAACAGCTTTGTTAAGATAAAATTCACATACTGTAAAGTGTACCCATTTGAAGTGTACACTTTTTTTTTTTCTTGAGCCAGAGTCTCACTCTGTCACGCAGGCTTGAGTGCAGTGGCATGATCACAGCTACTGCAGCCTTGACCTGCTGGTCTCAGGCGATCCTTCTGCTTCAGCCTTCGGAGTACCTGGAACTACAGGTGCACACCAACATGTCCAGATAATTTTTTAAATTTTTTGTAGAGACGTGTTCTTGCCAAGTTGTGCAGGCTGGTCTTGAACCCCTGAGTTCAGGCAACCGTCTCACTTCTGCCTCCTGAAGTGTTGGGATTACAGGCATGAGCCACCATTCCCAGCTGAAGTGTACACTTTATTTTTAGTATATTCACAGGTACATACAACCATTATCCCTATCAGTTTTGAAACATTTTTATCATAATAGTTAATTCTTTTTTTGACTTTGAATTTCTTAGAATTTTAAAACATTTTAATTATTTTTAAATGTACAATTCAGTGACATTAAGTACATTTATCATACTGTGCAATGCAACCAGGAACAGTGGCTTATGTCTGAATCCTAGCATTTTGGGAGGCTGAGGCAGGAGGATCATTTGAACCCAGGAAGTCGAGATCAGCCTATGAAACATAGCAAGACCTCATCTCTACAAAAAATTGGGGGAAAAAAGCCTGCAATCATCACTACTATCCATTTCCAGAAGTTTTTCATCATCTCTTATTGAAACTTTGTACCCGTTATGCAATAACTCCCTATTTCTCCCTTCTTCCAACTCCTTGCATCTACCATGCTACTTTCTGTCTAAATGAGTTTGACCATTCTATGTACCTCAGATAAGTGGAATCATACAATATTTTTCTTCTGTATCTTATTTCACTTAGCCTGATATCGTCAAGGTTCATCCATGTTGTGTGTGTCAGACTTCCCTTCCTTTTTAAGGCTGAATAATATTTTGTGTGTGTGTGTGTGTGTGTGTGTGTGTGTGTGTGTGTGTGTGTATGTTTATTACATTTTGTTTATACATTTATCCGTTGATAGATACTTGGGTTGCTCTCACCTTTTGACTATTGTGGATAATGTTGCTGTGAACATGGGTGTAGAAGTATGTTTGAGTCCCTGCTTGCAATTCATTTTTTTTTTTTCTTCTTTTTTTGAGTTGGAGTCTCACTCTGTTGCCCAGGCTAGAGGGCAGTGGCATGCTCCTGGCCACCGAAGCCTCTACCTGCTGGGCTCCAGCAATCCTTCTGCCTCAGCCTTCCAAGTAGCTGGAACTACAGGCGCACACTACCACGCCAGGCTATGCTTTCAGTTCTTTTAGGTGTTTACCCAGAAGTGGAATTGCTGGATCAGAGGTAATTCAATGTTTCATTTTTTTGAAGGGCAGCCATATTGTTTTCCACAGCAACTGCACTATTTTACATGCCCACTAGCAATTCATAAAGGTTCCAATTTCTCTACATCCACACCAACATTTGTATCTTAGTCTGTTTGTGCTGCTAACAAAATTTCTGAGACTGAGTAATTTCTAAGGAAGAAAAATTATTTCCTCACAGTTCTGGAGGCTGGGAAGTCCAAGAGAAAGGCTCTGGCATCTGGTGAAAGCCTTGTTGCTGTATTATCCCACGGTGGAAGGCAAGAGGGTGAGAGGGGAAGAGAGAGAGAGAGTGAGCAAAAGAGAGAAAGGAAAAGGGACCAGACTTGTTCTTTTAGACCAAATCTACTCCTGAGATAACAGCATTAATCATGAACTCACATGGCCTAATCACTTCTTAAAAGTTTCCACTTTTTAATACTGTTACAATGGCAATTAAATTTCATCATAAGTTTTGGAAGGGACAAGCATTCAAACCATAGCAACTTGTTATTTTCCATTTTTATTATAATAACCATGCTAATGGGTATGCAGTGATATCTCATTATGGTTTTGATTTGTGTTTCCCTAATGACTAGTGATTTTGAGCATCTTTTAATATTCTCATTAGTCATATATAACTTCTTTGGAGAAATGTCTATGGAGAAAAGTTCAAGTCCTTTGCCCATTTTTCTTTTCTTTTTCTTTCTTTCTTTCTTTTTTAAAAATTTATTTATTGTAGTGATGAGGTCTCGCCAAGTTGCCCAGGCTGGTCTCGAATCTGTGGGCTCAGGCGATCCTCTCACCTCAGCCTTCCAAAGTGCTGGGATTATAGGTGTGAGCTACTGCACCCAGCACTTTGCCTGTTTTTCAAAAATCAGGTGGTTTGTTTTCCTGTCATTTATTTGTAAGAGTTTTTTAAGGTATATTCTGGATACGAATTCCTTATCAGATATATGCTTTGCAAATATTTTCTCTTTTCTATGGGTTGTCTTTTTCACTCTCTCAACAGTGTTTTTTGATGCACAACAATTTTTAATTTTAAGTCCATCTTATGCATTTTTTTCTTTTGTTGTCTGTGCTTTAGAGGTCATGCCCAAGAAATTATTGCCAAATCCAATGCCATGAAGGATTCCCCCCATGATTTCTTTAAACAGTTGTATAGTTTTAGTTCTTATATTTAGGTCTTTGATTCATTTTGAGTTAACTTTTGTATATGGTATAAGGTAAGGGTGCAACTTCATTCTTTTGCTTATGGATATCCAGGTTTTCCATCATTATTGGTTGAAAACATTATATTTTCACTGTTGAATTTCTTGGTAGTCTTGTCAGTTCGTTGAACATTTATGTGAAGGTTTAATTCTATGCTTTTTTCTATTCCTTTGGGCTATATGTCTGTCCTTATACCAGTACCACATTGTTTTGATTACTGTAGGTTTGAAGTAAATTTTGAAGCAGGAAGTGTGAGTCTTTCAACTTTGTTCTTCTTTTTTCAAGATTGTTATGGCTACTGGGGGTTCTTTGAGGTTCCATATATATAGTTAAGGATGATTTTCTCTATTTCTGCAAAAAATGCCATTGGAAGGAAAATGCCATTGGGATCTTGATAAGGATTGCATTGAATCTGTAGATCTCTTTTGGGAGTATATTAATTTGCTAGGGTTGCTATAGCAAAGTACTGCAAACTGAATGACTTAAACAATAGAAATTTATTGTCTCACAGTTTTGAAGTCTAGAACTTTGACATCAGGAGAATCTATGTTAACTCTTATAGTTCTTGGTGGTTTGCTGACCATTTTTGGTGTTTCTTGGCCTTAGCTGCATCACTGTCATCTCTGCCTTTATCTTCACATGGTGTTCTCCTTGTGTGTGTGTCTGTCTCTGATAATATGCCTAAATTTCCCCACTTTTATGAGGACACTAATCATATTAGATTAGGGACCCACCCTACTCCATATGACCTGCTCTATTTTGAAATAAGGGCACATTCAGTGGTACTGGGAGTTAGGACTCTTCAAAATATGTAGGGGGTCACAGTTCAAGCCATACCAGATAATGTTGCTATCTTAATATTAAGTCTGCTTGTCTGTGATCATGGGGTGTCTTGCCATTTATTTATGCCACCTTTATTACTTTCAGCAGTGTTTTGTGGTTTTTAGTTGCACGCGTCTTTTGCTTCTTTGGTTAAATTTATTTCTGAGTATTTTATTCATTGATGCTATCATAAATGGAATTGTTTTCTTAATTTCTTTTTCAGATACTTCATTGTTAGTGTATAGAAATGTAGCCGGGCTCGGTGGCTCAGCCTGTAATCCCGCGCCTTGGGAGGCTGAGGTGAGTGAATTGCCTGAACCCGCAGGTTCTCAAGACCCGCCTGGGCAACCTGGTGAGACCTCATCTCTACAACAAATCAAAAAATTAGCTCAGTGTGATAGCACGCACCTGTAGTTCCAGCTACTTGGGAGGCTGAGGCAGGTCGAGGCTGCAGTGGCCAGGAGCGGCCACTGCACTCTAGTCTGGGCGACAGAGTGAGACTCCAACTCAAAAAAAAAAAAAAAAAAAAGAAATGTTGCTGTTTTTTGTGTATTAATTTTATATCTTGCAATTTTGCTGAAATTGTGGACTCAGGATTTTCTACATATAGGATCTTATGACATATAAGATTATGTCAGTCGGGCTCGGTGGCTCAGCCTATAATCCCACGCCTTTGGGAGGCTGAGGTGAGTGGATTGCCTGAGCCCGCGGGTTCGAGACCTGCCTGGGCAGCAAGACCTCATCTCTACAATAAATCAAAAAATCAGCCGGGCGTGGTAGCGCATGCCTGTAATTCCGGCTACTTGGAAGGCTGAGGCGGAAGGATCGCTGGAGCCCAGCAGGTCGAGGCTGCGGTGACCAGGAGCGGCCACTGCACTCCAGTCTGGGCGACAGAGTGAGACTCCAACTCAAAAAAAAAGAAAAAAGAAAAAAAAAAAGATTATGTCATCTGCAAACAGAGATCATTTTACTTCTTCCTTTCCAATTTGGACACCTTGAACTTCTTTTTCTTGCCTAGCTCTGGCTAGAACATCCAATAATATGTTGAATAGAAGTGGTGAAAATAGGTATCCTTGTCTTTTTTCTGATCTTAGAGGAAAAACTTTCAGTCTTTCATCACTGAATATCATGTTAGCTGTGGGTTTTTCCCTTAATTATGTTGAGAAAGTTTATTTCTCTTCCTAGTTTGTTGAGTGTTTATTTTTGTCATGAAAAGGTGTCAAATTTTGTCAAATGCATTTTCTGATAGTTGTGTTCATGTGATTTTCCCCCCCCTTTATTTTGCTAATGTGATATATTACTTTATTTTTATATGTTGAGCCAGTCTTATATTTCTGGGATATATTCCATATGGTCATGGTATGCAGTCATTTAATTATGTTGCTGAATCTGTTAACCACCATAGTTTGCCATCTCTCATTTCATTATACTACTTTGTTTCCTTGCCAGTTTCTTAAAGAATATGCAATTCTTCTATATGAGACAAATTGTTCTATACCACCAAGAAAGATGAAACATTACCTATTTTCATTATATGAAGGAAATAAATATAATCCTGATAATCTCAACAAAACACCAAAAAAGGAAATTATCTCATATCCACTTATTAACTAACTATTTACAAACATTTATTGGAGCTTTTGGTATGATCCACACATTGTCAAAATTATTCTCAAGGTGCTTACAGTATTGAAGGGGAGACAAATAAACTGCTAATTACAGTATAGTTTTATATAATATTGTGGTAGAGATGTCCATGAGTGCTACATGATTATATAAGAAGATACTTAACTTAAAAAAAAGGAGTAGGGTAGCCTTCACAAGGTGAATTACTGAATGGTGAATAGGAGATAGCCAGGAAGGAGGAAAGCAGTATTTCAGGCAGGAGTGTCAGTCACATAAGACACTATGAAAAAGCATAATCAATTATCAGGATTTCCAGGGTGGAGGATCTGTTGGGAAAGTGTTAAAAGATCATTTATTTTTTAATTTTTTAGAGACAGGGTCTCACTCTATTACCCAGGCTGAAATACAGTGGTGTGATGATAGCTCACTGTAACCTCCAACTCCTGGGCTCAAGTGATTTTCCTACCTCAGCCTCCTATCTCAACCTTTTGGGTAACTGGGACTACAGGCGCAAGTCACCATAGATGGCACTAGCTTTTATTTTATTTTTTTGTAGAGACAGGATCTTGCTGGTTGCTCAGGCTGGTCTCAAAATCTTGGCCTCAAGCTATCCTCCTGCTTTGGCCTTCCAAAGTGCTGGGATTACAGGTTTGAGCACCTGGACCGAGAGATCACATTTTTGGGATAAGAAGAGGTTTAGTTCATAAAAAGCTTTGTGGGTTAAGGAGTCTGAATATTAATTTGAAAGACCTTGGGGACAACTTGAGGATTTTAAACCAGAGGATTACATGATTATATTTATCTTTTAGAAAGATCATCCTAGCAAAATGTGGACTATGGTCTGATGGGTGGAGTGGGAAGGGAGGGAAGGGAGACTAAAGGCCGAAAGGCAGGAAGTGCCTGTGTCAACCCAGACAGAAGCGATGAGGATTCAAGTTTAAGCAGTGGCAGTGGAAATGCAAGGGAAGGGACAGATTTCAGAAGGGTTTAATGAGCAGAATTGAAAGGTGTTGATAATCACAGAGCATTGTTGGAAACTGAATTAGCTGGAACAATGAATTAGGAGGACCATGATCTGGAAATCAGTAGAAGACAGCAGTGAGGAGTAGATGATGTGCCCTGAAGGGATGAACCTTGATGGAGTAGTAGTGTTTTTCTTTTTTTGAATGGAGTCTCACTCTGTCGCCCAGACTGGAGTGCAGTGGCATGCTCCCAGCCACCGCAGCCTCGACCTGCTGGACTCCAGCAATCCTTCTGCCTCATCTTTCCAAGCACCAGAACTACGGCACATGCTACCACGCCCGGCTAATTTTTGATTTATTATAGAGAAGAGGTCCCGTGGGCTCAGGCAATCCTCTCGCCTCAGCCTCCCAAAGTGCTGGGATTACAGGCTGAGCCACCGAGCCCCACCAGAGTGGTAGTTTTTAATAGGACATTGAAACAAGGAAGCTATCAGACGAGTTCAGAAGGTAGAACTTTCTGTAAGACACTGTGTAGCCTGGTCTCTTCAACAAGCTAATTTCATGGGGGTGGGAAGGAGTGAGGAGGAATGAAGGATTGCTTTAGTTTCAAAGAAGACAAAAAGAATATAACAACCAAATGCAGTTCATAATCTTTGATTGGATTTTAGGATGAAAAAAAATAGCTATAAGACTTTTGGGGACAGATGGAGACATTTGAATATGGAATAGATATTAGACAATCTTAGTTTTTGCTAACTTTTAAAGATGTCGTAATAACATTGGAATTATGTAGGAGAATGTCCTTATTTTTAGGAGATGCATGCTAAAGTATTTATGGATGAAGTATTCTGATGTCTGCAATTAGAGAGACAGAGATACAGAGAGGAATAAAAAATGGGAAAATATTAATAATAGTTCAATCTAGGTGGTGAGCATAGAGTTATTAATAATACTAAGCTTTCAGCCTTTCTGCATGTTTCTACATCTTGTTAAAGTTGGAATTTTGTTGGCCATTGCTAGGTCATTGCGGCCATTGCCCTGCTAGACTGGTGTGGTCATGTGCTCTTTGAGCTACAACTGTCGCCATGCTTCCTGGCTTTGGCCCCCTCCCCTACCTTGGGGAGGTGAATCTCTTCTTTCTCTCTGTCTCTAATTTACTTTCTGAATAAACTATATTTTCTAATAAAAAGTTGGAATTTTGGTAGGGACGTTGGAAAAAATATGACAAGCTAGAAGTAGGCACTATGAGTAGCCATGGGAAGCATTATGTTGCTAACATTCCCTTACATCCTTGAGATAGTTGATGTATCTACAGGAGAATGAGCAGCCAGTTCTCAAAAGACCTTCAAGAGAGGTGATGTGCTTCCCAACTTTTATCCCTTTAAAACATGAACATAGAAAATAATATTTGTATGGTACATTGGGGTAAAACTAGAAGAGCTTTGAGACATCTATATAGAATTTGATGAAAAATTTTTTTATAGTAAAATAAGTTTTTCAGAAAATAAGACAGGAGGCCAGGTGAGGTGGCTCAAGCCTGTAATCCCAGCATTTAGGAGGCTGAGGTGAGGGGATTGCCTGAGCCCATGGGTTCAAGAACAGCCTGGGCAATGTGGCAAAACCTCATCTCTACAATAGATAAAAAAAACTAGCCAGGTGTGGTAGTATGCACCTATAGTTCCAGCTACTTGGAAGGCTGAGGCAGAAGGAACGTCTGAGCCCAGCAGGTCAACGCTGGGGTAGCCATGAGCATGCCACTGCACTCCAGCCTGGGCAATGGAACGAGACTCCAACTCAAAAAAAAAAAAAAAGAAAAGAAAAGAAAACAGAATTTAAATAATGAATTTATTTTTAAAGTTTCAAATATTTTTTAATATCAGATTTTATGCTTAAAATGATTATACTTAATTCTTGATAAAACAATCTTTAATATGAGCACCTCAATTTTTAGTTTACTACCACTGAGAAACTTTATTCAGGAAGATATGTAAAAGCATTTTCCCAGCCATTAAAATATGTCTAGGCTTCAGGAACCGCAGGTTACAGTGAAGACATGGCCAAGTCCAAAAACCATACTACAAACAACCCAGTCCTGAAAAGGGCACAGAAATGGCATCAAGAAACCCCAATCACAAAGATATGAGTCTCTTAAGTGGATGGACCCCAAATTCCTGAAGAATATGCACTTGCCAGGAAGCACAAGAAGGGCCTGAAGAAGATGCAGGCCAACAATGCCAAGGCCAAGGCGATTGAAGCCCATGTAAGGTCCAAGGAGATTAAGCCTAAGATCCTAAAGGGCCCTAGCTGCAAACTTGATCAGTTTGCCTGCATTACTCACCCCAAGCTTGGGAAGTGCGTTCATGCCCACATTGCTAAGGGCCTCAGGCTCTGCTGGCCAAAGATCAATGATCAAACCAAAGTCCAGGCCATAGGTTCAGTAGCAGCTCCAGCTTCAGTCCCAGCTCCTGCTTAGGCTCCCACAGGTGCCCAGACAATTACAAAGACTCCAGAAAAGAAGCATCTGTCTGCCAACATGAGAACAGGAGGACTGCTATGACCCCTAAGCTGCCATCTATGTGGGGTTGGTATCCTCCTGTGCTATTTGTATACATAAACCTGAGGCAACAACAACAAAAAAAGAATTCCAACAGTTAAAATTATACTTAGAAAATTTTCTGATAATGCAAATGATTTTTTTAATCCAGTTGAACTTTCTCATATCAGTTATTTCAAAGTAATGATAAAGAAAGCTTGTCTGCTATTAAAAGGGCATATCAGTTGCATAGGGATGGAAGTAACTATAATATGTGAAGATGAAGATTTGGGACTGTTTCCTAGAGCCATGAACCCCCTCAATTTGAACTACTGTGCATTGAACTGAACATGTGCTCTGTGGGTATCTCTGGAGCGTGAATTTCTCCAGTAGTAGCTCCATGGGTGCCTTGTCCATGGTGGGTAATGGTACATTCTGTATCTGGCTTCTTAATTAGAAGATCATGGTATATCACCCTTTCGGCAATGTGAAGCAGTGGGTGCTTGATGGCATTTGTAGTGCTTACCACAATGCAGTTCAAGGCATGTGCTATCGGATCCTGATCTGCTCTGGACCCCCTGTGGGAAGCCCTGGAATAGACTATTTTCAAGTGTCCATCCTCATCTGGCCACACTGAGAAATAAGAGGATCATATTTTCGGGTGCCTCTGTAATTCATTCACATTACAGGTTGAGTGTCCCTTATGTGAAATGCTTGGGTCCAGAAGTGTTTCGGATTTCAGATTTTGGAATTTTTTCATATGTATAATGAGGTATCTTGGGGATGGGGCAGAATTCTAAACATGAAACATTTTCACATTTCATATATACCTTATACACATAGCCTAAAGGTAAATTTTGTATATTAAAATAATTTGTGAGCCGGGCTCGGTGGCTCAGCCTGTAATCCCGCGCCTTTGGGAGGCTGAGGTGAGTGGATTGCCTGAGCCCGCGGGTTCGAGACCCACCTGGGCAGCGAGACCTCATCTCTACAATAAATCAAAAAATCAGCTGGGTAGGGAAGCGCATGCCTGTAATTCCGGCTACTCGGAAGGCTGAGGCGGAAGGATTGCTAGAGCCCAGCAGGCGAGGCTGCGGTGGCCGGGGGCGGCCACTGCACTCCAGTCTGAGCGACCGAGTGAGACTCCAACTCAAAATAAATAAATAAAATAATAATAATAATAATAATAATAATAATAATTTGTGCATGAAACAAAGTTTGTGTACATCGAATGAGCAGAAAACAAAGGTGTCATTATCTTAACTACTCATGAGGACAGTCTCTGGTTGTTTGGCATTACCATCATTCCTGACTCTGAATTTATATGCTACCAATAAGCCATCATTTTCTTATACTTACTCACTCATAAATACTTAATAGCAAAAATATGATATGCCATTAACAATAAAAAAAAATGTGTGCAGGGTAACTCAGCAGCACAATGGCATCACCAGCATACCTGTATCAGCTGTTAAACAACAGTAACAATAATCGATGGCAGACTGTCAGTCTCTACCCATGATGTTGCATTTTGATAATAAGGTTACATGTACTGCACAGGTTGAGTAACCCTTATCTGAAATGCTTGGGAACTCAAAACATTTCAGATTTTGGAGCATTTTGGGTTTAGTGTTTTCAGATAGGGATGCTCAACTTGTATACAGTGTCCAGTGAGTGAGGATTCCTGAGTTAGGGAAGTTCCAGCTTTCAATTAAGACATTAATTATTCCTAATAGATGATAATTAGAAAAAGGAAGTTCCATGATCAAATGACTTTAAAAAATGCTGCATTACTGGGCCAATCTGCTTTGCATTGCCAATGCACTGCTGCTAACCCTACACAATATCAACCACCCTCCCTTTAGGCCCAGGGACTACTGTGGAAGAGGTGAGTGCATGAGATTGTAAGGGCCGGTTTTGAGGGATGAAACTAGTTCGGACCCTCCGAATCAAAGGTGGTGCCTAAACAGTTGATGACTCAACACATAAAATTTGTAAGTCAATTTTGTCCTTGCCTTTGGATTTTGGTTTTAGTTCTTATAGAGATTTTAAAGGTTAAGTGAGGTCCTTCCCGTCTCCATTTCTGTCCGATCTAGGACATTTCATTGGCTATAAGTCTTTTGACTCTAAGTTCCTCCCACCGAGGATCATGATGAATCCAGGGCAGATAACTACACCACCCTGGCAACGATGTGGGACCGAATAAAAACTTGGCTATTGGTACTGCCTAGGATACTTCTTGACCAAAGAGGGGAAATGTAAACTAGAAAAATAAAAATCGTGAATCATCCCCCCCCCACACACAAACACACACTGACTGAATGGGGGTCCTCATCTTGACCAAAGAGACCCCAGATCAATTTTAAAACCTTAGTTCATGGACATGATAGGAAAAGAAGTCAGAGATGCCTTATTATATGCCCTACCATTTGGGGTTTAGACACAACAACTGACAACATTAATGTTAAGACAGAAGCCGGGCTTGGTGGCTCAGCCTGTAATCCCGCGCCTTGGGAGGCTGAGGTGAGTGGATTGCCTGAGCCCGCGGGTTCGAGACCCGCCTGGGCAACTTAGCGAGAACTCATCTCTACACTAAATCAAAAATTAGCCAGGCGTGCTAGCACACGCCTGTAGTTCCAGCTACTTGGAAGGCTAAGGCGGAAGGATCGCTGGAGCCCAGCAGGTCGAGGCTGCGGTGGCCGGGAGTGGCCATTGCACTCCATCTGGGTGACAGAGTGAGACTCCAACAACAACAACAAAAAAGTTAAAACAGAGATCATAAGACTGACAGTGGGGAACAAACTACTGCCTTTCTTCTTCTATAGTTGCCCCACATTGGCCCCATTCAGCAAAAAGTAGCCAGATCAAATCCATCACCCACTTTCCATAGAAATAGAATGGAATTTGACAGTGGGGAGTTGTAACCAAGCATCATAGCCTTAAAATATGTTTTAAAGTTTTTATTTTTCTTTATCTTACCATGTTTTAGAAATGTATTTCACCATGCATGCTTATTTGATCTTATTGCTTGGAAATCCCAGGGGCTAATCTTTAAAACAGCCTTATTGTGGGACCCTCCTGCATGAAGGAAGGGAGTCACTAGACGATTAATCCATAACCTGACTGCAGCATACCTGCATACCAAGTTTCTCTTTTTAAACCTTTGCACTCAACCTAAAAATTGTCAATGACTTCTTTAAGATATCAGCCTGACCATTTCTCCATCTGCTGGTTTTTAGAATAAAGTCACTTTCCTTTTCTCTCCCCCACCCCCCACCAAAATGCTGTGTTAAACAAAGTTAATAAGTTTCATTATTGTAGAACATCTCAAAGACTTTAATATATCTACATATACTATAAATCCCCATATAAAACCATATATAAAATATTATTTACATAAACCATAATATAGGGAGCTTTCCATATATATATATTTTTAACACTGGAGCCTTTTATTGAGAAGCACCTTGAGGAATGAGTGTTAAACAGAGTACACTTTAGAAAATATTGATAAGTTGCTGGCTGAAGGTGGTGGTTCATGCCTATAATCCCAGCACTTCGGGAGGTGAAGGCAAGAGAATTGCCTGAGCCCAGGGGTTCAAGACCAGCCTGGGTACTTGGCAGGAACTTGTCTCTACAAAAAATCAGCAAATTAGCTGGGTGTGGTGGCATGCACCTGTGGTTCCAGCTACTTGGAAGGCTGAGGCAGAAGGATCACTTGAGGCCTGCAGGTCGAGGCAGTGATGGACATGATCATGACACTGCACTCCAACTTGGGAAACATAGTGAGACTTTGACTTGAAAAAGAAAAAAAAAAGTTCTTAAAAGTTAGTGCCTGTTATTAATATACAAACTTAGATATAAGAATGGAAGGATACTGCCTTAAATTATTTTACCTATTATAGGACAAAAGTCAACATTATGCTTATTGGTAAAACACTAGTGTTTTAGACTATTAAATAATAATAATGTTTTTGTAAAACAAGGATTATTGGCCAGGCTCGGTGGCTCAAGCTGTAATCCCAGCACTTTGGGAGGCCGAGGCGAGTGGATTGCCTGAGCCCACGAGTTCAAGACCAGCCTGGGCAACTTGGCAAGACCTCATCTCTACAATAAAATAAAAAATAACTGGATGTGGTAGCGTGCGTCTGTAGTTCTGGCTACTAGGAAGGCTGAGACAGATGGATCGCTGAAGACCAGCAGGTTGACGCTGAGATGGCTGTGAGCGTGCATGCCACTGCACTCTAGCCTGGGTGAAGCAGTAAGACTCCAACTCAAAACAAAACAAAACAAAACAAAAAAACAAGGATTATCATTACTTTGCATTAATGTTGTTTTGGTAGTTTTGGCCAGTGCCATAAGTTATGCCAGAGAAATAAGATAATAATCAACTGAAGAATTTTAATTAATAATTTTCAGGAAATAGATTTATGATTAATAGCAGAAACATCAGTGTTTATTTCAAATACCGGAAGTTTTGCAGGGATTAAAAAACAATTCCTCACAATATCTACAAAACCCATAAAATACCCAGATATTATCTTCTTGGAGAATTGTATAACTTATATGAGAAAAGTTATAATATATAGTATTTAATTTAGAGCTCTAAAATGGAAACACACACACACACACACACACACACACACACACACATATGGTGTGACAATTAAGTTCATGAATTCGTAGCCTTGCCAAGATTTTCAGTTAAGATTTTTCTGTTTCTCTATTGATGTTTATTTAGTTTGCTATGCTTCTCACAGTCAGCTGATGATTTTGATGCACAATTTGGTTAATTTTTGTGATGTTTTCATCAGTGCTGCTCATTACTGGCCATTCTGACCTCTTCATCAGTGATGTTTTCTCTTCCCTCAGAAAACATTTAATCCATTTGTACACTGCTGTTTTCTTTATGGCATTATCCCCATAAATTTGGACTAACATGTCCCTGATTTCACTTCCACTGCTGCCAGCTTAACAAGAAATTTAATGTTTGTTGCTTGTTCTAATTCAAGGTCCGACATTCTTGCGATAGCAGACAAAAGCATGCAACAACAATATTGAACACCACTCAGCAAGACACTGCCACATGACATGAACACAGTTGTGGGACACTGATATACCAAGGTTATGAAACCTTACTGAGTTGTTTGTACAGTGCTGCCAACTTAAGCACATGGTGGCAAGTTCATGAACTTAATTGTTATACCTCATTTCTTAGATGTGAAACAAATATTTTAAGATAATAATTTACATATAAGGTAATAATTCATAGTTCACATTAAAATAATAATTTACAATCAGCTGTAGCTGATTGCAATAGTAAGAAAACTTTCAATGGTATTTTATTTGAAATTTCTAAATTTTATATGGATTTCTAAATTTCGTTTGGGAGACTAAACTGTTATTAATGAACATTCCTAAAAAGAGACCTATACAGTGGCAATAAAGTAGTATGGTAATGACACCAGGCTAGAAACGCAAATCAGAATGGAATAAATAGAATGGACAATCAGTAGAAGTAATCTCAGTCACATAAAAGACTGTAATACATCATAAAGTAAAAGGAAGATTGTTCGCTAAGAATTGATTATAATAATGAAAAATTGGAAACAACCTAAACGAACAAATGGGGTTGGTTTAATAAATTTTGATAAAACTCTATAATGGGGTATCAAGCAGTCACTAAAGATAATATTGTATAGCCTTTTTTTTTCCCCCTTGAGTCAGGGTTTCATTGTCTTCCAGGATGGAGTGCAGTGGCATATCACAGCTTACTGCATCCTCAACCTCCTAGGCTCAGTCAATTCTTCCACCTCAGCCTCCTGAGTAGCTAGGACAACATGGGTCACCACATCCAACTAATTAAAAAAAATTTATAGAGATGAGGTCTTGGTATGTTGCCCAGGCTGATCTCCAATTCCTGGGCTAAAGCAATCCTCCCACCTCAACCTTTCAAAGTGCTGGGATTGCAGGTGCTGTAGTAAGTATGTTTTTAGAATGAAAGATACAGTTTATTGTTGAATGAAAGATTAGAGAACAACATTAAAAATAGTTAACCTTGGGAGGAGGAATCTGAGATGGCCACCATGGAGCAGCAGACTGGTGCCTTTCTCCCCGAGCAAGGCAGAAGGTAGGGACCCAGTCTTTGATTGACTCAAACACTTTTAGATGGGTGAAGCACCCTGCCAGCAAAGTTCTCTTTGAACACATAGATACCAAAGTGATGGCAAATGTGGGAATCTGAGTGCCTCATCTCCTGCTGTTTGCCAGGCTGACACAGGAACTGAAGCCCTGCCTGGTGAATGAGAGTGGATGAGTGATCCTAAGATGCTTTGGTTTGGTTCACCCCCTCTTAGCTGTGTGTGAGTCATTGGCCCCACACGGAAGGAGTCCTGGTCAGTGCACAGCAGTGGGCGACAGGAACCCAAGTGGAATGGGGAACAAAATCTTTGCTTGGTCTGCCAGTATGAGTGCAGCTTCCACCAGCAGAGCCTGGAGGTCAGCTCCCAGGCAAGGAAAGCCTACCTGCAGAGTGAACCTGGCTGGCACCTGCCACCAACAGCTGATGACCATCTTCCCAGCCAGATCAGAAAGAAACATCTTCAAGACCTGCATGCCTACCGGGCAGATTTCCCCTCCCCTGTGGCAGGTAATTCACACTTTTTCAAGAGCAGAGTATGGACTCGAACAAGGAGGGAGCAGCAGGAAAGATACCCAAAGACTTCTTGGTGGGAAGGCTTCTGGGCTGCAGACTGCAGACAGCAGACGAGGACCTATCCCCCCACCCACTCTCTGCAGATTGCTAGCAGCAGGTACTGAAAACTAATCTGACTAGATTAACAGTGGGAGAGAAAATCTATAGTAGAGAAATAAGCCATAGGGTGGAGCAAGGAGCAGAAGTGAATGCCTCTGCCTCTCTCACTGAGTGACCTATATTGAATGACAGAAAGTGCCCTAGAACAGAGAATCATTGACTAGTTTCAGAGCAATAAAACCAAAGTAGAATTATAGAGAAGGAAGAGACGCCTGTCACAAATGAGAAAAAAATTAATGATAAATATAGGCTACCCTCAAAGTCCTAAAGAAACAGTGCCTGAAAAAGTAGCTATCAGAGCACAAACAGTGGAAACCCCTCAGAATGACCTGTGCCAGATGACAGTCACAGAAATCAGAGAGTGGATTGCTAAAATGAACAGAGTGAAACAAGAGAAACTAAAAGTGAAACTCACTGAAGTCATACAGGAAGTAAAAGTGGAGTTGACCAATTTAAGACAAGCCCATTCTGAAATAATGGAAATGAATTTCATCCTGGAAATTAAAAACACAGTAACACGCACAGGGAGCAGGATCAACCAGGCGGAGGAAAGAATCTCAAAGCTTGAAGACCAAAATATGGAATTTTTAACCCAGTCTGTCAAAGATAGAAAAAAAAAAAAAAAAAGAAGAAGGAGCAAAGCCTCTGAGAGATTTGGGACTATATCAAGAAGCCAAATCTAGGCCCAACTGGTATCCCTGAAGCAGAAATGGAAGCTGAGCACACCATGGAACAAGCATTCCATGAGGTCATCCAAGAAAACTTTCCATATCTTGCTACAGAGTGACCATTCAAGCACATGAAATACAGAGAATCCCCTCAAGGTATCACATGAGAAGGCCATCCCAAAGACACATAGTAATGTGCCTCTACAAAGTAAGCTTGAAAGAAAAAAATCCTAAAAGCAGTAAGAGAGAAAGGTCAGGCTACCAACAGGGGAAAGCCTATCAGAATTGCTCCAGACATCTGCAGAAACACTACAAGCCAGAAATGACTGGAGTTCAATTGTTAACATTCTTAAAGATAAGCAATTCCAGCCAGGTATTTCCTACTCCACCAAGCTAAGCTTCATCAGCAATGGAAAATTAAAATCCTTCACAGACATCTAATCTCTCAAAGAATATGCCACCTCTAGACCAACCCTTCAGGAGATGCTTAAGAAAATGTTGAACCCAAGGGGAAAAAAAAGAATGGTAATACCCATCACAAAAGTACAGGCAAGCACAGAGTTAACAGAGCACTCAAAAAAATGAAAATACACGCATATATAAATTCAAAAGTAAAAAGGAAACAAAGCAACCCTCTAAGAGCCCCATGACAGATATAAGCTCTCATATTTCAGTAATCAATTTGAATATGAATGAACTAAATGTGCCACTGAGGAGAAATAGATAAGGAAGCATAATCCAACAGTCTGCTTTTTCCAGGAAACTCATCTCACTGCAAAGGACACCCACAGGTTCAAAGTTGGGGGCTGGAAAATGGTCTTTCAGGCAAATGAAAAACAGGAGAGAGCAGGTGGAGTTATTCTGATATCAGACAAAGCAGACTTCAAATCATCAAGAGTTAAAAAGAACACAGAAGGGCTCTATATGATGCTAAATAGTTCAGTCCATCAGTAAGAAATACCTTTCTTAAACATATATTCACTCAATGCAGGAGCATCAGGTTTTATAAAATAACTACTAAGTAAACTAAGAGAGGACACTGACTCTCACACAATCATAGTTGGAAACCTAAATACCCAACTAATAGCTGCAGATAGATCATCAAGTCCAAAAACCAACAAGACAATTCAGAACCTTAACTCAATGCTTGATCAAATGGATTTAATAGACATCTACAGAACACACCACCTAATACCTATAGAGTGTACATTCTACTCATCAGCATATGGAACATACTCCAAGATCTATCCCATTCTCGGACATAAACCAAGTGTAAACAGATTCCAAAAGATCAAAATAACACCATGAATCTTCTCAGATCACATTGGAATAAAAATAAATATTGCCACCAAGAAGATTTCCCCCAAAACAAAGACATGGACACTAAACAACATGCTGCTGAATGACTTCTAAGTCAACATGGAAATCAAGACAGGCAAAAAATATTCCTGGAAACAAACTAAAACAAAGACACATCTCAGCAGAACCTCTGGGATGCCATGAAAACAGTGTTAAGAGGAAAATTCATAGCATTGCATGCACACATCTAGAAAACATAAAAATCACAAGTAAATAGCCCAACATCACACCAAAAAAGCTGGAAAGGCAAAATCATCAAAACCCTAACTTCAGCAGTAGAATCTAGATTGCCGAGATAAAATCACAACTGCAGGATATAGAAGACAAAAATATCGTATAAAGGATCAGCAAGACAAAAAGCTGGTTCTTTGAAAGGATAAATAAGATTGACTAAGAAAGAGAGAGAGAGAACGTGCAAATAAACGGAATTAGAAATACAAAAGGTGAAGTCATAACTGACCCTGAAGAAATTTAAAAGATTACCAGAGATCACTATGAATAACTGTATGCAAATTAACTAGAAAGTCTAAAGGAAATGGAGGACTTTCTGACATCGTACAACCTCCCAAGGTTGAAGCAAGAAGAAATTGAAATTCTAAACAGTCCAGTAACAATCCAGGAAACTGACTTAGTCATAAGAAAAATCCTACCAAAAAAAAGCCCCAGTTCAGATTGCGTCCCAGCTGAATTCGATAAGACATGCAAGGAGAAGCTGACACCAATCTTATTGAAAATATTCCAGGCAATTGAGAATGATGGAGTTTTCTCCAACTCATTTTATGAGACTAACATCATAATGACACCCAAATCTGGCAAAGATTCCATGGGGAAAGAGGATTACAGGCCAGTCTCCTTGATGAACATAGACACAAAAATTCTCAACAAGATTCTAGCAAATTGGATTCAACAACACATCTCAAAGATCATCCACCATGACCAGGTGGGCTTCATTCCTCAGATGCAGGGCTGGTTCAATATTTGCAAGACCATAAACTTAAACAACACATTAACAGATGTAAAATCAAGGACCAAGTGATGATATTATTAGATTCAGAAGAAGCATTTGACAAAATCCAGCATCCCTTCTCAATAAAAACCCTTGAGCACATAGGCATAGAAGGAGCATTCCTCAAAGTAGTGAGAGTCATCTATGATAAATACACAGTCAACATTTTGCTCAATGGGCAGAAGCTGGAACCATTACCCCTAAGAACAGGTAGAAGACAAAGATGCCCACTCTCACCCCTCCTGTTCAACATAGTGCTGTAAATCCTAGCTGGAGCAATCAGGCAAGAGAAGGAAATAACGGGTATCCAAATAGGGAATGAGTAAGTTAGGCTATTCCTCCTTATGGATGATATGATTCTATATTTTGAAAACCCTAAGGAGTCTGTCAGAAGCCTCCTTGAACTGATAAACAACTTTGGTAAAGTCTTGGGTTACAAAATCATCATGCAGCCGGGCTCAGTGGCTCAGCCTGTAATCCCGCGCCTTTGGGAGTCTGAGGTGAGTGGATTGCCTGAGCCCGCAAGTTCGACACCTGCCTGGGCAACTTGGCGAGACCTCATCTCTACAATAAATCAAAAATTAGCCGGGCATGGAAGTGCACGCCTGTAGTTCCAGCTACTTGGAAGGCTGAGACGGAAGGATTGCTGGAGCCCAGCAGGTCGGGGCTGCAGTGGCCAGGAGCGGCCACTGCACTCCAGTCTGGGCGACAGAGTGAGACTCCAACTCAAACAAAACAAAACAAAAAACAAAATCATCATACAAAAGACAGTTGATTTTCTGTACACCAGCACCAAGCAGATGGAGAACCAAATAAAAAGCACAATTTAATTCACAATAGCCACAAAAACAAACAAACAAAATACCCTGGCATGCACCTAACCAGAGAAGTGAAAGACCTTTACAATGAGAACTACAAAATGCTGCTCAAAGAATCAAGTATGACACAAACAAATGGAAAAACTTTCCATGCTCATGGATTGGAGGAATCAATATTGTCAAGATGTCCATCCTTGCTATCAAGAGTTAACCAATGCAATACCCATCAAATTACCAACATAATTTTTCTCAGATCTGGAAATGACAATACAGACATTCTTATGGAAACAAAAAAGAGCATGAATAACTAAAACAATCCTCAGCAAAATGAGTGGAAGGTGTGACACATCCAGATTTTAAACTTTACCACAAGGATACAGAAACCAAAATAGCCTGGTATTGGTACAAGAGTAGGCACATAGACCAATGGAACAGAACAGAGATTCTGGAAGCAAACACTGGGTCTCTTAACCAACTCATCTTCAACAAAGCAACCAATAACAACTCTTGGGGAAAGGAGACCATATTTAGCAGATGGTGCTAGGAAAACTGGCTGACCACATGCAGACGAATGAAATCAACTCTGAATAGATAAAAGACCTAAATGTAAAACCTCAACTATAAGAATCCTAGAAAAAAAATGTAGGAAATACTCTTACACATCAGAGTAGGAAATGACCAAATCCCCAAAAGCATATGCCATGAAAGCTAAGATAGACAAGTGGGACCTCATCAAACTGAAAAGCTTTTGCACAGCAAAAGAAACCAATAAGAGAGTGGGAAGACAACACGCAGAATTGGAAAAAATTTGCAAATTATTCATCTGACAAAGGCCTAACATTCAGGATTTACAAGGAACTCAAACAAAGTGAAAGGAAAAAAGCAAACAAGCCCATTAAAAAATAGGCAAAGGACATGAACAGACACTTGTATGTCATCAATAGATACATACAAGCAGCCAACAGACACATGAAAAAATGCTCAGCTTCACTAATCATCAGAGAAATGCAAATCAAAATACAATGAGATACCATCTAACTCCGATAAGGATAGATATCATGAATAAGTAAAAAACAAACAAAACATGCTGGTGAGGGTATGAAGAAAAGGAAACATATTAACACTGTTGGTGGGAGTGCAGGCTAGTTCAACCGCTATGAAAAGCAGTGTGACAATTCCTAAAAGAACTAAAAATTGAGCTCCTATACGATCCAGCAATCCCTCTCCTGGGAATATACCCAGAAGAACAGAAATTGTTCTACAAAAAAAGATACCTGCACACACATGTTTACTGTTGCACTATTCACAATAGCAAAAACATGGAACCAACCCTACTGCCCATTGTAAGAGTCTGAATAATAGACTGGATAAAGGAAATGTGGTACATATACGTGGTAGAGTATTACACAGCCATAAAGAACAAAATCATGATCTTCATAGCAAATTGGATGGAGTTGGAAACCATAATACTATGTGAACTATCACAGAAGCAAAGAACTCAATACTGCATATTCTTGTAAGTGGGACCTGAACATTACTCACATTAGCACAAGGGAGGGATTGACAGTCGTTGGGCATTGCTAGGGGAGGGAGAGAAGGAGGGAGGGAGGGAGGTGACAACACAAAGGGTACCTGGTCCACTACCAGGGTGAGTGAGGGCCAGTTAGAAGCCCAAACTTTACCTGTGTGCAGCCTGGGCTATGTAGTTAATCCTCACTTGTACCCCATCTCTCTACAATAGAATAAAATATAAAAAATAAAAACGTTCTTTGAGTCAGCAAAAAAAAAAAGGTTAACTCTGGGTAGTAGATTTTGAAATGTTTTTAATTTAATTTAAACTTTCATGTAGATCCCTTTTTTTCCCTGTCAGTAATTGTGTATGATTGTGATGATCAGAAAAGAAATGAAGCTGTTTTCATTTTGGAAAAACAAAAGCAAACAACTGACCTGGAAAATTGTTTCCAGTAATTTTGATATAGGGTTGACTCTTTATTATTGAAAGAGCTCATACAAATTGTTAAGACATAATTGAAGATTCCAGCAAGGTTGAGCAGAGAACATGAAGAGACAATTCATAATGCAGGAAATAGAGGTGGTAAACAAACATATGGATCATTGTTCAGACTCTTGTGATCAAAGACGTGTACATTTAAATAATGAGGTAACATTTACTTATTGTTTATTATATTAGCAAACATTGTTCACTACCATGTTATTTATAATACAAATTACTAATAACAGTAAATTGTGATACATTTCTTTGGTACTGTTAAATGTGGAAGGTTATGTAGATTATGTTGCAACCTGGAAAATATAACATTTGAATGAAGTAACTAAGGTGTTAAGTTTTTATACTGTGAATTTCTAACAGGTAGGGTTGAGTTAGGGTGGGGAGAAGAGCAGAACCTGGTACCTGGTGTTTATTCAGCAAATATTTATTGAATGAATGAATAGTAGTTATTAAAAAGAGTATGTATATATATATCTATCTATATATCTATATATATATCTATATAGATATATATATAAAACATAACCTTTACATTTTGCTGTATTTTCCTCCTACTTTTATTCATATATACATATATATATACTAAAGAGAATGTGAGTGATTAAAAAACTTCTCATTTTCTACTATTTGGTGGCATTATATTTATAATTAAAATAATTAACTAAACTCATTTTTATTTCCCTTTCTGAATGTCCTGTTGTACTTACCATTTGACAAATTTTGAGACTCAATTGCACTGTTTTCCTTTTTCTTTCACTTGGCCAACACCTTAGAGTCAACCTTGACCCTTTTCTTCCTCCCGACCCCTATCATCAAATCTATCAGCAAATCTTGTTGGCTCTGCTGTTTAAAATATATCTAGAATCATATTATTTATCACCACCTCCACCAATACCATTCTGGCCCAAGTCTCTTACCTGGAATACTGCAGTAGCCTCCTGATTCATCTCTCTGCTTCTACCCTTGTTCTTTTCCAGTGTATTCTCAACATAAGAGCCAAAGTGAATATAAGCAGACTATGTAATTTCATTGTTTAGAACAGCCTATCAGTGGCTTCTCATCTCACTCAGAGTAAAAGCCAAAAATCCTTAAAGTAGGCCATGAGAATCTGCCTTTTAGAATCTGCCCTCACCATCAAACTTAAACTTTTCTAATTGTATTTCTTGCTATTCTGCACTTACTGTTTTGTCTGCCTAAAAACTCTTCCAGCAGATATTCACAAAGTGGGTGCCTTCCCCACCATCCAGATGTCACCTTACTCCTGAAGCAGGCCTTCCCAAACCATATCACCTCATTCTCCCCCACTCACACCCCAGCACTCCTAATGTCCCTTCTCCGATTTATTCTTTTCTCTATTTTTTTGCTCCACTTGACTATGTATTTTACCAAATAATACAAACTTATATATCTTCCCCAATAAAAATAGCCCTATGGAGGCAGAGATTTTTTTTGTTTGCCTTATTCCTTGCCATAACTTTAGCACCTAGAAGAGTGTCTAGCACATAGTAAGTACTTAAATAATTATTTATTTTATGTATTACTGTTGTGTGTAAGTAAGTTTAAGTACCAAAATTAGTTTGGAAGCTCTTTGAAGGAGTGTCACATGTTGGTTTTTATACCTTTCATCCCCCAACTTCCGTTCTCCCCAAGCACAGAATAAGGCAGAGCAGGCAGGGTACACTATTGATAAGCAAACAATTTTTGTTGTATTGGATATACTCTGCCTCTCAGGCTAGGACTTTACCCAAATTACTTGAGATAGATAGGCTGGTGCCGGAAATATTCCATTACCTTGATCTGGGTGGTTCCATGAATATATGCATATATAAAAACCTACTGTGTACTGAAGATTAGTGTACTTTTATGACATATATATTATGCCTCAGGGGAAAAAAAAGATAGTCTATTTTATTCTCTGACATCTCTAGAGAAAATTAAACATGCTGAGTGATATATAAAGAAGATCAGGCAAGAGTTCTTCATGTTCTTCCTTATTAATATGTCTTGTTTGTTTATTAAAATCTTTGTTTTGAATTCAAAATTAAAGTAAAATAATTTTTATTTACTTTGTCTTTTGCAGAGTTAGCAGCAGCAGAATTTCATAAAAAAATCAAAGAGGCATTTGAAGTGTTTGACCATGAGTCAAATAATACAGTGGATGTGAGGTTCGGAAAAATTTATTTTTTAACAATTCTAAATTATTGGTACAACTCATAAAATAGAAGTCTCTTTTTCTCTTCTTTTTACACTGTACTCTAGAGTATTATACGATTTATTTTTCTGTGCCCTATAAAAGGTCTTTGCTAACTATTACTTCAGAGAAATATTGCTTCTTGTTCTTCATAATCTGGTGAAAAGAATATACTGTATTTGCGTTTCCTGTTCTAACCTATACATTGTAAACTTTGTGAATGAGATGAATTCCACTGTAGCTTTAGTGTTTGGCACATAGTTGGCACTCAGTAAATAGTTGTTGAATGAATGAATAGAATTTACTTTTTAAAATATTTAGATATGTATTATCAAGCCATGAATGAGATATTACAAAGAAAGATTAATAATGCTTAAGCAATGGTACACTCCCCTGTAAAATAGCAAAAAAGAACCAAAACAGAAGATGAACGACATGTCCCTTCCCTGATTGATTATATTTCCATAGGGCTATTTTTATTGAGGAAGATATATAACCTTGTACATATTTGGTAAAAATAGTAAGTCAAAAGGTGTTAAAAAATAGAGAAAAGTACAAATCAGGGAAGGGACCTGAGAAAAGATGAGACATGAGACTCCAACTCAAAGGGTTATGAGAAAAGATGATAGAAAGACATGATAGATCTGAAATAGAGGTCATAGCTTGAGACAAAAAAATGGCAACAACAAAAGGCAAAAGGTAGAGGAGATTAGAGTCTACTATGAATTGTAAATTTGTGCCACACATATCACAGAAAGACAGTGAAACCATTCTACCAGGAGAGCAGGCTTAAATGAAGGTTATTTGGTGGGATTACAATCTCAAAACTCAGAACCTAGCACAGAGGCCAGCAAAGCAGTGGGAAGTGATTTTAAAATGGTGCTGGAAAGGAATTATTTGTTGCTTATAAACCAGTGCCATCACTTCCAGTACTAGTCAGGGGACTTAGTGCTTTAAACCTTAGCTAAACTGAATGAACATGAGACTTCATTATGATATTTCTTAGTTTCTCACACCTGAAGGGACAAGACTAAGTATAGTCACTTTCATTACTTTATAGTAACATCTTATAAAGTTTTGTTTTATACCTCAACTATGTTTATGGACCTTACTGGAGTGGGTAAGGTAGAGAATACAGTCAAGTTCATCTTTCTTGCACCTTCACTGTAGTAGGCCTGTGTGTCTTAGCCATTGCCAGGAAGGGTGAGTGTGCAGGGCTGCAGCATTGTGCAGCTCCAGGTGGCTCTGGTCACTTTGCAGTCTATGAAATGTCACTCTGTGGAGCACCAGCATAACCAGTGAGGGCCCAGCAGGGATGGGGTGTGGTGGTGATAGGGTTTGGGAAGGGGTGTGGAGCATGCAGTTCTGGCCTGCAATTTGAATGACTAAATATATGAATGGCAAGTACCTTGGTCGCAGACCTCTCATTGAAGGGTTCTCTTCCTGAGGGCAGAGGAGAGAAGTATTGTTATATTGTCAGAGAAGTTAGGGAAAGTACTTACTCTACTTGCTATCTGACAAACAACCTGTGGTTGGGAGCTAGGGATTTAGGAGCTAGGGGTTTAGTGTGCATTTCCTCATTTTTTTTTTTTTTTTAATTTGAGTTGGAGTCTTACTCTGTTGCTCAAGCTGGAGTGCAGTGTCATGCTTATGGCCACTGCAGCCTCGACCTGCTGGGCTCAAGCAGTCCTTCCGCCTCAGCCTTTCAAGTGGCTGAAACTACAGGTGTACAACACCACGCCTGGCTGATTTTTTTGATTTATTGTAGAGACGAGTTCTCACCAAGTTGCCCAGTCTGGTCTCGCACCCCTGCGCTCAGGCAATCCTCTCACCTTGGTCTCCCAAAGTGCTGGAATCATGGACTTGAGCCACCATGCCTGGCCCATTTCCTCATTTTAATCTTTTTATTTGTGTGGTAAGCATTGATATCTCCAGTTTGGGGAGACAAGGAGAAGATAACTGTTTGCTCAGTGTCACATCAGGGTTTTTCTAACTCCAAGTCTTTTGCTGTGCTACATTGCCCACCCTCGCATTTCTCCCCTGTCCACTCCTTCCCTTCAAGGACATCATGGGCTTACCTTCTGCCTTGAAATATCCCTAACAGTAGCAGTGAAAGAAAAGTCTCCCCAATCTCTTAGAGCAGTGATGCCAAGTCTTTTTTGGTAAAAGGACCAACTCAGGAAAAAATAAACATGTTTATGCGCTGCATCTTTTTTCCATTCAAAGTGAAAATAACTTTACTGAGACTCTGAAGGAAAGTATATGTTCTTACAACTTAAGTGGTCTTCTTTATTAAATAAATGGTTGCAAAGAAAATTGGCATGGTTTTTACCTTTAAAATGTTGACGCTAAGTTTGTTTGAGGAGTAGCAACGTGGATGACTGCAGCTTTCTAATCTTTTTTCTTTATATTAATTTGTATAGCACTTTAAAGTTTATAGTGAGTGTCTTACGCTGCTGGTATCATTACCATCACTCTTTATAAATTGGAAATTAAGGACAGAGAAGCAGAAAGACTTGCCCAAGATCACATAATGAGTTAGCAGTAAAGTTGGAACTCATATTAGTTTATTCTTTTGGGGCAGCATTTTCCAGCTGTACCAGCCCCAGGGGAGGCTGTGGGAATGCAATGATGAATATCTGCTCCAGCCTTTTCTAGCCTCAGCTCTTTCTCCATTAGTAAAAGCAGTTAATCTGTTTAGAATTTATTTTGGTTTATGATTAAAAGTGAAGGTCTAATAGGCCTTTTTTTCAGATTACTAAACATTTTATTTTATTTACTTATTGTTAAGCCTTCTTCATAATATGCTACATTTTTGTATAATCAGTTTTAATTTGGGCTGCATTCTGATATATGACTTTACTTTTCAGTTCTATATTAATTCACTACTATATTAACTGCTAACAATTTATAGAATAATTTAATATCTGATAGAACTAGTCTTTTTACTACTCTTATTTTTAAACATTTTAATTAAGAATTGAAAGCAGTATTCTGTGTAAAAATTGAGTAGTGTACATAAAAAGAGCCAAACCAGGCCAGGTTTAGTGGCTCATGCCTATAATCCCAGCACTTTGGGAGCCCGAGGCGGAGGATTGTTTAAGCTCAGGAGTTCAAGACTAGTCTGGGCAACATAGCAAGAGATCTTGTCTCTACAGAAAAATTAAAAAATACAGACATGATGGCACATGCCTGTAGTCCCAGCCACTTGAGAGGCTGAGGTGTAGAAGGATGCTTAAGCCCAGGAGTTTGGGGCTACAGGGAGCTGTGATTGTGTCACTGCATTCCTGCTTGGCTGTACATAGTGAGACAATCAATCAATCAATCAATCAATCAATGAAATGAAATCTTGTCATTTACAGCAATATGGATGCGTCTGGAGGAAATTATGTTAAGTCAGGCAGGCACAGAAAGGTAAATACTGCATGTCCTTACATGTGGGAGCTAAAAAGTTTTGAGCTCATGGAAGTAGAGAGGAGAACTGTGAGTATTATAGGCTGGGAAGGGCAGGGAGAAGGAGAGAATGGGGGAAGTTGGTTAATGGATACAAAAGTACAGCTAGACAGGTGTTCTGCAGTACTGTAGGGTGAATATGTTTAGCTATAATTTATTATATACTATTTTCAAAAAGCTAGAAGAGAGGATTTTGAATGTTCACAGCATGAATAAATAATGAATATTTGAGGTGATAGATATGCTAATTACCCTGATTTGATCATTACACATTATATACACATATCAAAATATCCCTCTGTATCTCATAAACACGTACCATTATTATGTGTCGACTAAAAATAAAAGGAAAAACAAGATTGAGTGATGTAAAGAAGTATCTTTGAATGGAGTAAGGATGCATAATGTCTGGTGTGGACAGGAACGAGAGCTGTTCCTTGAGAGACATCAGGGCACTGGCTGTTCCTCCCCCAGTGTGCATTATCATTCAGGTGAAGGTGGGCTGTCATTGCCCATGTAGGGCAGACCTAGGCCCCTTTGGGGTCTAGGTCTTAGAGTTTAGTGCTGGCTTCTCTCCCTTCCCCTTCTCTCTGCGTTGTACAAATTGAAAGAGTTAATTTTATCATCTTAGAAAGGGAAAGTCTGGTGTTGTGACTTTCAAGCTGCTCACCACAGTCTAAAACACTATGAAATGAGCCCCTGCTACTTTCTTCTGACCTGTGAGGGGCAGCCCAGAGGTCTGGAAGCAGACTTCCTGGATTCCAATCCCAGCTCTGTGAGTGTAACTTAATTATTCTGTTTATGCCTTTGTTCTTACATTTGCCTCACTGAATTAGTAGTATAGGTAGTTCTCAAAGTGTTCCCAAGACCTTTCAGGGTCTATGAAGTCAAAACTATTTTCATAATAAATCTAAGACAGTACTTGCTATTTTTGTTCTCATTTTTTCCACGAGTATATATTGGAGTTTTGCAAATCTCCATGATGTGCAATATTACAACATATTGAATGCAGAACTAGATATGGGAATCCAGTTGTCTTTTGTTAAGCCAGACATTAAAGAGATTTATTAATATGTAAAATGATGTCATACGTCTAACTTTATTTTTTGATTTAAAAAATATAATTATTTTTCCTAAAATTATATTTGTGTAAACATATAATGACTTTATTTCTAAATGAATTGATAAATATATATTTTTAAAATTTAAGGTTTAATTTCTAATATGGTAAATATAGATCCATATAGCTTACATAAACAAAAGCTCTTTGAGGGCCTTTATACTTTTTAATAGTGTAAACAGAGTTCTGAGACTAAAAAGTTTGAGAATCACTCTTGTCAGTGAATATTTTTTAAAGATCTTAGAACAATATTAGCTTGGAACAAATTAGCTTTGGATTTAAAGCTTGGAATTATAAAAGCTATTATAATTATTCCACTTTATATTCTTGACGTAAATAATTCAGACTTTTTTTCCCCTTTATTTAATCTGGATGAGCAGTGTTATATTGTATATAACAGAACCCTTATAAGAACTTTTAAAAAATTATTTTATTTTATTTATTTATTTTTTTAAGATGGGAGTCTCACTATGTTGCCCATGCTGACCTCAAACTCCTGGTCTCAAGTAATTCTCCTGCTTCAGCCTCCTGAGTAGCTGAGATTATTGGTGCATGCCACTGGGCCCAACTGGAACTTTTTGCTTATTCTATGTTTTCTGTATTGATCTTTTAAATTCTAAAGCATTTTATTTTCCTATTTCATTTTCCTTACTGGATGGCTTTTGAAAACTGAATCCTTGAAAAATGTTGGACAGGTTTTCTTTTCTTTTGGTTTAAACAACAAAAATGTATTGTCTCACAGTTCTGCAAGCTTGAAGTCCAAAATGGACAAGTTTTCAATATCACTAATTAGGAATATTTTGATTTTGCCTCATAAAAACATAGACCATAATAAATTTTCACTTACTTATATTTTTCTGCTCTTCATTTAGAAGTCAATAAGACTGATTGAAAATCAAATTTTTGAATAGATAATATATATACATGGGATAAAATTCTAAAGATACAAAGAATATATGATAATAAGTAAACCTCTTCATCTTGGACTCATAGCTATTCAGTTCCTCTTTCCAAAGGCAAGGTTTGTTACAAGTTTCTCTAATTCTTCCACAGATAGTTCATGCAAATACGTGTGTGTGTGTGTGTATGTGTGTGTATTTTATTGTAGTAAAATATACATAACAAAATGTATCACCAAAGACATTTTTAAGTATACAATTTGGTGGCATGAACATTAGCTTTTTTTTTTTTGAGTAGGGGTCTCACTCCATTGCGCAGGCTGGAGTGCAGTGGCATGCTCATGGTCACTCCAGCGTCGACCTGCTGGACTCCATTGATCTTTCCGCCTCAGCCTTCCAAGTAGCTGGAACTACAGACACGTGCTACCGCACTCAGCTAATTTTTGAATTATTGTAGAGATGAGGTCTCACCGAGTTGCCTGGGCTGGCCTTGAACCTGTGGGTTCAGACAATCCACTCACTTTGGCCTTCCAAAATGCTGGGATTATAGACTGAGCCACTGAGCCCGGCCTGAACGTTAACATTACTGTGAGACCATCATTGCTATCCATCTTCAGGACTTTTTCATATTCCCAAACTAAAACTGTACCCACTTAACAATAATTCCACATCTTCTCCTCTCCTAGCCCCTTGCAGCCACCATTCTGCTTTCTTTACCTGTGAGTTTGGTTACTCTAGGTACTTCATATCAATGACGTAGTACAATATTTGTCCTGTGTCTAGCTTATTTCACTTAGTATAATGTTCTTAAGGTTCATCCATGTTGTAGCTGTTTCACAATCATTCCTTTTCTGAATAATATTCCATTGTATGTATGTAACACATTTTGTTTATCCATTCAACTGTTGATGGGCATTTGAGTTGTTTCATCTTTTGACTATTGTGAATAATGCTGCTATGATTATTGGTCCACAAATATCTGCTTGAATCTCTGCATTTAATTCTTTTGAGTGTATGCCCAGAAGTAGAATTACTAGATCACATGATATCTTATATTTGATATTTGAGGAAACACGGCACTGTTTTCCACAGTGGGGACACTATTTTGCATTCCCACCAGCAGTGCACAGAGGTTTCAGTTTCTCCACATTGTTACCATACTTTTTATTTTTCTGGGGTTTTTTTTGGGGGGGGTTGTTTTCATGATAGCCATCCTAATGGGTGTGGGTGTGTGATAGCCATCTTATTGGGGTTTTGATTTACATTTCCCTAATGATTAGTTATATTGAACACCTTTTCTTGTGTTTATTGGTCATTTGCACATCTTCTTTGGAGAAATGTCTTTTCTGGTCTTAGACAATTTTTTAATCAGATTTTTTGTTGTTGCTGTTATTGAGTTAATATATGTGTGTATTTTTAACACAAGTGGTAAGATACTATGTAAACCATTCTGCACTCTGCTTTTTTTCACTTATCAATATATCTTGGTGATTTTTTAAATTAGTATATAAAGATTTTCCTCATTTCATTGTATGAATAAACCATAATATATTGGATCTCCCACTAGTGGATATTTAAGTTGTTTCCAGGCTTTTGCTATAATAGTCCATGCTGCAGAGGATTTCTTAGTATTTATGTCATTTTGCAAAAATTTTTCTTTAGGATAAATTCTTGAAATGATATGAAGGTGTTAGAATATTCTTGGTAGGTGTTGCTATCTTGACAATATAGTCTCTCATATCATTATATGAGAGTGGCTGCTTTCTCAGTCTTTGCTTTATTATGTTTTTTGAAATGGAATCTTGCTATGTTGACCAGACTAGTCTTGAACTCTTGGCCTCAAGTGATCCTCCCACCTAGGCCTCCCAAAGTATTGGGATTACAGACATGAGCCACTGTGCCTGTCCTTCCCAGTCCTTCTTAAACAAAGTTTAATTATAAAACTTTTGGATTTTTGTTAATCTGATATGTAAAGAATAGAAGTTCAGTGTTAATTTTCATTTTCCAAATTACAAACATCTTTCTTATCTCTAAAAACTGTTGGAGGTCAGGTGTGATGGCTCATACCTATAATCCTAGCACTTTGGGAGGCTGAGGTGAGAAGATTGCTTGAGCCCAGGAGTTCAAGGCCAGCCTCGGCAACACAGTGAGACCTCATCTTTACAAAAAAACTCCAAAAATTAGCTGGGTGTAGATGCACACACCTGTAGTTCTAGCTACTCGGGAGGCTAAGGCAGAAGGGTTCCTGAGCTCAGAGGGTTGAAACTGCAGTGATACCATGAATGTGCCGCTGCACTCCATCCTGGGCAACAGATTGAGAGATAGATAGATAGGTAGATAGATAGATAGATAGAAACTATTCATATTTCCTTTTGTTTAAACTGAAAGTTCATGACCTTTCCACACTTTTCTCATTGAATTTTAAAAAATCTTTTATATGTTTAAGATCTTAGTCTGTAAGGTGTATGTCATCTGTCTTTTCATTCTATCTTTACTTTCTAGCATTCAGAAATTTTTAACAAATTAGGTGAAATTACACATCTTTTGAGTATGGATTTAATTTTTGGAAACAAACAAAAGTCATTTAGAGTAGTTTTAATAGAATAAACTTAGTTATTCTACTAAAATAAATAAAGCTAGTTCAGTTAAAAAAAAATTAAAAACATACCCACAAGGAATGCCTCTGAAGTAAAGAAGCTAATTTTTCCTCATAGCTGGTAAGTTTAATTTGAAAGTAATTCTAATCTTATTTACAAACAAATTTAGTTTTTTATTATCTTTCATCTTTGAATCTAACAGAATAAAAGTACACTATAAGTTAGTAAAGTCAGTTGCTGACTTTGTCATGGATTTTCTGTTTGCCACCCTCTTATTATTTCATTTTCTTTTTTTTTATTTTTTTGAGTTGGAGTCTCCCTCTGTCGCCCAGACTGGAGTGCAGTGGCTGCTCCCGGCCACCGCAGCCTTGACCTGCTGGGCTCCGGCGATCCTTCCCCCTCAGCCTTCCAAGTAGCTGGAACTACAGGTACGCACTACCACAACCAGCTAATTTTTTGATTTATTGTAGAGATGAGGTCTCGCCAAGTTGCCCAGATGGGTCTCAAACCCGCGGGCTCAGGCAATCCACTCACCTCAGCCTCCCAAGGCGCGGGATTACAGGCTGAGCCACCAATTTTCCATGTCTGTAAAATTGAAATAAAAATACCTGTACCACTTAAGCCACAAGAATATAAAAGTATCAGCTGGGCTTGGTGGCTCAGCCTGTAATCCCGCGCCTTTGGGAGGCTGAGGTGAGTGGATTGCCTGAGCCCGCGGGTTCGAGACCCGCCTGGGCAGCGAGACCTCATCTCTACAATAAATCAAAAAATCAGCCGGGTGTGGTAGCGCATGCCTGTAATTCCAGCTACTTGGAAGGCTGAGGCGGAAGGATCACCGGAGCCCAGCAGGTCGAGGCGCGGTGGCCGGGAGCGGCCACTGCACTCCAGTTTGGGCGACCGAGTGAGACTCCAACTCAAAAAAAAAAAAAGAATATAAGAGTATCAAATGAAAAATAGAAATGAATTTTGAAAAGGATTATGAGGTTATAGCTAATTACATAAACACTTCATTCTAGTCAATTTCAGAACAGATTTGGTATGCAAGAATTTGGTGAACTAAGGTGATATAGGGTCTAGTCCTGAAATAAAAGTGCTGGTCTTTCCCCTTTCCCCAGCCACACCTATCTGTCCTGTTTCTACATGTCAGTACCTTTACAGCATGGCCTTATTGTTAGAATAACAGACTATTCTGTGTTTACTTTATACCTTCCCCATCTATAGGAGATTTCTTCTAATGTTTTCTTTTTCTTTTTAGATTAAAAATATACTTTATTTAAAAGTAAATTAGAGGGAGAAAGAGAAGGGAGAGAGAAGATTCACCTCCCCAAGGTGGGGGAGGGGGCCAAAGCCAGGAAGCATGGCGACAGCCTTAGCTCAAAGAGCACATGGCCACACCAGAGTCTAGCAAGGCAATTTCCCTCTCCTAATATTTTCTTGATCTTTAGGCAGTTTTGCAGTCCAGCAGCCCCAAGTATTCCTTTGCTAATGTAGCAAGTCTCTTTTCACTGCTTCCATCTTCAACTCAGCATGAGTCTCTGAGACCCATGACAACCAATTTTTGTCTATGGTCATACCACCCTGAATGCACAAGATCTCGTCTGTCTCATAAATAGGCAGACTTATGTTTCATTTGCAATTGGCAGGAACCTTGAGTCCTGTCTAAAATTTGATAAGAAGTAGGTAAGCCGGTCTTGGTGGCTCAGCCTGTAATCCCACGCTTTGGGAGGCTGAGGTGAGTGGATTGCCTGAGCCCGTGGGTTCGAGACCCGCCTAGGCAACTTGGCGGGACCTCATCTCTACAATAATTCAAAAAACTAGCCGGGCATGGTAGCGCGCGCCTGTAGTTCCAGCTACTCGGAAGGCTGAGGTGGAAGGATCGCCAGAGCCCAGCAGGTAGAGGCTGTGGTGGCTGGGAGCGTTCCACTGCACTCCAGTCTGGGCGACAGAGTGAGACTCCAACTCAAAAAAAAAAAAAAAAGTAGATAACAAGAATCTATTTGTAATGGATTAGAAGTAACTTTTTCTAGGAGGACTGGCGGTGCCGTAAATATTACTTTGACTTTTTCACTTGTAATGCTATTTTTGAAGAGATGTTAAGATGATATTTTGTAATTCATTTTTATCAGGTAGTAAAAAGTCTGAGCAGCGTGGAGAAATTGCATGGACAGTTTCCCCAAGACAATTATTATCTGAGAAAACTTGAGACTATTCAAAGAGCTTTTAAAATAACTGCATAGGTAACTGGGTTTGCATTTGTGCAATAGAATACATATTATAAAAGAGGAATGGTCCCTTAAGCCTTCCAGACCAGGAGAAAAAAAACGAGGGATAGGAATGGTTGAACCCACATACCCCTCAATAGGGAAGAATTGTAAAATCAGGTTTATTCATACAATGATTGTTCACACATCTGAATGAAGTGAATGATTAAGACTACAATGTGTAACTTGGATAAATCTCAAAAATAGTGTTGAGTTTTAAAAATTACAAACCAATAACATTAATATTTACTGAGAGTTTACTATGCACCAGGAAAGTAAAGCCAGTCCAGTACAGGGACTTGTCCAGGCAGCCAAGGAGTGCTACCACTGGAAGGAAAACAGGGATCTGCGGACTCCCAGACCTGCTTGTTACTCTTGACAAACATCCCAGAGCTCCACTGCGGAGCTGCTCTGCGTTTGAACATTCTTTGAACAGCTGGATCCAGGTCCTGCAACATTGTAGGTATCAAATGCTCTCATGCACAGTAAGCAGAGCCCCTGAGCCCTTCTCTGCAGAGGGCCCATTTTTGCAGGAACCCCTGAAACAGCTTTCCACACCTGGTGTAGTGGGGGAAGGAGTATGAGTAGAAGGAGCTGGGATTGGGGAACTGGCATACCCAGGGAAAGCCCTCTTAAGAGCTCCAAGGCAGTAGGCCAGCTTCCTTTTTTCTTTTCCTTTTTTTGAGTTGGAGTCTCCTTCTTCTAGGCTGGAATGCAGTGGCATGCACGCTCATGGCCACCCCAGTGTCGACCTTCTGAGCTCCAGCGATCCTTCTGCCTCAGCCTTTCAAGTAGCCGGAACTCCAGGCGCGTACTACCATGCCCGGCTATTTTTTAATTTTATTGTAGAGACGAGGTCTCGCCAAGTTCCCCGGGCTGGTCTTGAACCCTCGGGCTCAGGCAGTCCACTTGCCTCGACCTCCCAAAGTGCTGGCCAGCTTCCTTTTGGGGGCTCTACCCCATCCGGAACAGATTAAAATGCATTCACATCCCCTATTATGTACATTTTAAAATTACTTAGGCCGGACTCTGTGGCTAAACCTGTAATCCCAGCTCTTTGGGAGGCCAAGGCGAGTAGATTGCCTGAGCCCTTGGGTTCGAGACCAGCACGGGCAACTTGGCGAGACCTCGTCTCTATGATAAAAATGAAAAAATTAATCGTGCTTGGTAGGGCGCGCCTGTAGTTCCAGCTGCTTGGAAGGTTGAGGTGGAAGGATTGCCAGAGTCCAGCAGGTCAACGCTGGGGTGGAGGTGCCACAGCACCCCAGCCTGGGCGACAGAGTAAGACTCCCACTCAATAAAAAATAAATAAACAATAAAAAAACTTTTTCTAAAGGGCTTTTGTAATTTTGATTTTAGAGCAATTTGACTTGAGTAATTCATTTAATTTATGGCTTCTCTGTGATCATCAGGCAAACTCAAGAATTCTTAGAACGTGGGGAAAAAAATCTAAGCTACATATTATTTTCAAGTGTAATGAATGTTGTAATGGAAACTAAGTTTAACAATTAATAAAAACAACAATATGTTTTTAGACATTTAATTAAACATTCTTAAGTTTGAAAAAAATTACAAAAGAAAACAAATATTGTGGTACCATATACGTACATTTTAGACACACAAATCATAGTAAATACTGTTTATGAAAGACAGTGCATGGGAAGGATAAGCATTATCCTTAGAGTAGTGGCTGCATCTAAAGATGAAAAGAAGAGATGGGGAGCTGGGACTTTAGCTGTTTCTGAAGTGCTTTAATGTTAGGGAAAAAAATCTGAAGCAAATGTGGCAAATTGTTAACATCTGTTAAATCTTGGTATTAGATATATGGCTGTTATTTTTTCCCTGTTTTTTTCTTAGAAATATCTCACAGTTATACGTAAGAATAAATATTTTTTTAAAAGAGTGATTTACACTTTGTCTCTTTACCATCTCACTTTCCAGTGCTTTGTAAAAACTTGGTTTGCTTGTCATAGCCCTTTTGATGAACTGTGATTAAAGACAGAATTACTTAAAGAGAATTTTTAAAAAAATCATCCAAATTCTACTTCCTGAGGTAATAACTGTTAGTGTTATATAGCTATTATTCTAGATCTCTTTCTATCTATGTGTAATGGGATAAATGAATGGAAGGGTGGGGAGTTAATAAGAAAGGAAGAAGAAGGAAAAAAGAAAAAAGCGATGGAAGAAAAAAATCTAGAATATAATCTCTACAAGGGCAAGGGTTTATATTTTGTTTACTGCTATATTTCAGTACCCAAAGTACTATGTGTTTGGTACATAGTAGGTGCCCAATAAGTATTAAATGAATGTATTATTTCTATAACAATAAGATCACAATAGTCACAGTTGTTAAAAACAAAAATTATTATTTTAATTTTGCTTGAATGTAACAAAAAAAATTTCAGAGAAATTGTGGAATTTCAAATATGTTGTTAGCCATAGGGTATTATTTAATATGTTAAGAAAAACATTAAGAGACTGTATAATCCTTGTGTGTTTTTGAAAAAGCTATTTCAAATATTAAAAATATCAGTTGGTTCTTTGCAATGAAAGATGAGGACATTAGCACTTTCAAAATTACTTCCACATTTTGTCTCCTAATTCTCCTAATTTATCATAGGTATATTATTATTTTTACACTGACGAGGTTGAATAGTTATACTTTGCTTAGGATTCACACACATTTTTAAAGTATTTTTTTTTGTATAGTTGGATAAAATTGCTGCTAGCCATGGTTTTCCTATTTTTTCCCCATCCTTGAATTTTGATTTATTTCTGTTGTCTGGATTCTCTTGTCAGTTTTTTTTTTAGGAAGAGCTCATGTATTTTTTTCCTAAGTTCTTATGTTTGAAATGTTTGTTTTGGGCTGGGCATGGTGGCTCACACCTGTAATTCCAGAACTTTGGGAGGCCAAGATGGGAGGATTGCTTGAGCCCAGGAATTTGAGACCAGCCTAGGCAACATAGCGAGACTTCACGTCTACAAAAAATTATAAAAAATCTTTATAGAGTGTGGTGGTGAGTGCCTGTAGTCCCAGCTATTCAGGAGGCTGAAGTGGAAGGATCGCCTGAGCTCAGGAGGTCGAGCCTGAGGTGAGCTGTGATCATGTCACTGCACTCCAACCTGAGTGGCAGAGTGAGACCCTGCCTCAAAATAAATAAATAAATAAATAGTTTATTTTGTACTTGAATGCTTTGTACTTGAATGTTACCTTATAAATTTACATCATCATTTTTAATAGCTGCAAGATTCCAATGTGTGATGACTATACCACAATTTTAATATATTTTCTAATTTTGAAAACTTGGGTTGTTTGTAATATGATGCTACTGTAGTTGTGACAGGGTGAAAGTTATTAATGTGGAATTGTTCAGAGACCTTATTCCTTTCCTAGACTGCCAAAATATAAGCCCTGTTATAAGCCCTGTTTATTTTCCCTTTACCTTTTCCTAAAGAGGAAAAAAACTTTTTCTTGTTGAGAGAGGGGTTTTATTTCAATCTTTATAATTAAGTTCTGAGATTAAGACGGTGGGTGGGAAAAGTAAGAATCCCACTCAGAATGAGATTGGAAGAGAAGTTTGTTAAAGATGGAGGAAGTTGGCTGAATGTGGTGGTACAAACCTGTAGGCTCAGCTGCTTGGGAAGCTGAGGTGGGAGGATCGATCACTTGAGCCCATGAAGTCAAAGCTGTGGTGAGCTATGATTGCCCTGCTGCACTCCAGCCTGGGTGACAGAGTAAGACCCTGTCTCTAACAAAAACAACAACAAATGGGAGATTTAAGATTTGAGTAAGAGCAGTGGAACTTAAGCAGTTACAGGATGTGAAGGTGTAGTAATCAGGAAAGGGGATTACAGTCTTACAACTACTATATATATATATATATATTTTTTTTTTTTTTCCTATTTTTTTAGTTGGAATCTTACTCTATCACCCAGGCACTCAGGGCCACCCCAGCATTAACCCACTGGGCTCTGGTGATCCTTCCACCTCAGCCTTGCAAGTAGCCAGAACTATAGGCGTGTGCTACCATGCCCAGCTAATTTTTGATTTATTGTAGAGACGAGGTCTCGCCAAGTTTCCTGATCTTGAACCCATGGGCTCAAGTAATCCACTTACCTCGGCTTCCCAAAGTGCTGGGATTACAGGCTGAGCCACTGAGCCCAGCCAAAAATATTTTTTTATAGCTAATATATTCACATGTTTAAAAATCCAAAGAGAACAAAGTACAAAGAAAGCTCCCTCAAACTCATTTCCACCAGTTACCCAGTTTCCCTCTAAAATACTGATAACCAAAGTAGTCGTTTCTAGGGATCACTCCAGACTCTGTATATATATGAGGAAATGCATATATATTATTTTCTTACCCTCTTGTTTTTACTCAAACGGTTGTATACTTTCAAAATATGGTACTATTCCCAGGGGTTCATACCTGTGGTAAGCTCATTTTTATGGTTTCTCAGTAGCATTCAGGGACAAATCAATGTAGCTTTCCAGTTGACGCTTAGGCTAAGTGCATACATATCCTAAGTTTTAGTGTATTGGAAGGCATCACAAAGGGTGTGAGGTCCTAGATATTCCAGTAAGCTAACATTCCAGCCTTCGTAGACTAAAGTAGGTTAGTGGGATGGCATTGTGACAGAAGAATAGCACTTAGACTCAGGCTACCCAGTTCAGAACACTTAACTGGCTATTTTAACATAGCAGACCCTTTCTGTTATCTTTGGAGGCCAACTTTGGTTGACTCTGGAGTATAGGTATCTATTGTGCTTATTATATTGTCTAGATCAGTTGCAAATATTGCTGTGTGTCTGCAAAAATGGGAACGAGATGCTGTGAGGATTGGTGGTCTCAGGGAGTGTACTTCCTGGGGCCTCTGGGCATATAATTCCTGTGGCCTCTGGGTGTGTACCCTCTGTGGCTTCCAGGTTCCTACATCCTGCAACTTCAACTTATTCTCCTTAACACAGGGAATATAATATTGGATTCACTTGAAAAGTGTTAGCCTGTTAAGTGTAAAAGACAATGAAAATGCGTAACAGAGAACAGTTAATGATATTCTTCATTAGCTTGGAAAGATAGAAGAGATAAAAGCCAAAAAAGTATTACTGTGTATTCCTATGGCCCTGGGCATGTTTGGAAACCTGGCTTCCTTTCATCATTCTTTTGGTTGGATGGGACAAATAATTTTTTTCTTTATAAGCAACAGTGGCTACAAATAATCTTTTAATTATTTTTATTATTTTTATTTTTTATTTTTTGAGTTGGAGTCTCAGCCTGTCACCCAGACTGGAGTGCAGGTGTAGTGGCCGCTCCCGGCCACCGCAGCCTCAACCTGCTGGGCTCCGGCGATCCTTCCGCCTCAGCCTTCCAAGTAGTTGGAACTACAGGTGCGCGCTACCATGCCCGGCTCATTTTGATTTATTGTAGAGATGAGGTCTCGCCAAGTTGCCCAGGCAGGTCTCAGACCTGACAAATAATCTTTAAGTTTTCTAGTTAAAGTTGGTTATAAGGATATATTTAGAAATAAGTGATATAAGGAGTAATTATTCCTTATATATATGAGGAATAGCAAAACACTTATCACAGTGTATTCAAGCCTCTCAGTGCACTGGAATGATACTCATTGCCATTAAGAGGATACAGGGTATTTCTTATGATAGACAACTTCATTGACCCAGGCTGTAATGAAATCAGGCTGGAAGCCAGGTTGTGAGTGCTGTAATTCAAGTAAGCTTTTAGTTAATTTAAAGACATGGTAGCTATACTAGTTTCTGACCCATAGCCTTCTTCTGTTTCATTTTTTTAACTACTGAGAAGTGATACTCAAAAGTTTATTTTTCCTGAAAACTATTGGGTTCATTTTGTTTCCAGCCTTCCATTGAGAACTCATTTTCGGCCATCTATACTTTGCTTGCCTAACTCCAAAAGTACTTAAGTCTATAACTGAAAGCTTGTATTTTTGTCTTTCCTAAAGTATAAACTTACTGAATACAAAATATATTTAACACTTGGGTTCTGAATGCATACAACATTGTCTTTTTTCTATATACAGTGCCAATAATGTTAGCTAAGGGCATATTACTAGTGTATGGTGTTAATAGGAAATGAATATACAAATTAGACCAGGGGACTATTCAGCTCATGATCTTGTTTGCTGCACTCAGGAACCTAGATTTCATTGTGTAAACAAATCCAAGCCCAAAAATGCAGAAAAGTGATTGGATTAGATAGATTTGGGTTTTTAGAGCGAAAACTCTGTTGTAGGATCATCTCGAACTCCTGGCCTGAAGTAATCCTCTTGCCTTGGCCTCCCAGAACACTGGAATTACAGGCATGAGCTACCATGCCTGGCCAGTAGGATGAGAGATAGGTTGGTATATAGACTAAACCAGTGGTTCCTAATTCTGGGTGCACTTTAGAATCACCTAGGAAGTTCTTAAACACATATACACATACATACCAGAAAAATGAGCAAAAGAATTAAACAAGGACTTGAAGAACAAGCTTCAGTGGCACAAAGGCTGCCATTAAAAACAAGGATATGGACAACCCCCTCGGGTCCCCTCCCTCTGTGGGAACTTTTCTGTCCTCTCAATAAGTCCTGCTTTAAAACAAAAACAAAAACAAGGATATGCCAGGTGCAGTGGCTCATGCCTGTAATCCCAACACTTTGGGAAGCCGAGGCGAGAGGATTACTTGAGTTGAGAGGGTTTTGAGCAATATGGCGAGACTTTGTCTCTACAATAAATTAAAAAATCAGTTGGGCGTGGTGGCGCATGCCTTTGGTTCTAGCTATTTGGAAGGCTGAGGTGGAAGGATCACCTGAGCCCAGCAGATTGAGGCTGCAGTAGCCATGAGTGTGTCACTGCAATCCAGCCTGGGTGATAGAGTAAGACTGTGACTCAAAACAAAACAAACAACAACAACAAAATCCAGGATATGGAGCGGTAAGAATTCTAGAAGGAATCTAAATAAGAACTTGGGAGAAAGGTTGGATAATGATGTATAGTGGTGTGGTAGCTTTGCAGAGCTGTCCCACAGTTCAACTAGTCTGGAGATGCACGCAAAAGAGCCCCATAGAACTGTACACCATGGAGCTCTCTAATCTAACAAGACCTAGTGGCTTTCATGAACCCGTAACCTAAAGCCAGGCAGAAACAAAGATGCAGTTGTGGGCAGCATACGTGACAGCCACACCCTCACAAGTAACTATCCCTTTTCATAACTGAGCTTTCCTGGGCATTCAGCCTGATATCTGTATTCTGCTGAGTTATCCTCTTCCTGTGGCAGTGAACATGGACTGCCCTAGCTGCCAATGTTGAGGGAAGGGTATAAAGAATTATGGATAGAAAGGACTCTATTATTATTTCAAAATATCCCATCCCGCAAATGTCTTCCATTAAAAAAAAAGCAACAGACAACAAAACAATAACAAAAGTTTCCATTCACTAAAACCCTCTAGCGAATATCCTATTATTGTCTTTTTCTTCATAGCAAAGATTCTTTAAAAATAATTTGCTCTTATTGAAAAGTTTCACTCTGTTAGTTCTTCAAAATGCAGTTTATAATTTGACTTCTATCTCCCCATCCCATTCCTGTTCAAACTGTTTTTCCAGAGGTTACTAGTTGTCTTTTCCCTTATTTTCCATAATATCATCTTTTGTTTTCTTCTAATATCTCAAACTCCTCTTTCTCAGCTCCTTTCTTGAGCTAGATCTTTCTATCTGGTCTATTCATGTCTACTAGGGTTCCATGTATATCCCTCTTTTCACTTTATACCCTTTTTTGGGAAATCTCATCTAAACCCAAATCTGGATCTCAATTTGGAAATTTTTTTTGAAGTCCATTAAATAAACTCTTAGTTCAAAGATGAAACTTAGTAAGATTAAATAGAAAACTAAGACTTAAATAGCAATAGTGGAAATGAGACTTGAAAATGGAAATGACATAAGAAACTATGTGATACAACCAAATTAAGACTCATTAAATGCCTATATCAAGAAAAACGAAACCATGAAAAAAAGAATAGAGCCAGATGTAGCGGCATGCACCTATAATTCCAGCTACTTGAGAGGCTGATGTGGGAGGAGGATTACTTGAGCCTAGAAATTTGAGGCCAGCCTGGACAACATAATGAGGCTATGTCTGAACAACAACAAAAGAATAGAACACCCACCTCAAGAAGTCAGGGAAAAAAGGTAAACTGAAAGAAAGCAGAAAAGAGTAATTAATGAAGATTAAAACATAATTTAATGTGACTGGAATACAGGGTAACAGTAGGAACTAATGAATAAAATAAAAAGCTATTCTTTGTGAAAGGTTAATAAAAAGATAGTAAGTTTGAAAATCTAGCTAAAATAGGAAACTCTAATAAAATAGAAGTTGTCAAAATTGATATTAGTCTTAGGTACATAGATTGGAAGACTTAGAATTGTTAAGATGGCAATATTTCTTAAATGAATTAACAAATTCAGTACAATCCCTATCAAAATTCCAGCTGCCTTTTGTTTTTAGAAATTGACAAGTTGATCCTAAGATTTAGGAATGGCAAGTTTACCTAGATTAGACAAAACAATCTTGAAAAAGAAGAACAAAGTTGGACTCATACTTCCCCATTTCAGAATTTACTAAAAAGTTACAGTGGCCTTGACTGTGATACTGGCATAATGGCATAAAGCTAGACATATAAATTGGAATAAAATTGAGAGTCTAGAAATAAACCCTTACATTTGTGGTCAGTTGATCTTCAACAAAGGTGGCAAGACAATTTAATTAAAAAAGAATAGTCTTTTCAACAAATGGTGCTAGGACAACTGGGTAATCACATGCAAATGAATGAAGTTGAACCCCTACAACACACCTTATATGAAAATTAACTAAAAATAGATAAAAGATCTCAGTGCAGAGTGAAAACTCCTACACAACTCGTAGAAGAAAACATTGGTTTAAATTTTTGTGACTTTGAGTTAGGCAATTGTTTCTTAGATACGACACTTAAAGCATACACAACTCCCCCCCAAAAAACAGTTTGAATTTTATCAAATTGAAGACTTTTATGCTTCAAAGGGCACTATCACGAAAGAAAAAATATCAAACTTCAGAGTAGAAAAAAAATTTGCAAATTATATATCTGATAAGGGCCCAGTATCTGGAACATATAAAGAACTCTTACAACTCAACAATAAAAAGACAACTACCTTAGTTAAAAAGTGAGCAATTTGAATAGACATTTCTCTAAATTAGACATTTTTCTAAATTAGATATTTAATGGCCCCCAAACACATAAAAAATTGTTAAGCATCATTAGTCATGAAGGCATAATGAACTACTGCTTCAGATCCACTAAGGTGGTTATAATTTTTAAAATTAAAAATAACAAAAGTTGGTGAGGATATGGAGAAATTAGAGCTGTCATACATGGGTGGAAATGTAAAATGGTACATTCACTTTAGGAAACAGTTTGGCTGACCAGGCACAGTGGCTCACTTTTGTAATCCCAGCACTTTGGGAACCTGAGGTGATAGGATCACCTGAGGCCAGGAGTTCGAGACCAGTCTGGGCAACATAATAAGACCTTGTCTTTATTAAACAAAAAGAAGAAGAAAAGAGAGAGAAAGAAACAGAGTTACTATGTGACCCAGCAATTTCATTTCTAGATATACACCCAAGAAAAATAAAGAGATAAGTTCACAGAAAACTTGTACATGAATGTTCACAGCAGCATTATTAATAATAGCCAAAAATAGGAGCAACTCAAATGTCAGTCAACTGATGAATGGATAAACAAAATGTGACATTTTAATTAATGGAATATTATTCAGCCATGAAAAGGAATAAACTATTGATACATGCTACAATATGGATGAACCTAGAAAATATGCTAAATGAAAGAACCCAGACTCAGTAGGCCATTATGTTGTCTGACAGTTATATGAAATGTCCAGAATAGACAAATCTGTAGAGACATAGAATGGATTGATGGTTTCAAGGAGGTGTAGAGGGAAGGAGGGATGAGAAGTGACTGCTAACAGGTTTGGGGATTCTTTATGGGGTAATAAAAGTGTCCGAGGAAAGATGATGGTTGCTCAACCTTGTGAATAGACTAAAGATCACTGCATTATATTCTTAAAAAATCAATTGACGAATACAAAACAAATTGGCTCCAGTAAAGAAATAAAATTTAAACACACTAATTTCTATAGAATCCACAGACAAGTTTTTAAGGAGCTCTCTCAAATATACAAACAATTCCCAATTATTTGATATAAAGGAAGATAAGATTCACTTATCATAGTAGCCAAAAAGCTAAAATTTATAGGCATTAATGTAATGAGAAATATGCAAATGCAAAATTGGGATAAGTCGGGCTCGGTGGCTCAGCCTGTAATCCCAGCGCTTTGGGAGGCTGAGGTGAGTGGATTGCCTGAGCCCGTGGGTTCGAGACCCACCTGGGCAACTTGGCAAGACCTCATCTCTACAATAAATAAAAAATTAACCGGGCATGGTAGCACGCACCTGTAATTCCAGCTACCTGGAAGGCTGAGGCAGAAGGATCGCCAGAGCCCAGCAGGTTGAGGCTGCGGTGACTGGGAGCGTGCCACTGCACTCCAGTCTGGGTGACAGAGTGAGACTCCAACTCAAAAAAAAAAAAAAAAATTGGGATAACCTGAAATATATAAAAATAGACTTGAGCAAATAGACATGCCATGTTTTTGGATAAGAAGACTTGAAATCATAAAGATGTCAAATAATCCTACATTTAAAACAATTTTAATTAAAACACTAACACATCTTTTCTGGAGCTAAGCAAGTGAATTCTAATTTTTATATTAAAAATAAACAAGAATAGCCAAGAAAGCAAGAAGAACAAGGAGGTGAGTTTACTGTTATTTGTAATATATTAAAATATATTACAAGCCCTCTATAGTTAAAAGAGTATGACATAACAGATTAGTGAAACAGAATAGAAAATCCAGAAATAGTCTCAAGTGTGCATGGGAAGTTAATATAGGATATAGGTGGCATCTCCAGTAAGTGGGGAAAAGATAGATTTAACTGCATAGCTATTTGGATTGAATCTGGGCTGGATATGGTGGCTCACACCTATAATCTCAGCACTTTGTGAGGCTGAGGTAGGAGAATCACTTGAGCCCAGGAGTTGGAGACAAGCCTAAGCAACATAGTGAGACTTTGTCTTTCCAAATAATAAAACAAACTAGCCAGGTATGGTGGTGTGCGCCTGTAGTCTAAGCTACTTGGGAGACTGAGGCAGAAGATTTGCTGGAGCCCAGAAGTCAGGGCTATGGTGAACTGTGATCATGCCGCTGAACTCCAACGTTGGTGACAGAGTGAGGCACCAACTCGAAAAAGAAATTGAATTGTACTTCATGCTGTATATCAAGATAAAGTCTATTTGCAACCAGTATTTAGGTTTAAAACTTAAAATCTTATATGTATTAAAAATATATGAAAATCCCTATAACCAAATTGTTCATAGTGATCATCTTTGGTAGTGATGAGAGGTATGGCTAATAATTAGAGTCTCTTAATTTTTATCATGTTTCAGTTGTTTATACCAAGTACATGTTCTTTCTGAAATGAGAAAAATACATAAAAATAAATAAAAACTCAAAAAAAAAATTTATAGACATAGAGTAGGGAAAATAACTCAAAACATAATCCAGAAAGTGAAAAGGCTGACATATAATAAAAAGTTCAAGCCAAAAAAAGTTTAAAAATCAAAATATAAATAACAACTTGAGAGAAATCTTATAATGCAATGACTAAAATGACTAATGTACCTAATATTACATTAAAATGGTAACTCTTTTAAAAATGTCTGATTAATGAGAAATCTTCATTCTTTGACCATAGAGAAAAAACAATTTAGTATGCCATTATCTGTCCAGTGTCTTTTTTTCTTTTTAAAGAAACTAAATGTTACATTTTATTCCATCTTCATGATTACAGACATTACAGGGCAGGGTGGGTAAAAAACGAGGTAAATAAAGCCTTTTCCCTGAGTTTAATCAGATGCAGCATTTTGCAGGTTGTTTTAATGCACTGACCTGAGCTGAAAGCTGGCAAGAGCAAATCTTTGAAATTTAGGTTCTTTCTCCACAGCTATTACAAGTATCTTAATTCCTAACCTACATTGTAAGCTCTGAAATGGTGTTCACTGCAATATTCTTGAAGCTTCCACATCTTAATCTGGCACCTCTTGCTAAGGCAGGGAACTGTTAAAAAACTGTCTTCGTCTTGGCTAATCCAGGCCACCAGCAATCTGAGCCATTAGTTACTATAGAAAAATAAAACTGCTCCCAAGCACTGATTGGAGCTGCTGTGCCCAGATCCCTTTTCAGAGCATTAGTTTCTTGAGAGAAAAAAAGAGGTCCTAACCAATAGCTTTCATGAACAATGATCCCAGGATACAGGATACATAATGTTCTTTGCAGCAAAAATCAAGAGGTTAGTAACTGATCATCCTGACTAGTTTGTCATTTGCATACAAGGTATATTTAAAGCTGATCCCAGATCAAATATTGTGGCCATAATCCCCCCAAATTGTTCAATTTTAGCACACTTGAGTTTCTGCAAGATGCCAGAGCAAGTGAGAAGTCATCTCAAAGCAGAACTTATCATCAAAATAAAAATATTTTATTTTGAAATAATTTTAGTTATAGAAATACAAAAAATAAAAAATAAAAATAGTACAGAGAGTTCCTATATATGTTTTACCCAGTTTCCCCTAATGTTCACATCTTACATAACCACAGTACAATTATGAAAATCAAGAAATTAACCTTGGTTCAACACTATGAACTATAGATCTTAATGGACTTTACCCAGTTTTTTAATTAATACCCTCCTCTCTTCCAGGATCCGTTGCAGAATCCAGTGCTACATTTAGTTGTTTTGTCTCTTTAGTCTTCTGCTCTGTTACAGTTTCTCAATCTTTTTGTCTTCATGGCCTTGTTACTTTTGAGAAGGCTTGCTCACTTATTTTGGGTTTGTCAGATATTTTCTTGTGATTAGCTTGAGTAATGCACCTTTGGTGAGACTACCACATAACTGAGTTTGTACACTTCTCAAAGCATTATTTCAGGAGATACTTGGTATTGATGTCTTATAACTAATGATGCTAACCATGATCACTTGGTTAAGGTAGTATCTGCAAGCTTTCCTTACTATTAAGTTATTAATTTTTCCCTTGTATTTAGTAATAGCTTGGGGGAGATACTTTGACATTATGCAAATATTCTGTTTCCTCTCAAACTTTTGTCTACTAATTTTATCATCCATTGGTTGATCTTGCCTGTTACAGTTATTACTGTGTGGTTTGCCAAATGTTTCAGTGTTATTTTTTAAAGGGAAACTCCAGGGCAGTGAGCTTGTTTTTGTTTTGTTTGGGCAGAAGGCAGCCATTTGACAATGTTGAATTTTTAGACCTTTCCCAACACTGAAAAATGTTTTGTTTGTTTGTTTGTTGTAAATTGATAGTTTGCTGAGTGAATCAAATACCTTATTTATTTAGTTAGTTAGTGTCTCACTGTTTCTTGGGCTGGAGTGCAGTGGTATGATCAGGGCTCTCTGCAGTCTTTAACTCATGGGCTCATGCTATCCTTCCACCTCAGCCTCCCGAGTAGTTGGGCCCGCAGGTGCGTGCTACCATGCCTGGCTAACTTTTTTAATTTTTGTAGAGACATCTCAATATGTTGCCCAGGCTGGTCTCAAACTCCTGGGCTCAAGCAATCATCTCACTTCAGCCTCCCAAAATACTGGGATTGCAGGCATTTGCCACCATGTCCAGCCAAGACTTTATTTTTTAAAAGCAGAGAACACCAGAGTACTATGTGGTAACCATATTCATTGCAATAAAATAAAATAAAATAATTGGATTGTCCAAAACATTCACCTTATTACTGGAATAAGGTGAATCAATGGTTACTACTATAATTTTCAATCAGTATAAAGATTTGTGTTCAAGGTCTAGGTTTTATTTATACATACTCTTATTCATGAGTTCTCTGTGGCAATTTATTATCAACATGGAGATTCTTGAAAGTCAAGCCCAGCTTTGTCTTGATTTCAAAGACACGGCAGGCAACCCAGAACTCTAGCTTGCAGCTTGAGTCTTAGAAATCACGTCTTCCAGTGTGACACAACAAATTGTCTCTGAAAAATACAACCAGATTTTAAATCCCTTTGAAACAGTTCTGATTCCTGAGTCTCCTAGCACTGTGGTACCCTGACATGCTCAGATGCACATTTCCAAACCTACCACTGGGAACCCAAAAGGGGCCCTACTTTGAGGGTGCTTTGATGGAGGTTTTCAAGAACCACACTAACCCCCAGTAAAGGCAGCAGATGAAATTATCCGGGTTTTTTTTTCTGAAAAAAAAAGAAAGAAAGAAATGTGAAAGTGCATTGGCATATGGGAAAGTGACACCAATCATATAGTTACAGAAAATAGTTCTATAAATCCCTCAGTTCAAAATTATGTTCAAAGGCGTTGAAGAACAGAAGGAGGTCATAAAAATGGTGAATACAATGAATCTACAAGAAAGAAGGCCCTTCATGTAAAGCAAATGCAAAAGTAACTATCCTGCTAAATTATTTTATTATATCAATCTGTGTAATGTCCAGTATTTTACAGAGCTTTTTTCTGTGACATGTAAGAGATCCAGAGTTCATTAAGGGCTTCAAACTCTAGCACGGAGGACTATATATGAAATACTACAGCAAGTTAGAACCGGAAGGCTTTCAGGAGGCAAATTTTAGCAGTGGAAAAATGATCTTCACTGGTTTAGAGGGACCCTGAGAAAAGAGGCTGAATAAAGAGATTCTGCTGAATAAAGAGATTTGGTCATTATTTTAGTTTCATCTCATGGCTTTGCCAAAATAAGGTTAATGTGTGAAAAACGCCTCCATAAGGGCAAAGCCTTTGTTTTGTTCCTGTTGTACTACATATAAATGGTACCAGCACATAGTAGCGTTCAAATAATTGTTAAACAAAAATCATTTTCAAATCCTGTTTTGTTCTTAGACTTTTTTTTTTTTTTTTAGGTTAACATTTCAGCCTGCCGCCCAGGCTGGAGTACAGTGGCATAATCATGGCTCACCGTAGTCTCTTTACCTCCTGGGCTCAGGCAATCATTCCACCTCAACCTCCCGAATGCTGGGACTACAGGTGCACGCCACCGTGCCTGGCTAATTTTTTTTTTATTTTTTGTAGAGACAAGGACTCACTATGTTGCCCAGACGGGTCTCGAACTTCTGGACTCAAGTGATCCTCCTACCTTGGCCTACCAAAATGTTGGGATTACAGGTGTGAGCCACTGTACCCAGGCTGTTCTTAAACATTTAAAAATTGCTCTAAATGTTCTCTTGTACTTAGTTTAATGTCAGCTATTTAATATAGGAGGTAAAATATTTTCCCTTGTCTTTTGTCCCTTAAAATTATTGCATCAAATGTTCTGAATCTGGTCTTCACTTCGGGATGTTTTTGACCTTAGACTGCCCTTTAACTGAAGACTCGCAGCCTAGCTCAATGACACTAGCTCCATCTTGTGTCAGAAATATGATACTACATACACTGAATATCAGCCTGCCCACAACCAGTCTCCACTGGTAAAACATTTTAAGTGCTATATATAATTAAACCATGATGCCACTGTTGGGCCACCTTATTGTGACTCACTTGCTCTGAAATAATTTTATTCCCATTTCTGCTGCTCTATATATGGTATGGGTGCAGAAACACATTTTTTATACTTATAACCATAAAGGTTTTTGGAGTTAGCTATCAATATAAGACATCTACTTTGACAAAATAAATGAAATGTCTGCACATTTTGAAGCTTTTACATGAAACAGTATATTTGGATTTCCTCTGAAAACCCTACCAAAATTAAGGAGTTAGCAAATTTTTTAAAAATTCCATGAAATTGATTTGAAAGGAAGAAAATAATTTTTTTCAAAGGAAGGAATTTTTTTTTTAAAACAAAAGTGGTATTTGATTTCTGTTTTGTATACATGGTAGAATGCTAAGTGAGTTGGTCCTAAGCACTCTAGTTGTTCCAGAGATCAACCTGCTTGAGATAGTCTGGGAGAGGCCACTTTAACTATCTGGATGGAGAGTGACTATGACTCTCTTATCAGTGGTGTGCTGGAGGCGAATTGTGCTGACTTATGCCTACTCACAAGAGCTGATTGTTAAATTTTTAGGAATTTAAGGCTAAGAACTAGTTTAAACTAAAAACTAAACTATATAAGCATAATTAAATTACATTAAAAACAAAAGTACTTTTTCTCAGCATCACTTATACTAAAATCAGGACAGCATAGAGAAGATTAGCATGATTCCTGCGCAAGGATGATACACAAACTCATGAAGCATTCCATATTGCTTGTAGGTTATTCTGTACAAAATGGAAAATAAATGTCTTTATTATAACAATGAAGAAAAAGAAATGTTACAAATACTCAAAATTTGCCACTTTCTAGTTACCATATTTGACTCTTATTTGTGCTCTTGAGGTTACTTATGTCTAGCGTATAAATAGTGGATATACCATATAACGGTATGCTAGTGTGCATTTCTTCCAGACTCCCCTTTAATGTCAGCTATTTCATATAGGAGGTGAAATATTTTGCATTTTGTCCCTTAAAATTTGTAGCTGGCAGCTTGAAATTGGCCATGGTGGACGTATTTACACAGTGAAAATCAACAAATGCTCCAAATCATGACTTTTTCCCTTTGAGGAGCTAGCTGATCATGAGCACACTACTGTATGCAAATAAGTTTATTTATGCCTTTTCTCTCTATTCAAAAATTTGACAACAAGGAATCATTAAACTTTATAAAAATCGTTTTAATTTTATTTTGCTATATTGGCTTCAGTTTTATAAATGTTTGAAAAGGTTACTTTAATAATTTAAAATAATAATAATTTTAATAATGTTAAAAGTAGTTTTAAAAGGTTACTTCAAAGAAATCTCAATCAATTCACTTAATTCAAAATCTCACTTAGTAGAAATAGGTTAATCAACCTTAATATTATATATGATTCTATCAGTTACTTTCTTATGTTTTTGTTTGATTTTCTAATTCCTATCTAATATCTTATTTTTCTTATTTCTGAATTTTTTCTTTTATTTTCTTCATTAAGTTGTGAAGTTTTTATTTCCTATCTCTTGCAACTTCATTTTCACTTCTTTCAGTGTTTTCTTACATTTTTCTTTTTGGTTCTCACCCTTTGTCTCTCTAAAGAGGTCTCTCAAGCTCTTCTCCAAGTGAATGACCCGATCCTTTTCTGGCCTGCTTTCTTTCTTGCCTTTCTCTTTTTCCCTTAGCTCACCTTTCTGGCCTTACTACTCCTATGGCTGAACTGTTATCAATGTGGTTCCGTCCATGATGGCCAGAATCCCGGCTCCATCCAGATACCATCTGGAGTTGTTCAGGGCCCACCTGGTCCCTTCTGCTGCATGCCCATGTTCTTGGCAGCAGAATTATGATGTGACAGTAGCTTATTGGATCGTTTGGTCCTCTGTGCCTGCAGCCCTGTATTTCAGGACATGGGCGAGCAAGAGAAGCTCTGAGTCATGTTTGCGTCATCTATAATTTCCTTTTATTCTCAGCTCAGGGACTCTAGGACTTTGGGAGTGCTTTTGAAATAAATTTGTCTTACTCCATTATCATTTGAAAAAAGAAACATTTGAGAAGGGGTTATTCATATTTAAACATCACCTCCCTTCCCCTACCACATTTGCCCCAGTATTCCTTTCTTCTCAGACATTGTCTGCACCGACTTAACTGGGTAATGCAGTCAACAGATTGCCACTGAAGGGTGCCCACCTAGTGAACTGCCTTCTTGGGCTAACATCAGTGTGACCATTCAGCGGGAACTGTTTATAGAGTATGCCATTGCTACTACTGACGAACCCCGACTCAGTCACGAAACCCAGCTTCTACCCTACAGCAGCAGGATGCTGTTCACAGCACTGCTTTCATCAGTGTTTATAGAGGGATGAAAAGGGCTTTTTCCATAGCATTGACTCTTGAGGTTGGGCATGGGTGGCTCATGGCTGTCATCCCAGCACTTTGGAGGCCGCACTTTGGCGGCCGAGACAGGATGATTGCTTGAGGCCAGGAGTCTGAGACCAGACTGGACAACATAGTGAGGCCCTCATCACTAAAAAAAAAATTTTTTTTTAATTAACTGGGCGTGGTAGCTTGTGCCTGTAGTCCCAGCTACTTGGGAGGTGGAGGTGGGAGGATCACTTGAGCTGGAGGCTCAAGCTGGAGGGTGAGCTGTGATTGTGCCACTGAACATGTGGATTTTTAACCACGTGCGGAGTTGGCTCCCTAACCTCTGTGTTGGTCAAGAATCAATCAACTGTTTTGGTTTTTGTTTTTGAGTCGGGGTCTCACTCTGTCACCCAGGCAGGAGTGCAGTGGCACGCTCACAGCCTGTCTGCTGGCCTCCAGTGATCCTCCCGCCTCAGCCTTCCGAGTAGCCGGAACTACAGGCACGCGCTACCATGCCCGGCTCATTTGTGATTTATTGTAGAGACGAGTTGCCCGGGTTGGTCTCCAACCCGTGGGCTCAGGCAATCCATTCTCCTCGGCCTCTCAAAGTGCTGGGATTATAGGCTGAGCCACCGAGCCCAGCTCAGCTGTACTTTTATCTGCAAACAATGATGGACTGATACTCGCCCTCATCTCAACTTTTACTTCATGAACCAATATTTGAGGTCTGTCCAGTGTTGTCTTGTTTCTAAAGTAATGAGTAAAAATGTTGTAGGTAATATATTTTGTTATGAAACTGAAGATTAAGACATCCTTAATAATCAACTTTTCAAGCCAAAATGATATAAATAGTTTAACACCAAAGAGTAAATTGTTTATAAATGGCTTATATGGGCCCAGCGCAGTGGCTCAAGCCTGTAATCCCAGCACTGGAGGCCCAGGTGAGACCTGCCTGGACAATATGGTGAGACCTCATCTCTACAATAAAGCAAAAATTAGCTGGGCATGGTCGCGCACGCCTGTAGTTCCAGCTACTTAGAAGGCTGCAGCGGAAGGATCGCCGGAGCCCAGCAGTTTGAGGCTGAGGTGGCTGGGAGCGGCCACTGCACTCCAGTCTGGGCAACAGAGTGAGACTCCAACTCAAAAAAAAAAAATAGCTTATATGTATGAAACAGGATTTCTGTTATCATTTATTGTTTTTTTTTTTTGATTCGAGGTCTTACTCTGTTGTCTAGGCTGGAGTGCAATGGCACAATCACGTCTCACAGCAGCATTGAACTCCTGGGCTCAGCCTGTCCTCCCACCTTAGCCTCCCAAGTAGCTGGGACTACAGTCATGTGCCATTACACCCAGCTACATTTTAAATTTTTTTGTAGAGATCGGGTCTCACGATGTTGCCCAGCCTAGTCTTGAACTCCTGGGTTCAAGCAGTCCTCCTACCTTGGGCTCCCAAAGTGCTGGGATTATAGACATGAGCCACCACTCCTGGCCTTTACATGACTTTTGATTGCCGAGAATAAAGTGTGTTTATCTTTCTTTTTTAAATAAAAGCTTTTTATTTAAAGAATGTCAAACTTACAAATCGTAAGCGTGAACACTGAACTCTGCATGCTTCTCCCTAGATTCACCAGTCATTAACAATTTGCCACATTTGCTTTGTGCTTACCCTCCTGCTCTATCTCTGTACACACAGATACACATTTATATTTATACATTTTATTATTATCATCATCACTATTTTGCCTGAACCGTTTGCAAATGAGTTATAAACGTAACCTTTCCCTGAAATGCTCCAGTGTGAATCTTTTTTTTTTTAAGAGACAGGGGTCTTGCTGTGTCGCCCACATGGGACTCAAAATCCTGGGCTCAAGTGATCTCTTGTTTCAGTTTCCCAAGTAGCTGTGACTACCGACACTTGCTGCCATGCCTGGCTCAGTGTGGGTCTTTGAAGAACACAGACATTCTCTTACATAAGCCACAGGTTTGCTGTTTGAGTGTGTTATTAAAAATAATCTTAGAGTCAGAGCACTGGGGTTAAGATACCATTTGACTCATTCACCTGTACCTTACACGTGAATTTCTAAGCAGTACAAATGTGTTATTTTCCAGGAGTGAAAGACATAAATTCTTATAGGTCCCAGCCTATCATATAAATGTTTGAATCAGACAGAGTATAGAACAGTACTCATAACATTATGCCCTGCCTCAACAAATAAACAAATTCTAGATTAAACAAAACAAAAAAAATTGCCTCTCGGGTCATCGGTTTGTGACCCACACACAGGTCTAGCCTCAAAACTCCCATGGGGTTTAAGTCTAGCTAACTGCTTGGCTGAGACTGATGAGAGGGGGCAGCTGCAGTGGCTAATACCATGGCTTCAAGACTGTGTTTGAATCCTGTTTCCATCACTTACTAGAGGTATGATCTTGGAAAAATTGCCTAATCTCTCTGTGGTTCAGTTTTCCTCATCTGTAACATAATGCTACCTACCTTACAGAGTTGTTATGAGGAGTAATTGAATAAGAATATTTAAAGCACTTTAAAATAGAGCCTGGCACACATAGTGAAATGCTGTAGAACTGTATTCTAATAATACTACCCTGACGGCCAGGAGATACTTTTTTCTCACATCCATACAGATCATGATCATGGTAGAAGAGGATGAGAGAGATTTGTGTGCACCATTCCTCCTAGAAGTCTTAGAGGAGAAGTCCATTCCAAAGCCAGGAAGCTTACCAGTCTACTTTCCCCCATTGTGAGCAACTTTGTTTCTGTTCTTCTCCACATTTTCTGCTCATCCTTCTTGTCAGCCTTTCCTCAGCTCTTATGGAGACTTCCTTAGTCCTGAGAAAGTCATTGCTTGAGCATATTGGCTAGATGTGATCCCAGGTGAGTTATTTAATGTCTTTGGACTTTAGTGTTCTCATCTGGAAAATGGGGATAATAGCAGTACCTATCTCATAGATTGTGAGGATTCATTGAATTAATATATGCACTGTGCAGAAAGGTGACTGGCATATAGTAAGTGTATATAACTATTACTGTTGTTGTGTAACTTAGCAATTGGTATGATGTGCATTCTCTTTAATAGCCTATTCCCCAATGGCTTATTCTGTCTTTATTATCTACATTTTCTTTCTTTTTTCTTTTTTTGTGAGCCAAGGTCTCAGTCTGTTGCCCAGGCTGGAGTGCAGTGGCACAATCATGGCTCACTGCAGCCTTGACCTCCTGGGCTCAGTTGATCCTCCCATCCCAGCCTTCCAAGTAGCTAGGACTAGACATGCACCACCATGCCTGGCTAGTTTTTTTATTTTTTGTAGAGATGAGGTTTTGCTATATTGCCTAGGCTGGTCTCAAGCTCCTGGGCTCAAGCAGTCCTCCCACTTCTGCCTCCCAAAGTGCTGGGATTACAGGCATGAGCCACCGCACCTGGCCATCTTTTTAAAAATCATTACTTTTCTTTACCCCCATGCCATCTAGTGCTGACTAAATTTTCTTACCACAAGTACTCTTAGGGATTTTTTCCTTCCTGTCTCCTCTGCAGTGTGCTCTAAATAAGGTCATCAGTGACTGTTTTGTCCGCATTTAAGATTCTGCTTATTCTCTCAACCATAGGGATTATCTTGCAATCAGGGGTATGGGGCAGGGGGCAGTAAGGGGGTTATGGGAGCAAGAGGGGGATGGAGATACGGGAGAAAATGAAGGGCGAGAGGGAAACTAAGTAGCAGAGAGTTGGTGATGACAGGATTCTGCAGAGGCGTGGATGGATGAGTGGGAAATGAAGTTGGCAGTTACAAGGTAAGTAATTTAGAAGAAGTATTGTGATCAGCAGAAGGAAGCAGGGAAGTCGAATGGCTGGAGGTGGTGAAGAGCCTGTCAGTCTTTTTCAAGATATGGAAGATATCTGGATATTTGAAGGCGGAGAGGAAGCAGCTAATAAAGAAAAGAATGAAGATGCTGAGAGGGAGGCAAGAGTGTCAAGAGCGAGAGTCAAGCCTGGAACTAAGAAAAACTGAGGGGTTTGCTTTATTGAAGGAGAGCACTTTTGATTTCTCCAAGGCTGAAAGTACAAGGAAAGAGGTAGAGTACTTATGTCGAAAGTGATCCCAAGTCAACGACCATGAAGGTGCCGTGAGGAGTCATCACAGCCCCAGTAACAGTGTAGCTGGCCTCTGTTCTGTGAAGCAGGAGATAAGGACTTCGCTGGGATGGAGGGCATCAGTGTTGTGGAGCGGGAGGCAAGAGGTGACCTGGAATGGCTGCTATGAGGGGTTTGCTGCGGATCCAGAGGAGATGAGTGAGAGGCTTGCTAGGCAACACCCAGAACGCATTGGATGGAGGATGGCATGCATCTTTGTAGTGAGACAGGGGCCCTTCTGAAAATGCAGGAACAAAAGGGAAAATAAGTTACTTCCTGCTGCTTTGTGCTACTCTTTTCACTCTGGCGGACTACATGCTCAAACTTTCGGCAAAATCCAATCAAGATAGTGATCTTGTAAGCCAATCAGCAAATAGGACATACAAATGAAAGAATTATGTAAAACCAATCAGTGTGTGACAAGTAATGCTAACTGCTGCCTCCAGCTACAAAATATCCAATCAAATGGATAATGCCAAATTGCTGCTTTGTATGGGAGAAAAAGAAACTAAAATGTATATAAGGCATTGCCTGGCGGCGTTTGGGGCTCAGCCTTTGGATGAGAGTCCACTGAGCCCGTGCAGACAGGAATAAATGCTGTTTCCTGGCAAAGTAGCCTCGGGACCCCTACAGTAGGCCCTGGTGTTTTCTGTTAATTGTTTTCTTTCAGTTGTGCTTGCAGGAACAAAGACAGAGAAAATTAGAGATGTTCAGGGTTATGGATTAACAGAGGAAGCAGGATGGAATGGAAAGGGGACCAGGGTTCAGGATAGTGATGGTGACAGTTTTGAATGGCTGACTATAGAGTATTGAGCAGCCATGTATAGATTAATCAACTGCTAAACCCAGCTCCATGAGTGAAACTAGCAGAGGAACCACACAGCCAGCCCACAGAATTGTGAGAAACAATAAATCATTGTTATGCCATGATGTTTTGGTCCCCTTGTTATGCAGCAATATGTGCCTTGTGTTAACTATGCGCAATAGGAAGCCTGAGCCGTGGAGGGCTGATGCAAAAGTACAGGTCAGTCCCTTGGGGGAACCAGGCAGGGTGGAGCAGAATGGAGAGGGACTCCAGAGGGCCACATGGAAACTCTAGCACATCAGGTGAGGTGCAGGGCTTAGAAGGTGCGAGCAAGGACGAGGCTGGCCATCTTGAGTTATCTGTGCCTGGAAAGGCAAGTTGTGATGGCAGGCGGAGAGAGCCCACAGGCAGCTGAGACCGACTGTTTTCTTCCTTTCCACGCACTCTCAGTAGTGGGCCTTGCCTTGAACAACTGAGAGGAAAGAGATGTCTTTGTGTGCAAGTCCTTCATCATCCCATCTCCAAAGCGCAAGCTGGGGATGAAGTAGGAATTGCGTGGTAACACTTAAGGTAGTAGATAAGACACGTTTCTTTACTTTTCTAAATCCAGTCAAATCTCATACCCCTACTTGTCAAGACAAATCAAAAGCTGAATATGAGTAGTTACTGTGGCTCCTCCTTTTCCTGTCTTATATTGTACAATAAGTCCTCATGTAATGTCGTTGATAGGTTCTTAGAAACTGATTTGAAATGATGTGTAATGAAACTAGTTTTTTTAATCAACATCATAACAAGGCTGGGTGTGGTCATTCAGACCTGTAATCCCAGCACTTTGGGAGGTGGAGACGAGAGAATTGCCGGAGCCCAGAGGTTTGAGACTAGCCTGGGCAACTAGGCAAGGTGTTGTCTACAATTAATCAAAAACATTAGCCGAGCTGGGTGGCGTGCACCAGTGGTTCCAGCTACTTGGAAAGCTGAGGTAGAAGGATTGCCTGAGATAGTAGCCATGAGCATGCCACTGCACTCCAGCCTGAGTGACAGAGTGAGACTGACTCAAAAAAAAAAAATTATGACAAAACAACATTATTCAAGAACTTGCTGCACAGTGTTTTACTTAAAGTTGCATTTTCCAAGAACTTATTGATGACGTGAGACCTTACTTAAGGCACTAGGACCCTAAGGCTAGTGTAGTGTTTAGGAGGAAGGGAGAGAGGAATACCATTGTACTGATGAGCTGTCTAAGCCCGAGGCAGGGACAGCATCCATGTCCTCCTGGCAAGCTCAGCCACAGAGAGCCTTAGCACAGCTTCCAAGGCCTCAGAGCTCAAATAAAGAGATCAGCTTTCCACAGCAAGATGGAACCTCATCCAGAGTGGTAGGGGTTAAGAGAAAAAGACAGACGAGCTGGGGACCCCACTGTAGGGTGAGTTCTTGAGGAAGTCATGGTATTATTTTTCTTTAGGCTGCTGCAGGCTTATTAGCAAAATAATCTTTGCCTTTTTCCTTTATATCAGTCAGGCCTTTGTGATTCAGGAAGAGAGAAAAAGAAGTTGCTTTGATGACTAGAAGACATCACAAAGGCTTTGTTTTCTATGGTCTACCTAGGCAAAACTGAAAAATCTAGCTAGATTAGTTTAGAAGGGAAGAGGGTAGTGATAGATTCTCCAAAGGAATGTGGAAAGAGGGAGAGAGTGAAATTTCCTATAACAGCTGGGAAAAACCTCCATCCTCTCACAGGCAGTAACTTGCAGGTGGTAAGACCTAGGATAGGGGTGGCTGTTTGGACACTGAGCTCTGAGTGTCTGGCCCAGGTCTTCCCACCCTCTCAGGAAGCCCACTCCCTTGGTGAACAATGCCCTCAGCAGCCTTCTTTGCACTGGCAGTAGCACTGAAACATGCTCACATCTTTCTGGTCTTATATATACATATATTTAAAATATATATTATATAAAAATATTATATATATTAAATATATATATTTCTTGACATAATCCCCCCCCCAAAGACATCCCTTCCCTCCCCTTCATATCTTTATTTTTCCTCTTTTTGGAGATCATGTCTTGCTACGGACTCCAACTTCTAGACTCAAGCAATCCTCTCACCTCAGTAGTCCTTCCCAAGAAGCTGGGACTACAGGTGCACGCCACCATGCCTGACTTACCCCCTTCACTTCTTAACCCACTGCAATCTTATGTCTCTTCCATGTTCAACTGAGACTCCTCTGTCAGAATCATAGCTGATCTCCTTGTTTACTAACTCCAGTGGGTATTTCTCAGAATTTTATCATCCTTGACCTCTCAGCAGCATTTGACACCAAAGATGACTTTCATTATTTTTCTTTTTCTCCTATGACACCACCCTATCTTGGATTTTCACTTGCTTCTTTCTCTGGCTCCTCTTTTCTGTCTGTCATTCAGTTCTTCTTCTTTGGATCTTCCCTTGAATGTGGGCACTCCTCGGAGTTCTTCACTCTTTCTAAGAGTGAAGAAAAGAGCCTTGCATTTGTGGCATAACCAGTGAGAACATACATGTTGGACATCAGCATGCCAAAACTGAACTCTTCATCTCCCTATTCCCTAAACTTGTTTTTCCTTCCTTTGTCAGAACTCAGTGATTGGTAACCAGTGTTGGTATTGGCAACTCATTACTGATGGATAACTCATCCTTAACTCTTTTCTGATCCTCCCTCCCTCATGTTCACAAAGTCTGATGAATCCCCTCCATCTCTTGGATTGACCCATTCTTCTTGCCCCTTACTACTTGCCCCTTGGTCAGACCATTGCACTTAACAAGACCTTTTATCTTGTTTTTTTTTGCTTTTGAGTTGGAGTCTCACTCTGTCACCCAGACTGGAGTGTAGTCGCCTCTCCTGGCCACCACAGCAGCCTTGACTTGCTGGGCTTTGGCGATCCTTCTGCCTCAGTCATCCAAGTAGCTGGAACTACAGGTGCGTGACACCACGCTCAGCTAATTTTTTGATTTATTGTAGAGATGAGGTCTCGCCAAGTTGTCCAGGCGGGTCTCGAACCCGCGGGCTCAGGCAATCCACTCACCTCAGCCTCCCAAGGCACAGGATTACAGGCTGAGTCACCGAGCCCGGCTTCATTTTCTTTTTAACACAATTGGTAACAAACTATAAATATTTTTTGCAACCTTTTTTTAAAAACCAAAATAATATATCTTGGACATCATTTCAGATCTGAATATAAAAAATGTCATTCAGCCGGGCTCGGTGGCTCAGCCTGTAATCCCGTGCCTTGGGAGGCTGAGGTGAGTGGATTGCCTGAGCCCGCGGGTTCGAGACCCACCTGGGCAACTTGGCGAAACCTCATCTCTACAATAAATCCAAAAATTAGCTGGGTGTGGTAGCACGCGCCTGTAGTTCCAGCTACTTGGAAGGCTGAGGCGGAAGGATCGCCAGAGCCCAGCAGGTTGAGGCTGTGGTGGCCAGGAGCGGCCACTGCACTCCAGTCTGGGTGACAGAGTGAGACTCCAACTTAAAAAAACAAACAAACAAAGAATGTCATTCTTTCTTTTTTTGAGTTGGGGTCTCACTCTGTCACCCAGGCTGGAGTGCAGTAGTATGATCACATCTCAGCCTAGCTTCAACCTCTTGGGCTCAAGCGATCCTCCTGCCCCAGCCTCCTGGGATTACAGGCACATGCCACCATACCTGGCTAATTTTTTGATTTTCTGTTCTTGCTATATTTCCTAGGCTGGAAGAAGAATGTCATTCTTGTTTTCAGAATGCTATTTCATTGCATGGATAAGCCATAACTTATTTCATTGGTATGCTATTGTTGGGCATTTGGTTTGTTTTTAATCTGTTATTATTACAAATAATGCTGCACTGAATAACTCTGAACATATATCATTTTCTGCGTACATGACTATAAGGCCATCACTTAAGTCTGATCATGTCACAACCTTACTTAAAGCCCTTCAATGTCACCCTATAACTTATAAATATTTTTAAGGTCCCATGTCTTTTGGCAACTTCACAAGACTCTAGCTTGCTTTCTTGCTCTTTTCTCTCTCATACCTTAGGTTCCAGCCACACTGAACTCCTTTTGATTCCTCGACTGTCCCATGATCTCACTCGCTTTATGGCCTTCGCATAAGCTGTTTGCTTTGCTTGGAACATTTCTCTTTCTATTTAAAAGTTAATTCTGATGGAAATTTGCCTGGCCCTATGATCTTAGCCTAGATTAAGTCTTCTTCACCACTGTCTATGACTCCCTTTACCAGATTCTGCTCCCCTCCCCCATTTATCTGCTTGGTAATAGTACTTGTTTATCATTCTCTGCTAGAATATAAACTCTATGAGCACAAGAACAATTTGTGTCTATTCATTAGCTGCTAGCATTCACTGGCACCTAGTAGGCACTCCTTTGACTTGTTGAACGAATGGGATCTTGGGTCAGTAAAAATGTATTTTAACTCTAGTGCTGCCCCCTCTAGCTCTGTCACCTTGGGCAAGTAATTTATTGCTTCTCAGTTTCCATTTATTTACCTGTGATTTCAAATAATAAGACCTAAGTATCTAGGACAGGACTGTTGTGAAGATAAGGTAAGATGGTGTATGTGAAGGTACTTTCCAGATATTATTCAAATAAGAAGTATTAAGGAAATGCAGGAATGGACACTGGTGTTGTAATCTCATGTACAGTCCTTAGGAAACCTGAATATAAAATGGCTACCTTGGTCCGGTATTAACATTAGAGAGAAACCACAATCCAACATCCCAAAAAACATAAACAGACTACTATTTAAATATTGTTTAAAGTTTGTCAGAGAGAGCCGCTCGGCGGCTCAGCCTGTAATCCTGCGCTTTGTGAGACTGAGGTGAGTGGATTGCCTGAGCCCTTGGGTTCGAGACCCGCCTAGGCAACTTGGCAAGCCCTCATCTCTACAATAAATCAAAAAATTAGCTGGGTGTGGTAGTGTGTGCCTGTAGTTCCAGCTACTTGGAAGGCTGAGGAGGAAGGATCGCCGGAGCCAGCAGGTCGAGGCTGCGGTGGCCGGGAGCGGCCACTGCACTCCAGTCTGGGCGACAGAGTGAGACTCCCAACTCAAAAAAAAAAAAAAAAAGTTTATCAGAGAGGCACAAGGAGGTTTATGTTGCTGACACAGTACAATATAATTTTAATTCTCTCTTTATCTATTCTCTTTTCAAAATCTTATGATGGCAGTTGTTCCTTAGAAAAGCATTGTCCAGAAAGAGTTTACCTGGTATATAATTTTATATTACCTAGTGGCCACATTTTTTAAAAGAGTTGTTAAAAGAAGATCTTTAGACAAATTGAATAGAGTTTAATTGAGCAAAGGATAATTTAAGAATTAGATAGCCGCCTGAAAAAGGCCAGTGAAGTGAGTTACGAAACTGCCAGACTGCTTACAGCTCTGCATCTGCCTCATTTGAGCACGGTTTGAATGGTTGGCCACCTGTGATTGGCTGAAGCTGTGCTTAGGACAAGAGTAGATTACAGTCTGTTTACACATCCAGTAAGGTTACAATTCACTATATGCAGATAAACCTTTAGGCCAAACCTAAAATATGTAAGGAGGCAGCTGTAGGCTAAACTTAACACAAGTAAAGTTAATTTTAGCGATATGTTTTATTTAACTCAATATGCCTAAAGTATTCTCTCTTCAACATGCAACTAACGTTAAAAATTATTAGTCACTTATTTTACATTTTCTTCTTCATACAAAATTTTTGAAATTGGTGTGTATTTTGCACTTATGACACATTTCAATTTGGACCAGTCACATTTTGGATGCTTAACAGCCAGGTGTAGTTAGTGGCTACTGTATTAGACAGCACAGGCCTAGAATTTCTCTTTCCCCCATCTCACCGCCTTCAAAATTCTTTAAAAAAATTTTTTTTAAATTGATATATCGTAGTTGTACATATTTTGGGGGTGCATGTGATATTTTGATATTTGTATACAGTATGTAATGATCAAGTCAGGGTCCTTGGGATATCCATCACCTTAAATGTTTATCTTTTCTTTGATAAATAAATTAAATATTCTTGTTAAGTGAATATTTGTGAAATCAAATTAATATTCAAATATTACCATTCTTTTCTCCTAGCTGTTTTGAAAATACAATAACTTATTGTTAACTATAATCTTCCCACTGTACTATCGAATATTAGAACTTACTCCTTCTGTCTAACTGTATTTTTGTACCCATTAACCAACTTCTTTTCTTCCCCCCACCCGCTTCCCTTCCCAACCTCTGGTACCCACTCTCCACCTTCCAGAGATCTGCTTCTTCAGCTCCATGTATGAATGAGGACATGCGATATGTGTCTTACTCTTCTTGATAATTCTTGCCTTCAAGGACTTTTCTCCTCTTCTCTTTCTTGCCCTTCTTTTTGCCATGTAAGTTAACACAGTTGGGTTTTTTGTTTTCTTTTTCTTTTTCTTTTTTTTTTAGTGTCATCACATCTGACACAGTAATGAGCTTTATTCTTGTTCCTCTGAGTCTAGAGTTTAAGCAGTTCTCTGATTCACATACTAAAAGCCTTAGAATGTTGTAGAGGATATAAAACTGTAAACACTTACCAAGGCCGGGCTTGGTGACTCAGCCTGTAATCCCAGCACTTTGGGAGGCCGAGGTGAGTGAATTGCCTGACCCCGTGGGTTCGAGACCCTCCTGGGCAACTTGGCGAGACCTCATCTCCACAAGAAATAAAAAATTAGCGGGGCATGGTAGTGCATGCCTGTAGTTCCAGCTACTTGGAAGACTGAGGTGGAAGGATCGCCGGAGCCCAGCAGGTCAAGGCTTCGGTGGCCGGGAGAGGCCACTGCACTCCAATCTGGGCGACAGAGTGAGACTCCAACTCAAAAAAAACATTTACCAAATCATATGTATTATTTGTCTCTGTTTCATTAGCTGTTTATTCTAATGTATACAATAGTGTGATGTTACAATAACATATTTACTACACTGGTGTTATCCAGTTTCATTGAACACCTCTAGGGACTTTTTGAGAGAAAGTATAATCTTATAAAATATTTTTAGTTTCTAGTAACACCATCATGTTCAGATCTTGCCTAATGAGGGGTGTGGGCATAAAAACAATGCAGAACTGTTGACACTAAGATACTCAGGGAGGTTTGAAATATAGTTGACATGAAGACATTATGTTTTATTGGTATTTCACTTATTATGAAGGAAAAATAAACACATGAAAAGTAAGAATCCTAACTTCCACAGTTATTGACTTTAGGTTTTTAAGTTGACACTCGTCCTGCAACCTCATTAAGAGACAGGGTCTTGCTCTGTCACCCATGCTGGCATGCTATGATATGATCATAATTACTGAAGCCTCAACTTCCTGGACTCAAGTGATCCTCCTGCCTCAGCCTTCCAAGTAGCTGGGACTACCAGTGCACACCACCACGCCTGGCTAGTTTTTTGTTTTGGTAGAGATGGAGTCTTACTATGTTGCCCAGGTTGGTTTCAAACTCCTGGCCTCAAGCAATCCTCCCACCTCAGCCTCCAAAAGTGCTGGGATTACAAGTGTGAGCCACTATGCCTGGGCCATGAAATTCTTATTTTAAATGTTTTCTCAGTAAAATAGGAAGTGAATATAATTCTGTTAAAATTATCCAGAATGGTAAAGAAATGAAATATTTTTAAGTGAATATTTGTGAAATCAAATTAACATTCAAATATTACAACTTTAATTTTAATAATTTTGAATGGAATTTTTTTTTTGAGTTGGGGTTTCACTCTGTAATCCAGGTTGGAGTGCAGTGGCACAATCATGGCTCACGACAACCTTGACCTCTTGGGCTCAGATGATCCTTCTACCTCAGCCTCCTCAGTAGCTGGGACTGCAGGTGTGTGCCACTATGCTTGACTAATTTTTTGATTTTTTTTGTAGTGACAAGGTCTCACTATGCTGCCCAGATTCATCTCAAACTCCTAGGCTCAAGAAGTCCTCCTGCCTTGACCTCCCAAAGTGCTAGAATTACAGATGTGAGCCGCTGTGCCTGGCCATATTTAATAATTTATTACAAACTCCTTAATATCTAGAGAGTACCAAATAGAATTTATTCTTTTCATAGGTTATTTATTGTATCAAACTGCATTCTTATGGAGGAAGGGTGAGGTGAGTGACTGATATTTTTTGAGTGGCTATTCAATGAGTAGTACTTTATTGCTTTGTATTATCATAGCTCTTTTTTTTTTTTGGTCTTGATCTGTTGCTCAGTCTGGAGTATAGTGGGGAGATCATAGCTCAGCATAGTCTTGAACTTCTGCGCTCAAGTGATCCTCCCACCTCAGCAGAACTGGGATTTGAACCCTAGCAGTTTGGCACCAGAGGCCATACTTTTTTTCTTTTTTTTTTTTTTGAGTTGGAGTCTCACTCTGTCACCCATACTGGAGTGCAGTGGCCGCTCCCGGCTACTGCAGCCTCAACCTGCTGGGCTCTGGCAATCCTTCCGCCTCAGCCTTCCAAGTAGCTGGAACTACAGGCGCGTGCTACCACACCCGGCTAATTTTTGATTTATTGTAGAGATGAGATCTTGCCAAGTTGCCCAGGTAGGTCTGGAACCTGCAGGCTCAGGTAATCCACTCATCTCAGCCTCTGAAAGGCGCGGGATTACAGGCTGAGCCACCAAGCTGGGCTTAGAGGCCATACTTTTAAGTACTCTGTTGCTAATGTAAACTTCACCACAAAACTCTGGGATAGAGATCATCATCCCCAGTGTATAGATGTGGAAACTGAGGCTTAAGAGTTAAGTAACAGGCTGAGCTTGGTGACTCAGCCTGTAATCCCAGCACTTTGGGAGGCCGAGGTGGATGGATTGCTTGAGCCCACGGGTTTGAGACCCGCCTGGGCAACTTGGTGAGACCTCATCTCTACAATCAATCCAAAATTAGCCAGGCATGGTAGCACACGCCTGTATTTCCGGTTACTTGTAAGGCTGAGGTGGAAGGATCACCAGAGCCCAGCAGGTCGAGGCTGCGGTGGCCGGGAGCATGCCACTGCACTCCAGTCTGGGCGACATAGTGAGATGCCAACTCAAAAAAAAAAAAAGAATTAAGTAACATTTAAAATCAGCTGGTAAGTGGCTGACATTTTTTTTCCCTACTCCCCCTTCTCCCCTTTCTATTCCTTTTCTAGAACTTTTTGACTTCAGCCCAGGAAGAGTTTGCATTTGCCAGGAAATGGAAACATTTCTTTCATCTGTTTTTGCTTCTCTTATGGCTTTTTGTTTCCCCAGAAAGTATCTGTTATAATCATGAGGCAATATCTGAATGATTTGTTTTATGTTACATGTGCTCTGAAATAATTTAGGAAAACATAGCATTTGCTTTTTCAGAGCTTATATTCTAAAACTATTGAAAATTATTTTTTTGCAGGGAGATTGGAACAATTATCAGGTCATTAGGATGCTGCCCTAGTGAAGGAGAGCTACATGATCTGATTGCAGAGGTAAGAACTTAGGGCAAAGGAAGTTTCATTCAGCAGACTGTTTGACAACTACTCCTTGTAGTTAAAAACAATCCTTACCTGAAACTAAAAATGCCACAAACTACTGAATGTGCTCAGTGAAAATATTAGGACAGCTATGAACATTAGCCAGCCAACAGGATCTGAAAGAAGATCAAATCTTGAAGAACTGACTATGAACAAGTATCACAATTGGTCAAATAAAGAGGCAGTTTAGAAGTTATCTTCCCTTTACAATTAGTTGAAGAAAGGTCAGTGGACACAAAGGACTGACCATATTCAGAAACACTGTTTATTGATAGATGGAAGGAGTATGGTAAATAATGTTGGCTCAAAGGGGATGGAAACGGAAATAGACTAAGGAATTTGTATTTATTTGTGGAAATAAAACTAGTTTTTAGAACAAGTAGTAAACAGAATAAAATAATAAGAGCTAGCTTTACATTGACCAGATAGTCTAAGAATTTTTTACATGATTATTATAATATGTAATTCTGTCCCTGGAGAGAACTATCCCATAAGGCAGTGGGTGAGCTGCCTAAGATGAGGGAGCTTCATGCTCTGTTTGGCTTTCCAGAAAGGTCTCTGATCTAATTTCAAATGCAGTAGAGACCTTGAGGGGAAAAGCTACCTGGGCCACCACCAGGAGAATATTTTCAGAATTCTTATTTAAGCACATAGGTTTTGGTGGAGGCCAGGGGTTAACAAAGAGGGTAAGGAGAAAGGCAAGGATTTTATTTATCTCCTCCTTCCTTGCACCATCACAGTACTGCTGATTCACTGTTAAGTTGAAGAGAAGGAATTGTGACCTTGGGCAAGTCACTTAAGCTCTGTTCAGAATCAGTTTGTCTACAATAATAACTACTTCAAAGTTTGCTTCAAAGATCAATGAAAGAATGTATAAGAATACGTGTTTTGAATCCTAAAGCACTACATAAAATTAAGGAATGGAAGTTTAGAAAAATGACTCAGTTGCCTACATATTAGCACCTTGGTGACTGAAAAGCAGTATCAATTTTTTTTTTTTTTTTGAATTGGAGTCTCACTCTGTTGCCTAGGCTGGAGTGCAGTGGCACGCTCACGGCTATCCCATTGTCAACCTGCTGGGCTCCGGCGATCCTTCCACCTCAGCCTTCCAAGTAGTTGGAACTACAAGTGCGTGCTACCACGCCCAGCTCATTTTTTATTATACTGTGGAAGCGAGGTCTCGCCAAGTTTCCTGGGCTGATCTTGAACCTGCAGGATCAGGCAATCCACTCACCTCAGCCTCCTAAAGTGCTGGGATTACAGGCTAAGCCACCAAGCCCAGCCAACAGTATCCTTTAAAAAAAAACATTAAAAAATACCCAGTTAATGAATCTAAGTTAGACTACATTGCTTTTACATTTTGGGTTCAATAAAGCTATTTTTCCAAAGAGTGGGGGGAAAGCTTTTTTTTCCTGAATTGGTAGTCAGATAAAAAAAAAAAAAAAGATGCTGCCAATCACTACCTTAAAGTGTTTGTCTACAAAGCTGGAATTGGTTAGGAACTGGAGGAAAATTTACAGTGAAATCATAATTATTGCATGTTCAGTAGAGTATGTGGAGTGGTAATGAAAAATGCCTCTGAAGGTCAGAAAAGGAGAATATTTAGAGCCTAGTCTCTTTGTGGGTTTTTTGGTGTATTTTAATCTGTTTCGGGGTCAGCAATGGTCCCTAGCCAAATTCAGCCCACCACCTGTGCTTGTAAATAAGATTTTATTGGAACAGATCTAAACTCACTTATTTACATATTATCTGTGACTGTTTTCTCTCTATAAGGACAGAATTGAGTACTTGCAACAGAAACTACATGATTTGCAAAAATTAAAAATATTTACTGTCTGGTCTTTTACAGAAAAAAATGTGATCTTTGGGTTTCTATGCCAAAGTAGAACAAATACCATATCTAGTATCAAAAGATCTGGGTTCAAACCCTGCAGCTACCAATTATAGCTACGTGGCCATCAATGAGCTGCTTAATCCTTCAAAGCCTGGTTCTGTATCTGCAAAAGGAGTCTAATAATATCAAAATGTTTTTATGAGGATTAAATTTAATAACTGTGAGGAATCAACTGTTACTTGGTGGACACTCAGTACATATTTGGGTTTGCTTGCTCTGCAGGTGCGTTGCTACCAAAATATCTCTACTGGTTTGGGCACTTGGCCACAGTGGATCTTAGGTCGCAAAGTTTTATTTTATTTTTATCCTTTTATTAGACACATTGATATAACCTTTGAAAATTACAGACATTTAAAACAGTTATGGACCAATGGGCATCACTGAGCTATTAAGCTCTGTGAATGTTTTTTGTATTCGTATACCAACACAATTTATTCTAATTCAATTCTAGCAACATCCTTAAACAGCTTTGGGTATGACTACCCTCTTTGAACTTTCCCAAATAAATGGAGGGGGGAGGGAACCTCACATATTTGTATTTATCAAGTTTGCATTGATAAATACAAATATTTGCATTGATAAATACAAATTTTTTTTTACATATTTAAATACACTTAACATTTACTATATTTAAATACATTTTAAAAACCAAAGCTTCATGACTATACATGTAGGGGTAAATATAATATTGCTAAATATTCTTTAATGATTTCAAGCTCTTCAAATGTATGTGTGTATATACTTTAAAATTGTTCTATCAAAAATTGAAACTTGTGTGTAGCTCTGTACTTATCATCTTCTTGAATGTTAGTGTAGATACACTCTTTTCTCTTTAATTTTTATAACTTTCAGTCCTTTGCTTCCTGAGGACCAATTCCAAATCTAATCTTTCTCTTGAGATAGATTATTTTTAAAATTATTCAATACTGATCCATCTACTTAATATTCTATAATTAACAATTTGCTCCAAATAATCTCTGCCTGTTTGGAATATCACAAAAACTGGCAACTAGGAGAAGGGTTAGTGAAAATTTGACTGACATGTAGGCTGCCAAATAATTTATTCTTTAATATTAAGTTTGAGTCATTTAGAATCTTTAGTGTGAGGGAAGTGGGAGGAGATAAGAACGTTTTAATCCAAGTGGAAAAAAATCTTTAGAGGTCTACGTCATTTGAAGTTGAAAACCTAAGTGGAATTACAGAGAATTCAAGCTAATCACAAAAGAGAACTAAAAGATGTTTAAAAATAAGACCTGTGTTGGTAGAATTGTAATTCAGGCTTAGGAGCTAAGCAAGGATTATGACTTTTTATTGGAATGACCATTCTCAGCCTCCATTCCCCATCCATGCCCTTTTTTGGTTGCAGATGTTAAACAGGATCCTTACTGGCTACCCGTCTGTTTTGCCTCTACACATTCTGTGTTCTATTAGCTCCCTTTGGCTCACTCTTCAGCCTTACTCGTTGTTATATGAGAACCCCTTGCTTCTACGGTTAAACAACTCTGCCTGGTCTGTTACCTGGGTTGGGGGGATCTTGGCTGGTTAGTCATTTTATGGATTTAACAAACTTAGGTCTGTGTTTACCTAATTTAGTCAACCCTGGGCTACAGAGGATGCCATCACAGAACTTAGTGATGCTAGTGCCTTTCTCACCAGCATATGCCTGATGCCCTTGGTGGGCAGTATGTCATCGAGCCCTCCCATGGGACATAATTCTCTGGTGGGTTTTCTGACTCATAATAAATCCATTTTACCCTGCCCACTTCTATCAGCTCAGTTTTTCTACTTCACTCAGTGTTGGGTATCACTTTTTCCAGGTCTCTAAAAGTCACCCCAGCACCAAGTTTGCCCCATCTCCTAGGGTTCTTGGCTGAGTGTCAGGTCTTAAGTTTTGAGAAACTGCCTGAAGTCAATGAATTCTTTTTTTTTTTTTTGAGTTGGAGTCTCACTCCATCACCCAGACTGGTGTGCAGTGGCATGCTCCCGGCCACCACAGCCTCGACCTGCCGGGCTCCAGCGATCCTTCCACCTCAGCCTTCCAAGTAGTTGGAACTATAGGCACGTGCTACCATGCCCGGCTAATTTTTGATTTATTGTCAAGATGAGGTCTTGCCAAGTTGCCCGGGCGGGCCGTCAGTGTTCTTTATTATCCAGTTGTATATTCCAGCCCTCTTGGTCAGGCACTCTCATCCAATCTCAGGAATACTCCCTAACTCCTTTTAGTTCATGCTAGCTAATTCCTCTGCTATTTGAGTGTGTAGTCTCTTTCCTCCCTTATCAGACCCTGCACTTCCCCAGCCAGGTTATGTTGGGATATAACCTTCCATATTGACTGGGAGCAGCCCATGAGAATTATGATCTTGGCTCAGACATGATGGCTGGGGACATGATCCAATTATGTTTCCTGCAATTAGAGATTTTAAAGTTGCGTTTTCTTGGCTGTCATAGATGTCATCTGGAAGAGCTGTAAGTGAACCGAGTATTGAATGTCCAACAGAATATGACCAAAAGGAGTTGGCTGCTCAATATATTTTATTTCTAAGCTCACCATAGCCTTTCCCTAGCTTTCAGGATTGGATAAAAGCAGAAAACTTCTTAGGAGTAAAATGAAGGTCCTCTCAGATTCAAAGAGGGGGACATGGAAAAGTGAGCAGAAACTTTACTAGCACATGGTAGATAAGATCTTGGCCAGGCTTCTTCTAGAATTCTATTCTTGGACAAAAAGAGGATGCCATGGTAGGGAGAACATGGTAATGACAGTCCTCAGAATATCTGTCTCTTAGTCGACTAAGCCAACTTCAACATGGGACGCTTGATCTCTACAGCTGGTACAGAGTTATCATTCTGGGGTCTTGATGATATTCCTGGGAATTGCTGTTTTCTTTCTATTCTGAGTTGAATTTCTCTATATCTTGAGTTCTTCTCTTTATAGTTCCTTTAGCATTTTGGACATTCTACAATAGCTTCTTGGAAAAGAGTGCCTTGGAGGTAAAATTTTTGAGACTTTGTATGTTTGAAAGTGCTTGTACTAGTCATTGTTTGGGTACATTCAGTGTACTTTTCTGTGTTCATTGGATTTGGATTTTATTAAGTACTCCAATAAGTGTTTTGAAGGTACTCCTTGTTGTGTCCATGTTCCTGGTGATACCAGTGAGATACTGCAAATATATTCTGATTCACAATCCTTTATCTGTAACCTTTAAAAAAAAATAATTTCTTTCCTAGAAGCCTGGATAGTCTTTTTTCTCCAGTGTTTGTGATGTCTTTTTTTTCTATCTGATAGATTTCTTGAACTTTCTCTTCTGACATTTTTATTCAGTTTCTCATTTCTGCTGTGTTTTTATTTTCTAGTAGCTTGGTTTTGTTCTTTTAATATTCCTTTCTAAACAGCATCCTGTTTATGTTTCATATCTCTGAAGACATTAGTGGTACTTTATTTGAAATTTTCTTCATGAATAATCTGTTTTCTCCAAGTTGACATCTGTGTTTATTTTGCTTTTTTTGTTAGTAGCTTTCCTGAGCATCTGATAGACCTTGGCTGTTGGCTGATAGCACATGCATGGAGCTTGTCATGTTTAAACTTCATCATTGAGTAATCTGGGTATCACTAACATCGGATTTTCTCTTCTGCAGATTTGGTTCCCCAGAATAGTCCTCTTAGTCTTTTTCTAGAGACAGAAGCATCTAACTGCCAGTTCAGACACCTTCTGTTGTACATTTTTTAGAGGATAAATCTCTAGACTCCTGCTGGGATAGAGAGAGGCAGTCACCCAATGAGCAAAACTGAGAAGGGATTCACAGCTTTTCAAGCATACTAAAGGGTAAACCCTAGTGCTCCTAATTTTAATTTTCCCTCACCCCTAGTTCAGAAGTAACCAATGCTTTCTGAGGATTCTTTACTCACTACTGTCTTGGGGTTCAGTTTTCTGGGTCTCCTGGCTCATTGCCACTCATTCATCTGCTTCCCAGCTTCCAACATTTTATTCCCATTTGTATCCCTTCCTATTCTCCCCAAGTAGGTTTATGATCTTTTTCTAAAAAAATTTATTTACTGCAATTTTGACGAGGGTTGAGAGAGAGTGAAGTTAGATGCATATGTGCAGTTTGCTTTCTTAACCCAGGAATTCCAATGATATTTGATTAATTAATGAGAAAATAACATCAGTACTCCAGAGAAAATTAATATAAATTTAAATGAGATATTATAATACTTTTTTGAAAGAGAATGTTGCTAAATTTTGGAACTAAAGCACTGGACAATTGTAGCATGTAACATGTAATACAAAATTTGTTTTTTAAATTGAGACAGGGTCTTGCTATGTTGCCCAGTGATTCTCCTGCCTCATCCTCCCAAGTAGCTGAGGTTATAGACATGCATCACCATTAAACTTTGGATTGTATTACGTATGCATGCTTAAATATTAAGGGTAACTAGAAAGACTAGACATTGAATATGTAACTTCCAAATTGATATAGGGGATAAAGAATTAAAGGACATTTAGTCAATCCAAAAAGGGTTGAAAAGAAGTATAGAAAAATCAGAGTATATAGAAAATACAAGATAATGGTACTAATAATCATAATAAATACAACTGGACTAAATTCACCAGTTAAAAGATATTTTGAAATTGGACTTCTGAAAATTCAGTGTTATAATGTATCAACAGATTCTGCCATCTCTACCTTGTAGTTCTAAATCTGATTCCTCACCATTTCCACAGATATGAACAACTCTATTGAACGTTGATTTGTAGGTTTCTTCATTTACCTAAATGAGTAGGGACCGACTCCAAGCCATTGTCGTTTTTTCACGAGTTACTACAATGGCCTTTACGTTGCTCTCCCTGCTCCTATTCTCGGTCCCCTATAGTCTACCCTTCACACAGTTGAGTGGGATCCCTTTAAAAAGGTTAGAGCATGTCACTTCACTGCTTGGAACCCTACTTCTGAGGTTTCCAACTCAGGTAAAAAGCCTAAAGTACTTTTACTTACCAGGGCTCACAAACCCCTAATTGATTAGACCTGTCATTGTCTACTATTGTCCTTCTTGTTCACATGCTGGCTTCCTTGCTGTTTCTAGAATATGTTGAACAAACTCATATTCAAAGCCTTTATTCTTGCTCTTACCTCTACTTTGGGAATCTCCTCCTCCACAAATCTACATTACTTAAAGACCTCATATGTCAAATCTGGGCCAGACTGAGCCCTTATATGACAGGAGAGGATCTCAAAAACAGTGTTGGCATCCCGAATTTCTCTGTGTTTCACCTGTGTCTTGGGATTACCTGTATCCTTGAAATTATTAATAAAGTTTAATACTGGGTAAGAGCTCAGATTCTGGTGAATCTCATTTGACCACCAAACCCTTTGTGTTATTTTAGTAGTATTTGGCACAATCTGAAATGATCTTTCTTACTTATTATGTGCCTATGTTTTACCTCTGGAATATAAGTTCCTTAAAGGCAGAAAGCTTATCCAAGGATACATCATCATATCCTTAGCATTAGAACAAAACCTGACATATATACGATTGGTAGAAAAACTGTTTCAAGAACCTCCCATACTTTCTATTGTATGCCTGAACCATATTCTAGTAGCATTTGTGTTTCTTACACTTTCTCTTCTGCCCCTAATACTTAACACAGTTATTAGACTCTGCTTGTGAGGCCTGGTACCATAGTAGCAGCAAATGGGGAGATTTGGGCTTGCAAAGAATGACAGAGCTATTTTAGTGAGGAGTTTTATAATGGATCTGATTCATGTGCTCAAAAATTCCAAGTTTATAGTAAGTAAAAGTAACTTAAAACTATTGTGAGCAGGTATTTATTCATTCAATAAGTAATTATTTAGCATCTTCCATGTGCCAGATAACAGGAGCACAGAGGCAAGAATGCTGAAAAAAATCCCCATGCTAATTTGGCTCAGAATAGTTTTGAACATTTAAACAATTGTGAACAACAAAAGTATTAATACATGTACATTTAAATATTTGTGATTGTATTCAGTCCCTACTCATTTAGTTACATGAAGAAACCTACAAATCAGTGTTCAATAGAGTTGTTTATATCTCTAATCAGTGGTTTAATGTCAAATTAATAGTGCTAAGAAGCTTTTATGATGTTTAAGTGTGATAGATACTCCCTAGTAACCAGCTAAAACTATGTGAAATCATTTCCTACACTTTTCATCTTGGACATACCACACCAGGCATACCCCAGCCCCAAAGGTTCCAAATCACCATTTCTTAGTATTTTTAATTGGTTAAGTAGCCTCAGAATTTTTTCTTTGAAACTTCAGAAGTGACTTTTTAGTTCATAGAACAAGATCTACATAATCAACATCCTTGTGAAGTGGGAATTTCCATTCAGTTGTCTTGTAACTACACCATTCTGGTTCTAGATGAACCCTGACATTTCACATCATTCAGAATTTGACTGTCCAAGCTTCTCAGGGAATGAGAACGGGGAGAGGTGATTGTTCTCTTGTTTTGAAGTAGTTGGTTATATGAAATATTTTACCTGTTACTGTTCCTGCACATCTGGCATTAGAGAATGTGGGGAATGAAATAGATCTCTAATTTTTGTTAATGTTAGCTGATGGAGTTGAAGAGTTATAGACCTGGTAGTACCTTGGAGATTATCTATAATGGCTACCAGCCCTTACTTCTGAGTGGAAACAGGTAAATTTGAGGGAATGAGGGGGATGTGTTGTAAAAAGACTATTCTGAGATTATTGCTTGTTTGTGATTGGTAGAAAAAACAGTAAATGGTGCTAATGCCATGATCAGCAGCAAAAAAATAGTACTCGGAAACTTGCAAAATGGATTTTTCCTCAATTAAATAAATAAAATGTATTTTTCAAAATTATTACTATTATTATTTTTGAGACAGGGTCTCACTCTGCTACCCAGGCTGGAATATAGTGGTGGGATTATGGTTCACTGCAGCCTTGACCTCCTGGGCTCAAGTGATCCTTTCACCTCAGCCTCCCAAGTGGCTAGGATTAGAGGTGTGAGCCATGGCACCCAACCAAATAAATAAAATGTATTTTTATAAAGGATACAAACGGCCATGATGGCAAACTAATATAGTTTGTATTTCAAACATTTTATTGTATTATATTCATGTTACAAATTTTTTTAAATAAATAGAAAAATCATTTCAAAAAATTCCATTACCTTAATACAATCATTGTTAGTATTTTAGTATACTTCCTTTCATATTATTTTCTTGGACACATTTTTTAACATGACTGTAATCTTATAGTACACTTCAATATGTAAAACATTGATTTTGACTTTTTTTACCTAATTATATCACAACCACTCACCATATTGTTACAAAAATACATATTGATTAAATTGGACAAGAAAAAAGTAGAGGAATTATTTTTCTTGTCTTCATCATTCAAGCACAACCAGAATATTTTGCCTGTTTCATTCAATATTACATCAAAATTATTCTTTCATTCTGTTATCTAGTCTTTTAAAAAACACCATTTTAAGAAGGAAATCCTGTCACATAATATAACATGAATGAAATTTGAGGATATTATGCTAAGCAAAATAAACTACAGTTGACCTTGAACAGTGCTGACCCCCGCACAGTCAAAAATCTGAGTATAACATCTGGTTCCCCAAAAACTTAACTACTCATAGTCTCTGTTGATTGGAGGCCTTACCTATAACATAAACAGATAATTAATACGGATTTTATGTGTTATATGTATCACACACTGTAATCTTACAATAAAGATGGAGAAAAGAAAATATGAAGAAAATAATAGGGAAGAGAAATATATTTAATATCCATTAAGTGGAAATGGATCATCATAAAGGTCTCATCCTCATGTCTTCATATTGAGTGGAATGATGAGGAAGAGGGCTTGGTCTTGCTGCCTCAAGGGGTAGCAGAGGTGGAAGAAAGTCCACAGGTAAGTAGACCTGCACAGTTCAAACTCGTTTTATTCAAAGATTGACTATAGTTATTAATGCACAAATACTGCATGGCTTCACTTATGAGGCATCAAAAATAATCAAACTCACAGAAACAGAAAGTAGAATGGCGGTTGCCAGGGACTGGGGGCAGGGGGAAAAGGGGAGTTGTTGTTCAATGAGTGTAGAGTTTCAGTCTTGCAAGATGAAAAAGTTCTGGAGATTGTTGCACAACACTGTATATGTAGCTAACACTACTGTATACTTACAAATGGTTAAGATGGTAACAAAAAGAATCTAACTTTTTTTTGGAAATTACAAAAGGAATATATAGATTCTATGTACAAAACTTGAAGAACACCAAACACAGAAACAACACAAAACACCTTATAATCCTACCACCAAAAGATAAACATTTGCAGTATATTTTCCCTTAACATGTGTATGTATATATACATACTTTTAAAAATGAAATTAGATTATGCATATTGTTCTGTAGCCTGATTTTATATTTTTATTTTATTTTGTTTTATTTTTACTTAGTAGAGTAGATGCTTCCAATATTTGGGTTCCACATCCACAGATTCACCCATCTGAGGATCAAAAATATTGGAGGAGGAAACAATAAAAAATAACAGTAAAATAGTGAAAATAATGCAAATAAAAAATAATATAACATAACTATTTACATAGTATTTACATTGTATAAGGTATTATAAGTAATCTAAAGATTATTTAATATATGCAGAATGACAGGCATAGATTATATGGAAAGACCATGCCATTTTATATACGGAACTTTGAGCAGAGTTTGGTAGCCACAGGAGGTCCTGAACCAATCCCCCATGGGTACCAAGGGACAGCTATACTATATCATTCATGATTTCCATTTCAGTATCTTTAATAAGAGTTCAATGGTTTCCTAATATTTAGTTATGGTAATCATCATATTAATAATAAGCATAATATTCAATTGAATGAATGTTCTATACTTATCCATTCATCTGTTGTTAAACACTTATGTTGCTAACAATTTTAAATATCATGGGTACTGCATGATAAACGTTATCTGAATTAAGTGTAGTCCCTTTTAGAAGATAAAAAAATCTCATTAGCCTTACTGTTTTGTGTTGGCAAATTATTAGGCATGCCCTCAACCATTTTTTTTTTTTTAAACTTAAGAATAGGCTGGGCGTGGTATCTCTTGCTTATAATCCTAGCACTTTGGGAGTGAGACCCTGTCTCTAAAAAAAAAGAAAAGAAAAACAGTAACAACAACCAAAAAACCCCAAGCCTTTGCGCAATAACCTTATGCTGCTTATAAATGATCAGTCCTAGATATGTTGTTACAGCAACACAAATGAACTAAGACGGAGATTGATGACCGAGGACGGGAAGTCGGGGCCATTGCCGTAACGTGTGGAAGTGGAGATGTGAAGTGAGAGTGTGGAAGTGGCTTTAGAACTGGGTAATGGATAAGGCCGAAAGAGTTTGAGCTGCATGTTAGAAAAAGCCTATATTGCCATGAACAGAGCACTAACTGTGATTCTGGTGAGTGCTCAAAAAAGAGAACTGTAGAGAGAGCCTAAATCTTCTTAGAGATTATCTAATTGAACATGAACAGAGTGTTGGTGGAAATATGGATGGTAAAGGCAACTCTGATGAAGTCTTAGATGGAGATGAGGAATAGGGTGTTTGAAATTGGAGGAAAGGTCGCCCTTACTATGAAGGCAGAACTTAAGAGTGATAGACTGGGATATTGAAATTGGCAAAGATTTTTTTAAACGATGTAATAAAGCCGGACTCGGTGGCTCAGCCTGTAATCCCGCGCTTTGGGAGGCTGAAGTGAGTGAATTGCCTGAGCCCGCAGGTTCGAGACCCACCTGGGCAACTTGGTGAGCTCTCATCTCTACAAAAAATCAAAAAATAAGCCAGGCATGGTAGCATGTGCCTATAGTTCAGGCTACTTGGAAGGCTGAGGCAGAAGGATCACCGGAGCCCAGCGGGTCGAGGCTGTGGTGGCCGGGAGTGCCACTGCACTCCAGTCTGGGCGACTGAGTGAGACTCCAACTCAAAAAAAAAAAAAAAAATGATGTAATAAGTTCTTGGCATTGGCACTCTTATACATTAGTAATAGCAATATAAATTGGTGATATTCATTACAAAGATACAGCTTCAAAGATGTTAATCACATTATTGTTTATAACAATGAGTGGAAATATCCATTAATACAAAAGCAGCTAAATAAAACTTGGTTTAATCCCTGGAATGAAATGCTGTGCAGTCATCAAAAGTATGTTGTAAAAGACTGATACCACTGCATACCCATTAGAATAGCCAAAATCCAAAACACTGACAACACTAAATGCCAACAAGAATGTAGAGCAACAGGAATGAACTCTCACTCATTGCTGGAGGGAATGCAAAATGGGCACCCACTCTGAAAGACAGCTTGGCAGTTTCTTACAAAAGTAAACATATGCTTACTACACGATCCAGCAATCACTTTCCCTTTATTTACCCAAAGGGGTTGAAAACTTATCCACACAAAAACCTGTCTATGGACGTGTATAGCAGCTTTATTCATAATTTCCAAAATTTGGAAGCAACCAGGATGTCTTTGAGTAGGCGAATGGATAAATAAATTGTGGTACATCCAGACAATGGAATGTTATTCAACACTAAAAAGAAATGAATTATCAAGCCATGAAAAGACATTGAAGAAACTTAAATGACTATTACTAAGTGAAAGAAGACTGTCTGAAAAGGCTACTTAGTGTGTATTATCCCAACTATATGGCATTCTGGAAAAGCAATATTATGGAGACAGTAAAAAAGATTAGTGGTTGCCAGGGCATTGGGATGGGGGCTAGCAGGATGAATAATAGAGCACAGGATTTTTGGGGTGGTGAAGCTGTGCATGATACTATAATGGTAGATATGTGTTATCATACATTTGTCCAAATTCATAGAATGACATCAAGAGTGTACCCTGATGTCAACCATGGACTTTGGGTAATAAAGGTGCATCGATATTGTTTCATCAGATTTAGCAAATGCTCCACTCTGGTGGGAGGCATTGATGGTAGGGGAATATGTGGGTGGGCACAAGAGTATATGAGAATTCTCTGTACTCTCTACTCAGTTTTGCTGTGAACTTAAAACTGCTCTAGAAAACAGTGGTTTATTAAATTTTTTTAAAAGACGAATTACCTGGTAAGATGTATACAATATGTTAAGTAAAAAAGCAGTTAGTCTAGAATTCAATTTTGCTAAAATATATACATTGCATGTACATTGAATATACACATAATTTATGTGGCTTTAGAATTGTATAAATAAATACAAAAACAAAACAAAAACCTCCCGCATTATATATATAGAGAAGTAATCTCTAGATGGCAGGATCAAATCACAGGGTGATTTGTATTTTTATGCTTTTCTGTATTTGTATTTTTCCACAAAGAACATGTATTATATCTGTAATAAGAAAAAGAAGAAAAGAAACTGCATTTTATCATTCAAAAAGTTGTGTAGTGATCTCAAAAACACTATTGAAGAGACATGTTTAAAGTTTGAATAAAGTTGCTTTTTACAATGTAAAAAGAGTGATATTTTAAAATTAAAATGTTGTTAAGTATGTGATCTTGGCTACATCTGTGGACCTAATAAAGTTTATGTATTAATTTAACCAAAACTCTTTAAGGGATTTTCGTATTATTCATCACTATATTCAGATATTTATTGTGTAACCACTGCTCCTTTGCTTAAACCAATCTCAACCCAGAATAAAACTTTTCCTCAATCTTATTACAACACAATTTTAAACAACTGTTTTTGGTATAAATGGGGTTGACATGTACCTTAGTGGAACGATTTCTCCAACAATGACTAGCTGTCAAATATAAGAGAATTCTCCTGGGGGTGGGAGGGGCACTCACACTTACCTAGAGAGAAACCTTGCTGAAGAGGATGGAATCATGAGTGTAGATGGAACCTCTTAAACAGCAATATTTTAAAATTAATATGTTATGTATGTGATCTTAATTCTCTCTGTGGATCTAACCTCAGAGGACTAAAACTAGGAAACTAATAACAGGTACTGATTCAGCCTTTCTCCTCATCACTTCAAATTGTAGAAACTCACAGTTGGAAGGGACCTTACCAATTACCTGGTTTTGCAACCTGTTGATTCTTGGAATCTCTGATGGTTCATCCAAGGGCTGATTCAATCTCTTTTTAGCACTTCCAGTAATAGGAAATGAATTTTTTAACCCAGAAGAATTGCATAGCCTAACTTTTGCAAAATAGCCTCTGGAATCTTTAGAGTAAATAGTTTTCCTAAAGTAGGTAGCTTTAAATTTTTTTATTTGTAAAGATGACATTTTTGGTAAATGTCAATGAATTTTTGCTATTTTATTCTATTCAAGGTAGATAAATCTTTTCTAAAACATTTATGTTTTGGTTTTGAAACATGATTTATGTTAAAACGTGTATATATACTGTTCATGAAATGTCTTGTGTTTTTTTTTTCTTTTAAATACAAATAGTTAAAAAAAAAAATCTTAGGTATATCTTATTTGGTGACCTGGAACTAGTTGAAATGTAGATGCTTTATAAACCGTCTTAACTACTGATATTATCTTGTATTTTGTGAAGCGTGGAATAGTTCAATTTATTGACTGATTGCTATGTCACTGGGGAGAAATGAATTTTCACTGTGTGTTTTATTGTGCCTATTCAGTGGGTACAGCATTAAAATAAATAATGCTGTAATGAGAAAAGAGATGGTCTTGATGATTTCTCTGTGGGTTTGGAAGTAAAGAACTCTAGAATGCGATCCCATCAAAACACCTGACTGACTTTGATGACCTCAGATAGGCACTTAACCTTCCTGTGCCTGTATTTCCTCAAATTCAAAACAGATTAAGAAAATTGACTTATATCCAAGTAGAGTAAGAAACATTATTTGCCAGATGCTTTGAGACTAGATAAATGTTGATATTTTTAAAAATCTCACAGTGTTTATGTATTTATTGAGATGTCTCCATATTGGGGAAGAGGATACAGAGGGATTGTGGAATACCTGAAGGCATTGTGGTAGCCTCCAGAATGTGGGACCTTCTACGTGGCAATGAAGGCAGTTTGTTTTCTTCAGTTCACTTACTCCACCTAATTCTTTGAAGAGGGAGAAACCAGTCATATCAGGGCCTTGGTCTTTCAGGTGAACATCTGCTGGCATACTATTAAGATGATTTCGCTGAAAATGGTACTTCTCACAGGGTATACCTGGGAAGTCTTCCCACATAAATGTTTTATTTCCTTTCCATTCATAAGTACTGTCTAAGTTATTTTCAAATTATTACCTCCTTTTCAGCACATTGGCCATTCTCTTAGAAGAAACAAATTAGATTTAACTTGCTTTGTCTCATCTATGTCTGCAGTAACAGGATATATTTGATTTGTTTGTTTTTGTCTTTTGAAGAGGAAGGATGTGGAGTTTAGTGGATTTCTGTTATTCTTTCTCTTTTTGCAGTCCAAAGAAGCACGTAGGGAAACAGACAGGGAGGAGGCAACACTACTCTCCCACATATCCTGTCCTATAGACATGGGATGAGGCAACAAGGGGTTGGGGAGAAGGTTTTCAATGTGCCACACAATTTAATACCTTGTCTTATTTAATTGCCACATCCTCTGTGGCATTTGACAGACCAGCCAAAGAGTCAAACTTCTGTACAAACAGGTCTGTGCCTGAAATTTCAGCACTGGAGACTGATTCTTTTAGGAAGAGGTGTCATTGATACCATAGAACCAGAACTGCTGTTAGAAATCATTATTGTCAGCCGGGCTCGGTGGCTCAGCCTGTAATCCCGCGCCTTTGGGAGGCTGAGGTGAGTGGATTGCCTGAGCCCGCGGGTTCGAGACCTGCCTGGGCAGAGAGACCTCATCTCTACAATAAATCAAAAAATCAGCCGGGCGTGGTAGCGCATGCCTGTAATTCCAGCTACTTGGAAGGCTGAGGTGGAAGGATCGCTGGAGCCCAGCAGGTCGAGGCTGCGGTGGCCGGGAGCGGCCACTGCACTCCAGTCTGGGTGACAGAGTGAGACTCCAACTCAAAAAAAAAAGAAAGCGTCGTCATCATCATCATCCTCTCATGGTGCACAACACACCTCGTATCATGTCTCATGTAACCTTCATGTAAGGCAGATATTACTGTTCTCCATGTATTAGAAGTGAGGATGATGAAGCTAGAAGATTAATTTTGATAAAAATATTTTTAAACTATCCTTTAAAAAATATACTTTATTCTAAAGATGTGGGGTCCATGTCAAGTTTAGGTACATAAGTAGCCTACGTATAGATGAAGTTTGGGCCTCCAACTGGTCCTCACTTCCCCTGGTCTAGAATCAGGTACGCTTTGTGATGTTATGTGCCTCCTCCTCCCCTGGCAACGCCCTGCTACTGCCAATTCCTCTCATGTGGTATTGTGATAAACTCATGTTCAGGACCCACATGAGTAAGAACATGTGGTATTCAGTTCTTTGTTTCTGTGATAGATCATTGAGTAAGATAGACTCTAATCCATTCAATTTGCTGCAAAGTCCATAATTTTGTCCTTTATGGCCATGTAATACTCCATTGTGTATATGTACCACACTTTATCCAGTCCGCTTTCAATGGGCAGCAGGTATTGTGAATAGTGCTACAATAAACATGGGTGTGCAAGTGTATTTTTTGTAGAATGATTTGAGTTCCTCTGGGTATATTCCCAGGATGGGGATTGCTAGGTTATATGGAAAATCAATTTCTAGTTCTTTAAAAAAATTGCCACACTGTTTTCTATAGAGGTTGAACTAGTTTGCACTCCCACCAACTGTGTAGAAGTGTTCCCTTTTCTCCATACCCTTTCCAGCATCTATTTTTAAAAAATTTATTAGTGATGGCCATCTTTACTGGAATTAGGTGGTATCTCAATGTGATTTTGATTTGCATTTCTCTGATGATTAGTAAGGCTAAACATTTTTTCATATATCTGTTGCCTGCTCATATGTCTTCTTTTGAGATGTGTCTATTCATGTCTTTCGCCACTTTTTAGTAGGGCTATTTGTTTTTTTCCTTTTGGCTCATTTGAGTTCCTTATAGACCTTGGATGTTAGGCCTTTGTCAGATACACAGCAAATATTTTTTCCTATTCTGTAGCTTTGTCTCCCTGCTCTCTTGATGGTTTCTTTTGCTGGGAAAAGCTTTTCAGTTTGATGAGGCCACACTTTTCTATTGTACTTTTTGTGACATATGCTATGATCAAGAATTGATTCCTATTTCAATGTACATAAGGGTATCTCCTGCATTTTCTTCTAAGATTCTTATAGTTTGAGGTTTATGTTTAGGTCTTTGATCCATTTAGAGTTGAAGTTGATTTTTGTAATAGTGATAAGTAGGGGTCCTGTTTCATGTTTCTGCATGTGATCAGCCATTTTTCCCAGCACCATTTGCTAAATATGGTCTCCTCTCCCCAGTGGTTGTTATTGATGACATTGTCAAAGATGAGTTGGTTGAGAGATCGAGTTTTTGCTTCCAGAACCTTTATCTTGTTCCATTGGTCTATATGCCTGTTCTTGTATCAATACCAGGCTGTTTTGATTATTGTAGCTTTATAGTAATATCTGACAAAGGCCTAACATCTAGGATCTACAAGGAACTCAAACGTACCAAAAAGAAAAAAACAAACAGCCCTATTAAAAAATGGGCAAAAGATATGAATAGACACTTCTCAAAAGAAGACATATGAGCAGGAGGCTTGGTGGCTCAGTCTGTAATCCCAGCACTTTGAGAGGCTGAGATGAGTGGATTGCCTGAGCCCACGGGTTTGAGACCAGCCCGGGCAACTTGGTGAGACCTCATCTCTATAATAAATAAAAAATTAGCCAGGCATGGTAGTGCATGCCTGTAGTTCCGGCTACTTGGAAGGCTAAGGTGGAAGGATTGCCAGAGCCCAGCAGGTCAACACTGGAATGGCTATGAGTGTGCCACTGTACTCCAGCCTGGGTGACAGAGTGAGACTCCAACTCAAAAAAAAAAAAAAGACGAGCAGCCAAGAGATCCATGAAAAAATGCTCAGCCTCACTAGTTATCAAAGAAATGCAAATTAAAATCACACTGAGATACCACTTAACTCCAGTCAGGTTGGCCATCCTCAATGATTCAAAAGAGAATAGATGCTGGAGAGGATGTGGTGAAAAGGGAGCACTTCTACACTGTTGATGGGAGTGTAAACTAGTACAACCTCTGTGGAAAACAGTTTGGTGATTCCTAAATGATCTAAAAATCGACCTTCCATATGACCCTGCGATTCCCCTTCTGAGAATATACCTGGAGGAACTCAAATCACTCTATAAAAAAGATACCTGCACATGCATGTTTATTGCAGCATTATTCACAATAGCAAAAACATGGAACTGACCATGCTGCCCACTGAAAGAGGACTGGATTAAAAACATGTAGTACATATAAATGGTGGAATATTATACAGTCATAAAGAAGGACAAAATTATGAACTTTGCAGCAACTTGCATGGACTTAGAGTCTATAAAACTGAGCAATCTATTATAGAAACAAAGAACTGAGTATCACATGTTCTCACTCATAAGCAGACTTTGAACGATTATCATAATACTATAGGAAAGGGATTGGCTATAGTGAGAAACTGTCAGGGAAGGGAGAGGGCACACTTCATCTTCAAGGGTATCTGCATAATGACCATTTGTATACCTAACCCTGAATTGTACCCCACATCTTAAAAATAAAATAAAAAATAAAAAAGTTTAAAGCCTGGCAGTCTGATACCTCCTACTTTGTTAAACTCTCCTTGACCTAACATGAGGAATATATTATTGTGATGTTTTTCTATGAGAGAGACATCTGTTTTTTTAAGACTCTAACAAATGCAGAAAGAATTAAAGTAGATTTTCCAAATATGACTTTGCTGTAAATGCAGAAATGGCAGTGACTTTGCAGTCTTTTCAAACATGTCTGATATATGTGAGAGAATCTTTCACAGTTCTGAAGGCTGAAGTTTTAGATCAAGATGTTAGCAGATGTGGTTCCTTCTGAGGATGGTGAGGGAAGGATCTGTTCCAGGCCTCTCTCCTTGGCGTATAGATGACCATCTTCATGTTCACCTGGCATTCTCCTTGTGCGCGTGTCTGTGTCCAAGTTTCTACTTTTTATAAGGACACTGGTCATGTTGATTTAGTGCCTGCCCTACTGACCTAATTTTAACTTGATTACCTTTGTCAATACCCTGTTTCCAAATAGGGTCACATTCTCAGGCACAGGGGGTTAGGACTTCAACATATACATTTTTCAGGGACACAATTCAACCCATAACACACACATACTCTCTCCCTGCAAAAATGTATTTGATATATTTTTTATTAAATCTTAAAGATATTTAGATCCATGACTTTAAATAATCATTGAGCCATCACTGCACAGCATTTTTAGAAAGTTGTGTTCTAGCCCTATCTTACTGATGCCTCACAAAGTTAACGAGCTTGTCCTGCACTAGAAGTAATAGAACTCTTTCCAGGCCTCCCCTCTTTTCACCCATTTCCAGATTCCCAGAAGTGCTATTCTACGCTGTTCTTGTTCTTTTTTACAACAGAGGAATATACCATGTTTGTAAAATACCCTTTAGAAAAACGAATAAAATCCAAATGAAGTTTATATATTCGTGAGTAATAATGTATTAATATTGATTCATTAGTTGTGTTAAGTGTACCATAGTAATGTAAGAGTTAACAATTGAATTATATTACAAATTATGTTACAAAGCAATAGTAATCAAAACAGTGCAGTACTGGCATAAAAACAGACACATGCTCTGTTGGAACAGAGTAGAAAACTCAGAAATAAATCTATGCATGTGTAGTCAACTATTCTTCAACAAGTGTGCCAAGAATACACAACGGGGAAAAGGACAGTCTCTTCAATAAATGGTGTTAAGAAAACTGATATCCACATGAAGAAGAATGAATTTGGATATTCATCTCACATCACACACAAAAATCAACTCAAAATTGATTAAAGGTTTAAACATAAGACCTGAAACCATAAAACAAGAAGAAAATATAGAGGGAAGCTCTTTGACATTGGTCTGGGCAATGATTTTTTTTAGCTATGACATCAAAAGCACAGGCAACAAAAGTCAAACAAGTGGGACTACATCAAAAGTTTGTGTACAGCGAAAGAAACAACAGAATGAAAAAGCAGTCTATGGAATGGGAGGAAATATTTACAAACCATACATTTGACAAGATGTACAAACTCATACAACTCAGTTGCAGAAACAGAAACAGCCCAATTTTAAAATGGGCTAAAGATCTGACATTTTTCCAAAGAAGATATACAAATGGCCAACAAGTATATGAAAATGTGCTCAACATCACTAACCATCAGAGAAATGCAAGTCAAAATCTCAATGACATATCACCTCACACCTGCTAGAGGGGCTGCTGCCAAGAATCAAGAGATAACAAGTGTTGGTGAGATGTGGAGAAAAAGGAACCCTTATACACTATTGGAGCATATAAATTAATATAGTCATTATAGAAAGTGTGGAGGTTCCTAAAAAATCGAAAAATAGAATTAACACATGATCCAGCAAGCCCACTTCTGGGTATATATCCTAAAGAAAATGAAATCAGAATCTCAAAGTTATCTGCATTGCCATGTTCATTGCAGCATAATTCACAGTAACCAAGATATGTAAAAAGCTGTGTCAACAGATGAATGGATAAAACAATCACATACACACAATGGAATATTATTCAGCCTTTAAAAAGAAAGGGATTCTGCCATTTGGGACAGCATGGATGAACCTGGAGGATACAGTATCAAATGAAATAAGCCAGACACAGAAAGGCAAATACCGCATGACCTCACTTACATGTGGAATCTAAGAAAATCAAACTCATAGGAACAGACAGAAGTGGTGCTTACCAGGGACTGGAATGGGGGGAATGGGGAGATGTGCTGGTCTAAAGCACAGACTTTCAGGTATAGGGTAAATAATTTTTGGAGACCCAATGTGCAGCGTGGTGACTATTGTTAATAATTATTGCATAGTTGAAATTTGCTGAGAGAGTAGATCTTAAGTGTTCTCACCACACACACGACGTAACTAGTGAGATGAGAGATATGTTAATTAACTTGATTATGGAAATCATTTCACAATGTGTACCAAATTATCACACTTATACCTTAAATATATACAATTTTAATTTGTCAATCATACCTCAATAAAGCTGGGAAAAAACAATAGGGGAAATTAGATGAGGGGTTATATGAGAACTAGTACTATCTTTACAACTTCTCTGTATATCTAAAGTTACTCTAAAATGAAAAGATTAGTTAAATGTAAAAATATTTTTATAACATAAAATAGTATCTGGTACACATTAAAAATCCCATTAATGTTGTATTTAGAATTATATAATTATATTGGTTTGGTGTCAATGCTTATATATGTTTTTGTATGAAAGAACAGATTAGAAATGGCCTCTAGAGGACAGTGTTGGGTTATAGAAAAACTTTTACAGTTTCTGCCCAAGTTGAAGATGAACTTAACCATTTTTTTCTCACTTTTAACCACAAGGCCTCTGTTTACTCATTGTCTCTCTTTAAAAAGAAAAAAAAAAAAGCTAAAGAAAATTTATACCACTTCTGTTGTTCTGATTAGTTGGATATCTTGTTTTAACTTATTTTCACGTAATGTTGGCTCCGTAAAGATCTAATACCATAGTCTTCGCCATAGTGTTCATGTCACTGAGGATTTATAAGGTTGTGAGGGAACCCAGGGAGGTAATAGGAGGCTCATATCTTATTATTTGTGAGTCCTTGCATGATGGAGACAGAATGATAGAGTTAAACTTCCTTTGGAAGCTCTAAAACCAGTTTGTAGATTGATGAGGATACTTATAAGATAAAGAGGGGTTTTGATCTTTTTATGGTTGAGACTGTCTGCTCTATGGTGGTTTGTTGGGAGTGGGAGGAAAGGGACCCAACCATTGCTGTAGCTTCTGGAATAAATTTCTGGAGTAAACATAATAGCAACTCAAAAAAATTTTTTTTAAGTTGTGAGGTACAATTCAGAGTTAGGTATACAAATGGTCATTGTACAGGTAAAGTTTGGGCCTCACTTTGGTCCCCACTTGACCTAGTTTGAGATCAGGTATCCTTATTGATAAGGTGCAAAACCCCCCTCACCCCACCCCACCGTCCCCTGGGAGTTTCCCGCTACTGCCAATCCCTTTCTTATAGTATTATGATCATTGTTCAGGGGCTGCTCAAAATTTTAATTTTAAAATAGCACTCTGTGGGTCGCTCCATGAGACTGACGTTTTATTTGTAAGAGGCTCCTGGAGTCAGGAGGTGCAGAGTGCTACTCAAGCGCATTGGAGCCATATGAGCATTAATTTGCAAAATGCTCGCCTTGGATCTTTGTTCACATATTGATGGACTCAGAAATTCTGAAACACATCATTCTGTCATTAAATGGATTAACTTTTCTGCTGATAGTGAAGTCTTAGGGCTCCACTCACACTAGGTGTGAATCTGGTATAAACATTAAAAAATAGTTGTCATTTGGATGACAGTGTGTTCCACCTAGCAGCAGCCTATAGATTTCTTATTTTTTGCTCAAAGAATAAATCTGTTAAAAGCTCATTCATTGAATTGGAATCTATGAGCCTTTTAATAGGATTTTTGAAAGGGAGTGGAAAATTTACAGTTTCTTCTAAATAGCCTGACATGAAAGTTAAGGTCAATAGAGTTTTTTTTTCAGTCAATCCATCAAAGTTGAACCTATGGGCAGGAATCTGTTTCTTTCTCATCTATCAGGTGCCAGGCATTCTCTTTCTCAGGTATAGTCTTTTCTTAATTTAGTACTGGTTTAAAAGTTCCATTTACCATGTAAATATTTAATAAATATTATAATAATCTGAGATGGCCAGGCTTGGAGACTCAGCCTATAATCCCAGCACTTTGGGAGGCCGAGGTGAGTGGGTTGCCTGAGCCCACAGGTTCGAGACCCACCCTGGCAACTTGGCAAGACCTTGTCTCTACAATAAATAAAAAATTAGCTGAGTGTGGTAGCACTTACCTGTAGTTCCGGCTACTTGGAAGGCTGAGGTAGAAGGATCGTTGGAGCCCAGCAGGTCGAGGCTGCGGTGGCCAGGAGCGTGCCACTGCACTCCAGTCTTGGTGACAGAGTGAGACTCTAACTCAAAAATAATAATAATAATAATAATAATAATAATTTGAGATGTAGTTTGGTCCTTGAGATAGTGATTAGTTCCCCAACCTGTTCTGTATCTCAGGAAAAGACATCACCTTATCCCAGTTGTGCAAGTCAGAATCCTGAGAGTCATCCTGGACTCCTCTTTTTTTCATTCTTACCCATAATGGAAGTAGCACTAGATCCCATCAGTTCTACTTCTTAAATATTTAACCCTCGCCGGGCTCGGTGGCTCAGCCTGTAATCCCAGCACTTTGGGAGGCTGAGGTGAGTGGATTGCCTGAGCCCACGGGTTCGAGACCCGCTTGGGCAACTTGGCGAGATCTCGTCTCTACAATAAATCAAAAACTAGCCGGGCGTGGTAGCGTGCGCCTGTAGTTCCAGCTACTTGGAAGGCTGAGGCGAAAGGATTGCCGGAGCCCAGCAGGTCGAGGCTGCGGTGGCCAGGAGCGCCACTGCACTCCAGTCTGGGTGACAGAGTGAGACTCCAACTCAAAAAAATATATAAATATTTAACCATCCACTTTTCTCTCCATGGCCACCATTCCATTACAAGCCCTTGTCATACCTGCTTAGATTACTAAAGAGGCTGCCTCAATCTCAACCAGTGTAGTCTTTCAGAACACACACCTATGAGATTTTCATTGATTTCCCATTGTTCTTAGGCTACAACCAAAGTCACTTTCATGGACTTTAAGGTTCTGGAAGGTCTGGTCCCCTGCCCTTCTCTCCAGCCTTATCTTGAAGCATTCTCCTTCTTGATCCCTGTGCCTTAGCCTTATCGTCTGCAATGCATTACAACAGAGTCTCAGTGCGAGTGATTTCCTTTATGTGAATGTCTCTTCCCTGCAGTCTTTGTCTCATTACCTTCTACTCATCCCTTATAAACCAGATGGAACATCATTTTCTCATGAATGACTTCCCTAGACTAAAAAGTTTCCTCTCTCACGTGCTCTTATAAACCCATGCTCATTCGCTTCATTGTGTTCACATAAATGTATAGCCTCTCTGCTGTGTTGTTTTTTGATTAATCTGCCTTCCCTAACAGAATATAAGCTTAGTGAGCAGGGATCTTTCCCGCGTGTGCTCATCATCAACTCCCCAGCACTTGTCACAGTGCTTGGAAAAGCAGTTGCTAAATGAATAAATGAGTATTTGTGTATTGAATGTTTAGGTAGAGGAAGAAGAACCCACCGGATATATTCGATTCGAAAAATTTCTTCCAGTGATGACCCAAGTACTACTAGAAAGAAAGTAAGTAAATGCAATTGTTAAGGCAACATAATGAGCAGAATTACATTAATTTCAAAACACTTTACTTTTTCCACTTTGTATATTATATTCAACCAGTATATCTTAAGGAAGCTTCCTTCTAACCTTTCTGTATACTTCTGAACTGCCAGTTGGTGAGTGCTTAGAAATACCAACCACTGTAAAGCAAAGCATAATTCAAGGACAGATAAGCTACAAAGATCATAAGTCAACATTCTTATTATCTTCTGTTTTGAGTTATCAATGATGAATAAAAATCTTAATTATTTTTATAGCAAAAGTATAACATTAGCTTACCACAGTTGGTTTATTGTAGAGGTTTTGTGGCCAGATACATTGATTTCCAAAAAGCTAACAATAACATCAAACATGTCAGTGATTTTGAACTAACTCTTTCCTGTTGGGGTGAGGTCCTTTCAACTTTTATATCCGTACTTCAAAAATATTTCATTGAGGGAAGTATTACCATCCCAATATGTTAGCAGTTTTTATTGTTTTATTGGTCATTTATTACATAAAAACTGAGATAAATACTGTCATTTACTTACACATATTTACTCATTTTATTGCATAATTGTAGATACAGACCAATTCCAGAAGATGTTCTTCTTCGAGCTTTTGAGGTGTGTAAGTTCCAGATTTTATATATATATATATATATATACACACACACACACACACACACACACACACACACACACACACTTATATAAAAAATTTACCATGCAGAACTTACCAAACAAAAAATATAATATCTATCTTTTCTTTTCCCCTAGGTTTTAGATTCAGCTAAACATGGGTTTCTTACGAAGGAAGAGCTGGTCAAGTATATGACTGAAGAAGGTAAGAGTGATTTATTACTTATAACAGTGACTTATTATGCAAAAATTATAGGGGATTCTTGAAAATGAATCGTTCTGGTGAGAAAGAATTATTTTCTATTCCTATTATTTTGGTTTTGGGATGGTTTTTGTTTTATGAGGGTTAAGAAGACAAAGGGTAGGGTAAGGGGAGATGGATTGTTGCCTCATAGGATTTTGTAAAGTGTAATGATTACTTCTGTAAATTGCAGCCATTCCATTCAGAGTATTTCCTGAATAAAAGCCATGCCACCTAGAAAACATGAGCTATCAATCACTGTTAATTAATGCCTGGAACTAGATTGAAGATTTGAATTCTTCTTTAAAGAGCTTTTTAGTTGGCAAAGTTAAAGATAAAACACCCTCAGCTGAATATGAAATAACACAAGAAATGAAATTTCATGGAACTATATATATTTGCTTTGAGCATGGACTATACACATTTTATGTGCCTGTACACTTTATGTACCAACATATTTCCTTAGGAATTCTCTCTGCTTAGGCCGATGTGTAAATTGTTTTCACTGAAGGGCAGTAGCCCAATGGCTAGTCTCTTGAAAACATCCTCATTTGGTCACCTTCCCTCTTCCCAGAGGTAGAGTTCTGTCTCTTTTGTTCAGTTCCCTGGTTTACAGATTGAGTCCTAAGTGATTCAAAGTCACTAATCACTGGAGACAGAATCAAAAGTGCGAATAGCTTTGAGTAGGAAGACTAAGGCTGCATCTGCACGTGCAACTGGTTGGGCCATTTTGGCTGATCCAACCTTAGGTGGGAGCATGGGGAGTGAGAGTGAGAATGGCATGGCGATCGTAGCTGCCACCCGGAACTCTTACGCCATTGTTCAGATTATCTCAGGGATGGACTTTGACGAGAATGCCAGGACTTTCAAAGTATCAACCTCTTAACCCTAAGGATTTGTTTAAAGGAAGTAAATCCTAGGCTGTGTTAGGCAATATGAATTTACCAAAATGACTCGATCAGTTTAATGTCATTAGTATTGTGTGCCTACTGTATCTTAAGTATGGTGTAGCGATGCTGAAATCTCCCTCTTTCAAGGACATTACAATTTTATTGGAGAACTAAAACTAACTTATAAAACAATTTATAGTACAAGACAGTAGAAAAGTAAACAGCAGAAGATCACCAGCCTGGAAAGCTTGGTCTGGAAAGACTTGTAAAGTAGGTTTTTTAAGAGGGTAGAATTTATATTGGTAAGTTGTTGAGGGCAGGGGTAAAATCTTATGCATTATAATATATTCACACATAGTAGATCTTAACAAATGTTTGTTGAATTAATGAATGGCTGAGTAAATGAATGGAGGTTGGGTTCAGGGGCTGATGAGAAGGAGACATTATAGATGGATAAAACAGTATGAACCAAAACTGGGAGGCAGGAATTAGCATGGTATTTCAGAGTCCTATGGGGAGACAGTCCTAGCTGGCCCAGAAGACAATATTAGCAAACAGCAGGACATTAATTTAGATAGATTTGCTGGGTCTAAATTGTGGAGGTCTGGGCTAAGGAGTTTGGAATTCATCCTGTGGGCAATGGGGAAGTATGGTAGGGTTTTGAGCAGATAAGTCACACAATGCAAGAGTGATTGTGAGGTTATTCTGGTGCTGGTAGGTTGTTAGATGAATGAGAGATAGGTTGGACTAGGGAGATCAGTTAGAAGCCATCGTAGCATTTTGAAAGCACCCTAATCAGGGCCTGACCAGACAATGGCAGTGGGAATGGAAAGAAGAGATTGATGCAATGGGACTGCTTTGACAGGATCCAGGTCATGACGAGTAACAGAGTACAGGGGACAAAAATGGGAGCTGAGTCAAAAGGAACAACAAAGCTTTGACCTGAATGACAAGTATTATGGTAATGCTACTGACTAAAGCAGGGAAATCAGGAACAGATGGTAGTGTATACAGAGACAGTGCAATCACATGGTTTACTTGGAGGTGCTTTGTGGTACTTCCCAAAACAGCATATTTACAGTTATAGTACTTAAAGATCAACTATTGGCCGGGCTCAGTGGCTCAGCCTGTAATCCCAGAACCTTGGGAGGCCGAGGCAAACGGATTGCCTGAGCCTGCAGGTTCTCGACTTACCCAGACAACTTGCTGAGACCTTGTTGCTACAATTAAAAAAAAAAAAAGATCAATGATTGGGTATCTCAGTGAATTAAGCATAGAGTAATTATTTTTAGTTAAGACCATATATGGTTTCAATTATTCATTCAACAAATATTAAATATATTCCACATTAGATGAGCTCTAATGTGCTTGATAGTGATATCTAAGATTACAGTACTGAAAAGATCTAAGTATTATTTAATATAACAGACTCATCAGCCAAGTGTAGTAACAGTTGACTCATCTGATAAAATAGTTGCCTAAGAATTGGTGCTTTGAGATTCTCAGAATTCTACAAATTGTTTTTTAGTACATCTATGCCTTATAACAATATGGATTAAAGTTGCTTGCACAGTCTTTTCATCATGTCCACAGAGCATCAAACACGTTAATCAGTTTGAGAATATGCATTCTTAATACCTAGGATGTCATGTGATAAACATAATAAATCATATTGAATTAAGTTCCTACAAGATAGAGGTCCAGGGATGTGTGTTGCATCAGACAGTATTTAGCATCAGGGAAGATCTAAAAAAAAACCAACCAAAAATCCAAAAAACTATAAAAAAAAATACAAGTTGCTGCTTTATGTGCCAGCTACTGTTCTAAGTACTATTCAAATAATAATACACTTAACTCATAACAACCCTATGCTATATGTAATATTATTATCATGTCTATTAAATCAACAAGTAAACTGAGGCACAGAGCAGTTAAGTGACTTGCTCAAGACCTTAAAGCTAGTGAGAGAGCCCGCATTTGAATCCAAGCAGACTGGCTTCCAAGCTTGTGCTTTTAACGATTAAGCTATGTTTCCTCTCTTCCCTAATCAAATAACACATCTCCCTTGCTCAAGGATGCAGTGTCATCACCTTCTGTATTTTTCTGTGAGCAAGGCCCTTGTGCAGTAGAGTGTGGCAGTTCAGCTCACAGACTGTGAGCTGGACTGCTAGCATTCAGACTCCAGTTTTATCACTCTCTCGCTCGCTGGGGCAGTTGGCCTTGTTTTTTTGTTTTGTTTTGTTTTGTTTTGTTTTGTTTGGTGTGCTTGTGTCCCCAGCTATAAATGGGCATGATAACAGTTCTTACCTCTCATGAGGTGGTTAGGAGGTTAACTTAGTTATTGTGAAGTACTTAGGCCAGTGCCTGGCACACAGTAGTGCTTAATAAGTGTTTGTTACTAGTATTCTTCAGGGATTTACATCAAAGTTCATTTGGCAGTAGATTTAGTCAGGTATAAGAAAGATTCAGAATTTGTCTTTTTAGCATTTTAGACATTCTTTCTTTTCTTAGGAGGTAAGCAGGGTTTCAAAAGGACTCTGCACATTCTTCTTGTCTTCATTGTCATCAAAATCCCAATTTGAATCATTTCTGTAGTATTAACTGAATTCCAACTTAGAAAGCATTGTTTGTAGTGACAGGTGACTAAGTTCATGAAGTAGGTCAGCCTCAGACTTTGGCAACTCACCTGCTTTTAAATAAGACTCTTTAGGGATAAAATGGTAATTTGGATGTTTCTGTATTTTTGCTTAATGTCACAACAAAGTTCTAACCTTTGTAGACAAAGTCTACAGCCTTTTCAGTGTTCTCCCTGCATTTGCTTCTCTTTTTGTTGAAACCAGTCTCCAAGATGACCCTCAGCAGTATCTGATTTTCTACCCAACTTTTGGTTTCAACAGTTTTGAAACAGTTGATGGGTGGCATCTCTCACTGGGTCCAGCTGGCATCACCAAGTTGGCCAGACCTGGTTAGGAAGTATTCAGAGATATCATCATTATAATTACAAGTTTCTGCTGTCTGTTCTTTATTTTGCATAGTAGCCATTTCATCATCTCTTCATACTCTAAACATAAGGATTAGACACCCTATAAAATAGGGACCTCAGATTAATCCTTTGGTAATTCAAGCAGTTTTAACTTAAAGAAGTAAACAATCTTATTCATGATGTCTTTATGTCCTCCAACTGTTTGGGTTGAAATGATGAGTTCTGTAGGTTTCTTGAACTGTGATGCCTGCAGGACAAGATGAGTCCACAATTTGCCTGGTTGTGTAACAGCATGCTCTTTGAACCTCTGGACTGTCATGATGTCCTGGCTTCGCAGCTCCAGGGAGAGTACCTAGTGACACATCAGAGGCTTGTGGGGCTCTATGGCAATAAAGCTGGCTAGTGGAAAGACAAAGGAAAAAATGTCAGATGACTGGAAATGATGGATTTTCCTTCTTGTTCCTCCCAGGTGAGCCTTTTTCTCAAGAGGAAATGGAAGAAATGTTGTCTGCTGCAATTGATCCAGAATCAAATTCAATTCGTTACAAGGACTATATAGCAATGATGGTGATAGATGAAAATTAAATGTTCTAAAGATAATTTCTTACTGAAAGGACAGTTTTTTAAATTGCTTGTTCTTGTTAATTTCACATTTTATCTTGTAATTTCTATATCTAATATTTAATACCTTGTGACAACTGTTTCAAGGTTTTTTTGTTTTTAAAGGTGATCATAACAATTTAAAACAAATTTATTTAATGTGTCTAGCCTTATGGAATGACAAATTGCTATTATTTGAAAACTATTCTTAAAACACTTTAACATTAAAATGGATTGTTGTTTATCTTCTATGATAAAACTCAGGTTACCTTCAAATTAATTAAACTGACAAGAAAGAATAATTATAACGGCCCAAGATTTGGCATGTGAAGGTCTTGAGGGGGGCAGAGTGACCACCAACTAAAAATGACTAACAATTTGATGAAGGCTTCTTTTTAAAACAACAAACACTTCAGCAATCAGAATGTGGAAGGAGAGTTATTGAAATGAATGTTAAGAAGTGATTCCTAATGAATGCCAATTATAAAACTTGTTTGAGATTATAATAACTTAATGTAAAAATTTAAATTTGCTGATCCAGCATATCACCATTTATGGAATAACTACAGTTGTTGAGATAATCAAATCTAGAGAAAAGAAGACTGAATGGCAATGGATAATGTAAGGTAATGGCAATTCTTTCTTGGTCTTTAGACTTCTCATCTATTCAGAATATCTGTCACAGGACTATTATCCTTACTGAGTAAGAATATTGAGAAGTGTTATGTGCAGGAGATACAGCTGTTGAAAGAGCAGAATAAAGTTATCTGAGCTCAAAGAGTCACAATAGAAAAATACATGGCAACTTAAAAACAAAGGGAAGAATAAGGTAAAGGGAAATTAATAATTTTACATAGCCTATATAGTCTTTCATACAACACTCACAGAGAGATTTCTATTTAAAGATGGCTTCACCCGTATATGTGTGTATACACATATACATACACATGTCAGGTTGCTTGATTCTTCCTCATAGGCATGCAGTTTTACCCCCAATAGAGGGGGCAATCCAAGAGACTACTTATCACAGTTCATTCATTCGTGAAATGTTTAATGAGTATTGTTAGATAATGTGCTAGGAACTGGGTTGAAAGATAAGTTCCTAACTAATTGAGGTTACAGTTTAGTGAGGGAGAGCTGCAAATAGATCAGCAACTGCATTCAGGGTACAGAAGAGTGCATAATCAAGGCAGCTATTTCAGCCTTGGAGGAGGAGAGATTTCTGGGAGAGGAAAGGTACAGGTAAGAAGGCTTCCCAGGACAGGTAATAAATGACTTAAAAATAAGTAGTTTAGTAGTGGGCAGGGGGGCACAGGACATTTCAGTAGGGTAGCAGCAGGTACAAAAACCCAAGGGACGTCATGAAACATGGAGCAATCTGGGAATTGAAAGTAGTTCAGTATATTTGGAATGTAGGAAATTTGGGGAACACGGTGGGAGATGATAGTGGAATGATAGACAGGAGCTGGATCATTAGGAGTCCTGGGTTAAGTGGGGAGTTATGGCTTTAGCATTAAAGTCTGGATTTTATTCTGAAGATCATAGAGAAAGAAAGATCATTTGTAAACAGCATGGCAAATAGATTTGATGGGTCAAGACTAGAAGTGAGGAGACCAATGTGGAGGTTACTGATCCAGCATGTCATCATTTATGGGATAACGAAAGTTGTTGAGATAATCAAATCTAGAGAAAAGAAGACTGAATGGAAATTGATAATGTAAGGTAATGGCAATTCTCTCTTGGTCCAAATGACATGTTGCCATTTGGTGGGTGGGAAGAGGTGGACTGGGTAAAATCAAGCATGAGTTCTAGGTATCTGGTTCAGACAGTGGGTATATAACAGTGGCGTTCATTCAGATGAGAAAGCTACGAGCGAGTTGGGAGTTGGTAGGCAAAAGGATGAGTTTGGTTGTGGCCATCTCGGGACACCTGAATGAAGATATTCAATAATCAACTGGAGAGATAGAAGGGAAATCTGGATTTTGGAATTCTCAGCTTATAAGTAGTGGTTAATGCCTTGGAAGGAAAAGAGAAGAGGGTTAAGAAGAGAGCCATGGGGAATATTAGCATTTACGGGAGGGCAGAGGAAGAGAAGGCCACAAAAGAGACGGGGAAGGAGAAGCCTGAGAGAAGGTAAAGCCAGAGAGAAGCGTCTTGGAAGACAAGATAGGAGAGAATTACAAGAAGGAGGCAGTAGCCATGTTAAATGTCACAGACATTTAAGGTAAATTAAGACAGAAAAGGCCAGGCTCGGCGGTTCAGCCTGTAATCCCAGCACTTTGGGAGGCCGAGGCGAGTGGATTGCCTGAGCCTGTGGGTTTGAGATAAGGCTGGGCAACTTGGTGAGACCTCGTCTCCACAATAAATTAAAAATTAGCTGGGCATGGTAGCATGTACCTATAGTTCCGGCTACTTGGAAGGCTGAGGTGGTCGACACTGGGGTGGCCACCAGTGCACCACTGCACTCCAGCCTGGGTGATAAGAGTGAGATTCCAACTCAAAAAAAAAAAAAAAAAGACAGAAAAAGACAACAGGCTGAGGGAGTGATCGTTGGAGGATGGGGTGTGTACAAGCACATTCCTATTCTGGGGGCTAGGAACCAGCAGAGAAGATGAAGACAGTAAGAAGGTGGGGAAGCTCAGCTTCCAGAGTAATGACAGGATGCAGGTAAGAGCCACAAACCAATGCTTGTAGTCCCCACATAATGGCCTCCAGTGTCTTTTTGGGAGGAAGGTAGTAGGTTATAAAGCTGGAGGAGAATGGTAAACTTTTGCAGTATCTCTCATGGGAGATGGGAGAAAGAGTTTAAAAAGAGACCATATGAAAATTTTCAAGAAACGCTGGAGGATTTTGTTCAGTAGCCCAGCCTTAGAAACAAAAATCATCGAGTGTTATATTGCTTCAGGGTTAAGGCTTTGTCCTGTGGGTAAGATGGAAGGAACAAAAGGGTGAGGAATCTGCAAGAAGCAGTTGTAATCATGGTCCATGGGGTTAAAGTATTAGGGAAAGATCCAGGTAGGAATGGGCTAACAGAGATGGGGGTCAAGGAATTCAGGATGTCTAAAAGGACAAACAGAGACTGTGGTGGGAACAAGGGATGGTTTTTCCTACCACTCTTGGATAATCATAAGTTTTGTTTGAAATTTCACTTCACTGTGTTCTTAGAGTGTTTCTTTGATTCTCCTATTTGTTGTTATAATTAGTAAGAGTAGCTAACATTTATTGACTGTTCACTATGTGCCAGACACTGTTCTAAGTGCTTTACAAATATGAACCCATTTGATCCTCACTGCCACCCAATGATGTGGGTACTATTAGGTTATCCCCATCTTACAGAGGTGGTAATGAATACACAGCAAAGAGGGGTTGTATTCGTCAGCTTTTGCTAGGTTTTGTTGTAATAGCAAAACCCCCAGATCTCTGTGGTTTATAACAATGAAAGTTATGCTTGCTCATGTTTTATATCTGCTAGAGTCAGTGGGACTCTGCCTCACATGTCTTCTTTGCTCTATTCATCAGCTTCATAAGTGGGATGATCATATGGCTAGGTTTTTCCCAGAATAATTATTAATAGTTATTAATAGTTATAATAATTATTAATCTCTTTTTTACTCTTATAAGTGTTTCAGTTTAGATGATTAATATGTGGCCACCTGTCCAAAAAATAGTGACTAAACATGATGGTGAGGAATCATCACTTATGGAAGGCTTTATGAAAAATAACGCTAGCAATGGTATTGCTTCCTTCTCTAGTTTCCCAAGAGAAGATTTTTCCAAGGTAGAATCCAAATGGAGAACTGAGGTGCTGCTCACTTAGCCACACGTGTGAGAATCACTGCCCAGGGATGACAACGAGCCACATGCCTTTGGGTCAGGGCAGAGAAGTAGGAGGAAGGGGTGTGGTGACCTTCAGAACACTTACAGACAGGCTGCTTACGATAGGTGACACACTGCAGCTGGGAAGGAGGGTGGCAGAGACATGAAATACCCTTCAAGGTGGAAGCGTACCCAGGGGCATGTCATTTGGCGGCAGTGGCTGGTACCAACATGTTGTGTTAAAGTGTGTATTCGTGCCTAATGCATAAACCCAAGCACAGACTTGTTTGGAGCATAGAAGACAGCTCTGAGTTGTCTCCCATTAGCCATTATCCTTCATAACCCTGGTTATGCCACAGAAATATGGTCTGGTGAATTAACCTCAGTCTCTTGATAATTAAGTGGTGACAATAAATTCTCTTTTCCAAGGGAAGCTCCCACATCCAGAAGGCAGTAGAGGAAGGGTGCCTCAGAGTAGAATTCTCTCAAAAGTTCTGACTGATGTCAATCTTTACATCCTGTCTCAAAGGAATCCTCCCTGTTTAGTAGCCATAGAGTTGGCTTTGTGGAACATAATTAATTTTTATCTTTAGCACAAATTTTTCTGTTTTTTAAAGCCATCAAAAAAGCAACCCAAGCTTCCCACAGACAACTCATTTTATCTTGCAGCTGCCGAGTAAATGTACCATGTTTGCAAAAGGAACATCTTTGCTTTTCATTCAGACCATTTCAGCATGTATTTTACTCATCTACCTTGCCTTCAACATCTGATTGAAATCACTATGGCATTTTCCTGACAATGAGAGTGCTTGGCCTTTTGTGTAGAAAGTTGGCTTATCTTCATGCCCCCTGGCTTCTGCAAAGCCAGCCGTACCAACAGCTCTGCAGGACCTGGTGGAAAGCTGTCCCTGTTCTCACATCTTGGTCTAGGAAAGCTGCATGACTCAGAGGTGACATGCTGGCCTGGGAGTCTGGCGACCTCACGCTCTGATCCTGGCTTTATCTGTGACTCACTCTGGGTCAGGTGCTTTGCCTCTTGTACTCCTCTGTAACAGAAAGAGCCCAACTTTAGTGCTTCTTCCACCTATGGAAGCAGTGCAGTTTGGTCCTCTTTGCAGACACTCAATTGGTCCAAGTGCTAAATGCCTAAGGGATACAAAAAAGAGTGCAAAACAGCAGGAGAGTTGGGATTATGACTGGGAGTTAACGGCAGGATTATTTTCTTCAGAATGCAGTGTGTTTAGATTTTTCTCTCCTACTTTCCTGTCTTTTCTCCTTTCCCTTTTCTAACTGCTCTCATATAAGATAAAGGACCTCATTTATACAGGCAATTCCTTGAAGGAGATTAATGTTACTTCTGGGCAGTTTCAATAAGCAGAAAGCCTCATGGTCACATATGCCCCATGGTGGCTGCCTCCTAGGCCTACATATTTCAGTAAGTATGGTTGCCAAGCACCTGGAAGGGGCGTTTATTCGAAATTCAGACACCTGTTCCATACCCCCTAAAACAGAATCTCTGGTGGTGGGGTCCAGGAACCCACCCAGGAACAGACATTCTCAGGGGAGCCTTATGTACACATAAGTGTAAGAGCCACTACCTGGGGCAGTATTAAATTGTGAAAGTGTGGGATTTGGATTTGGGCTCTGCCACTTGCTGATTGTGTGATTGGTCTAGACATTTAATATTGCTGAGTTTTTGCATCTTAATTTGTAAAATAGAAAAAACACCTACTTTACAGGGCTGGTGTGAAGACTAAATGCAATTATAAAAGTGAGCGTTTTTTTAAAAAAGCTGTAAGGTATGACACAAATTATTATTTATATAAAACTATCTAGGCAAGGAGGGAGAGAGAAAAAGAGAAAGGGAGTGACAGAGATGGAGACCTGCTGCCTGGGTATGGACAGTCAGAGTGTGAGAAAGTAGGTAGACAGCGGAAAATCAATTGGGGTGCTGCTGGGGCGATACCAGAGATTTGCTGTCATGGTGCTATTCACTATTGATTTTATCTCTAGAATGTGAACACAGGAGGTTTTAAGAGGTGGGTTTTCTTTTCTTTTTAAAAAATTTACGATCAGTCATGTACTTTTAGAGCAGCATGAATTATTTACTTCATCTAGTGGAGAAAAGCTCTTAATCATTTGAAGAAGCTGTTCTTTTTCTAAAAAAAAAATCACAAGTTGAAAAATTGAGGCCAACTCTAGTTCTTTGGAGAAGGAGATAAAATAGCACATTATGAAAATCAGGACAGGGTTTTATATGTGTGACAGTTCAAAATGCTGAACATATCTTCCTGTTTCCCTGTTAAGTCTTCATCTATTCAGTAAGAGATCTCTCAAGAGACTTCTAACCATTTGTCACTAAGCTTATGGAATGTGTTAAAGTATGGATTGAGTAGCAAAAGACTTTAAATATAGCTTTAAAAAATGTCAAGGTTTGTTTTTGTGTTCTGGATTTTAAATGTCTTGCTGCCTGTGGTGGCTCCATTCTAACCCTGGTTACCAGCTCAGGGCATTATGTTCACTTAGGCAAAGTTTATGGTTAATGATAGTGGAGGAAGTCTATTTGCCAGCTAGTCTTCTTGATAGTTTCTAAGATTTTTTAGTTATTTCTTATCAAATCTGATCAGACTGTCAGTATTTTCACCTTGTAACATGGCTGATAAGAAGCTCATACAAGGAGGATTGTTAGCTCTGCCATCTCCTTGAGACTGTCCTGTATTAACAGTATTAGTATGATCTTCAGTTCAAGGTTACTTTGTAGGAAATTTTTTGAGCCTCTTGGCAAATTATGATGGTCAGTTTTGCTAAACTAAATAGCATCTGTAAATCCTCCACTCAATTGGCCACCTGCAAGTTTGGTAATTACACTGAAATAAGCAAGATGGGAGAGAGAACATGAGTGAAGGCTCTCACGTGTGTCCTTGACGCATGGATCCAGGGAAGATGTTGTAGAGATCTACTTCTAACATACATAATGTAAATTAAAACAGAAATTCTAATTTTCTTCCTGCACACTAAAGAATGATTTTGCTTCCTGCAGGAATGTACATCTCACTATAAAATGACTACTTTAGAGAATCTTCAGAGGAAAGGGTCTTTGGGAAAAACAATGTAAAGTATAAAATACTTTACCACAGTAGTTGTAAAGCCACACATAAATAGTAAAGAAAAATTGGAAAATACCAATAAACAAAGAAGAAGAGGAAAACCCTTTAATTCCACAAAAGTTAGCTACTATGAATACTTTGCCTCATCTCTTCTAAAACCACTTCCTAATAATATGTACTTCTGTATCACTTCTCCAAAATATCACTGTGGAACCTATCAGTGAGGGTTCCTGACCATAGGACAGAAAGCAAACCTAGCTGAAGTAAGAGGGGATTCACTGGGAGGCACCTGGGCTGAGGAAGGGCTGCTCACACAGCCTGCTGGAGACTGGGGGACAGTCAGGGGCTGCCAGGAGCCAAGGAGGCATCTGAGCAAGGGAGCATGGAGCAGCAACTGGAGAGAGAATATACTCAGGTAAGAAACCCAAGTACCTGGGTGGGGGTGGAAAGCAGGGAGGATAAATAAACACAACAATGCTATAGTATCAGATCACACATGCTATTATGTAATCTGCTGTTTTAAATTAATACGTTATGAACAGTCTTTCCATGTTAATGTTTACTCACCGGAACATCACTTTTAATGACTGAATAGTATCTCATTATTTGAATGTATCTTAATATATTTAATTAGTTCCTTATTCTTGGTTATTTAAATAGTTTAGACATTTCCTCCTTTCCCACGTGACTACCGAAGGTGGTGGAGAGGCAGGTCCTGGTGCAGGATGGCCGAGGCCATCTCCTGGTCTGCCTGGTGGCCATCGTGGCCAAGTAGGTACTGCTGGGCCAGAAGGTGGTTGTCGTGCACTGTGAGGGCATCAACATTTCTGGCAATTTCTACAGGAACAAGTTAAACTACCTGGCCTTCCTCTACAAGCAGATGAACACCAACCCTTCCCGAGGCCCGTACCATTTCTGGGCCCCTGGCCGAATTTTTTGGCAGACTGTGCAAGGCATGCTTCCCCACAAGACCAAGCCGAGGCCAGACCACCTCAAGATGCTTGACAGGATCTCGCCACCTTATGACCAGAAAAAGTGTATGGTGGTTCCTGCTGCCCTCAAGGTTGTGCGTCTGAAGCCTACAAGGAAGTTTGCCTACCTGGGGCACCTGGCTCACGAAGTTGGCTAGAAGTTCCAGGCAGTGACAGCCACTCTAGAGGAGAAAAGGAAGGAGAAGGCCAAGATCCGCTACTGGAAGAAGAAACAACTCACGAGGCTCCAGAAACAGGCCGAAAAGAAGGTGCAGAAGAAGATTGAGGTCCTCAAGACCCACAGCCTCCTGGTCTGAGCCCAGTAAAGACTGTTGATGCCACAAAAATAAAATAAATAATTTAAAATGTTTTACTATCATAATAAATTATGAGGAACATTTAGGTAGGTAAGTCTTAATTTAATTGTATGCTTAGAATACATTCCTAGTTGCCTGAGCCCACGGGTTTGAGACCCACCTGGGCAACTTGTTGAGACCTCATCTCTACAATAAATCAAAAAAATTAGCCGGGCATGATAGTGCGTGCCTGTAGTTCCAGCTACTGGAAGGCTGAGGCGGAAGGATGGCCGGAGCCCAGCAGGTCGAGGCTGCGGTGGCCGGGAGCGGCCACTGCACTCCAGTCTGGGCAACTGAATGAGACTCCAACTCAAAAAAAAAGAATACATTCTTAGAAGTGGAACTTTTGAGTCAACTTTAAAGTGATAGGGGCTTTTAAGTCTGTTGATGTGTTTTCAGTCTATCCTAGAGAAAGATTATTTCCATATCCCAGGGGACCCAAAAAAACCCAAGAATTCTCTTTTGGACGGTGGGCCTCTTGTAACACTTGGAATTTGTTCCTCCAGATCAGTCAATCAAAGTTTTTATCTGGAAGTTCTGAGAAGGTTGTGTCACGATTTGTAGCAGAAATGTCCTGAATTGTGGCAAACAGGTGACTGATTCTTCCACCACGACAACACAACTGCCCACGCTGTGCTGCGTGTTCGGCAGTTTTGGACCCCCAACACATGACCCCATGCTCCACCCTCCCTATTCACCTGATCTCGCCCTGAGTGGCTTTTTTTTTCTTTTTTTTTTTTTTTTTTTGCTTTCCCAGATACAAAAAGTCCTCAGAGGGAAACATTTTGCTGATGTGGAAAAGGCGAAACCAAAAATGGCAGAAGCACTGAAGGCAAAAGGCATCGATGAGTTCCCAAACTGTTTTGAGCAGTGGGAAAAGCATTTCAATAGGTGTATTGCATCAAACGGAGAATACTTTGAAGGTGACTGAAGTTTAAACATGTAAGAATAAATACACAATTTTTATAAATAAATTCCATTTTGGGGGAATCTCCCCTCATATTTTTGTGTTTAATTTTGTCAATTTGCTAGGCAAATTCATTAATTTTTTTTTTTTTTTTGAGTTGGAGTCTCACTCTATTGCCCAGGCTGGAGTACAGTGGCATACTCACGGCCACCCCAGCGTTGACCTGCTGGGCTCCAGCGATCCGTCTGCCTCAGCCTTCCAAGCAGCTGGGTGTGCCCTACCACACCCAGCTAATTTTAAAATTTTTTGTAGAGACAAGGTCTCGCCAATTTGCCCGGGCTGGTCTCGAACCCGTGGGCTTAGGCAATCCACTCGCCTCTGCCTCCTCAAGTACTGGGATTACAGGCTGAGCCACTGAGCCCAGCCAATTTTTTAAAAAAAAATCTATCTTCTCTTGATCACTAGAGCTTTCTCAAGGCCCATGACAATGTACTGAAGGATTCAATTGGATCAGCTCCAGGAGACACCAAATTTGTGCCTCACAGATTGTTTCTTTAGCTGGAAACACCAAGCCCCTCTGGCTGCTGAAAAACAGAGTCCCACAGAGCACAATATTACAGGCAGAATCTGAATTCACGAGGTACATTTTCTTTCAGAACCATTATTACTTAGAGGAGATAATTAGTGAGAATGAGTCACTATTGCATAGGACAGTTAGCAGGAAATGTCACAAATATCCAAGCAATGGAATAAGAACTAGGGAAATAAGCATGTACAAGAAGTGAAGAATAACAACCAAAGCCAGATTGAGGGGCCAGCTGGCCATCTGCTCTACCACTAGCTACCACTAGCTGCTTGGGTGGTAAAAGTGTTTCCTAAGGCAATTCATTTGCTCATTCAGTCAGCCTTACTGAATTCCCACAATGTGGCAGGCACCATGCTAGGCACCAGCAATGCAAAAATGAATATGAGACATAGTTCTTGTCCTTGAGAGATTTCATCCATTTTAACTTCATTCATCCATTCATTCAATAAATATTTATTTAGTGAGACTCTGTGCTAGGAACTGTTCTAGTAAACAAAATAAAGGCCCTACTCTTAAGGAACTTGGATTCTGGCTATGAGACAGACAAGAGGCAGGCAATACATCAATTAATATAAGTCATGTTGTCCTTCTATGGGAGAGACAGTGAGACAAATAATTATATCAGTTCAGCAGGATTAGCAAAGTGCTTTGGGATCAGAGCAGATAGCAGCCAACTCTGCTTGTAGAACTCACAGAGGACTTCATAGAGGAAGTGACAGGATGAGCCACAGATGTCTTTTGAGCTCATATCAGTAGTGTTACTGCCAATATTGGGTGGGCAGAAATGTTCCAGAATGAGATGGCTTAAGGCTAGTGCTAAAATAACTTCATAGTATGGCTTAGGGGAAAGAATGTTGAATTCCAGCTGTGCCAGGTACAGGATATGTGATCTGGGAAGAGTCAGTACCTCTGTTGCCCAGCCGTAAAGTGGCAGAAATCATAACAACCTTGTAGGGTCACTCTGAGCATTAAGGGCTACCTGCACCTAGGGCGCTATAAATGGCATCTATAATTACAAAGAGCTCAGTGAATAACTGCTGAATGAATGAATATAAATATTTTCTCTATATGGTAAATATTTTTCATTTTTCAATGGGGTTGGGATGGATGGGAATAAGGAATGCCTTTTTTCTAAGCTCATGACTTCAGGGACTTCATGGAGAGGGTGTATATGTCGTTTTAACTTCATTCATTCATTCAATAAATATTTATTTAGTGAGACTCTGTGCTAAGAACTGTTCTAGTAAACAAAATAAAGGCCCTGCTCTTAAGGAACTTGGATTCTGGCTAAGATGGCCTCTCAGACTAGGGTGATGATGTGGGTGTGGTGAGAGATGGTTGGATTTGGGATCCATTCGCACGGTAGAACCCAAAGGATTTTCTGATGGATGAGATGGGAGTGGAGAAAAAGAGATATCAAGGATGGCTGCAGGTTTAGGTCTGAACAGGGAGGTACCATTAGCTAAGATAAGGTTTAGGGGAAAGATGAAGTGTGTAGTCCAAGACACGTTCACGTTGAGAAGCCAACTGAACATCCAGGTTGGCTGTGTAAGCCTGGAGCTCAGGGCATCCTAGGGTTGGAAGGATAGGTAGATAGATGACATTTAAAGCCATGGTGCTGGATGGCATCACTTAAGGTGGGAGTGTCCATAGGGCACGGAGGCTTATGCTTCAGGCTGAACCTGAAGGGAACCCAAAGTTAGAGACAGGGAAGGAGAAAGATCGGCAACAGATGACAGAACACACAAGACAGGGCAATTCCAGATGCTATTCTGTTTCTCCGTCCTGTGTCTCCAGGACCAGAGAGGGCCTCCATCCTCCAGTTCTTTCTTTTCAGTGGTCCTTCAGATTCCCTGAGACAAGCTGGACTCATCAAAATTAGAAAATATTCCAGGTACAACTCAATAATAGCACCATTCCAAGTGAACTTTCGTGATCCCCATGGTTTCCCAGTGTCCTTGAAACTCTGGTGACCTTCAGTCCCGATCACCATTCTTATCCACGCGGAGAGGGGTCGAAGCAGGGCCTGATTGGCAGTGCTTCTGGCTGCATTCGAAATTAAGAGGAATTAGAACCAGCCAAACTGGTGTGGTGGCTACCACAAGTACATCATTAACAAAGAAAATGTATGTTTAGAAGTAATTGCAAAGGCATTTTAATAATTTTAAACTATTAGGAGTTAATGGGCAGTATGTGACAGGTGTGAAATGCAACCATCATACTTTTGTGGCAGACACACCACTTCTTTTTCTAAATCAAGTCTGAATCCCAGCCCCTACTGACTAATCCTAATGTGAAGAGGCCTCAGTTTACCTTGACTGACACAAGAGCTCACATGGAACCTCTAAAACCTAGCAATATTGACCAAAAACATGACGATTATTGAATATCAAAACTGGCTTTAGTCATTTTCATCATCATATGAGAAGTCCTGTCCCCTTCTCAGGCCACTGCATGGGAAACCAGAAAGACCCTTGTGAGGGAACCAGTGGGAACCCAAGCACATTCTCTAAAAGTAAGACTTTCTCAGCCTACTGTTCAAGGGCGTATGTTGACATGATTGTTGTTAAGACTATCACGTGAAACTCTAGGAGAGAAAGCTGTGTGAAAGGCAAACCCTAGGGGAAAGGAAGCTCTTTTTCCCTCCTCCTTCCTCACCAGCCAGTTGCAGAGCCACCAATGCTGCCCACCCTCCCTGACATGAGGTCACAGGTCACCCTGTACAGCCTTCCCACTCCTGGCCCAGAGGCCCTACGTGCCCCCTCCAGACAACTCAGATAGTTGTTTATTTGTTTGTGCAAAGGCTTTTTGGAAACAAAGTCATGTTAAAATTCTGCCCTGTCTGCAGGGGATGCCTCGGATCTCTGGGACTCTAAAAGTTTGCTGTCTTGAGGGGGGTGGAGAGAAGAGGAGGTGAGAGAGAATGACTTTTTGCGTTTTTCCTCTTTTAAAAGCAGTAGGAATAAAACACAAAACAATAACTCTCTAAATTACCCTGCCAGCACAGAAGACTCTCCCATTTTCAAGCCACAAAATACATGTTCCTGTAAAATGTTTTATTACGGAGAGTTAGCAGACAGTGGTGTCCTGAATCTCCATGTAACATCACCCTCACAACAGCCAACAGCTCAGGGTCAGTCTTGCCTTTCCAGTCTCCATGTACCACCTCCTCCTCATTATTTTGAAACAAATCCAAGACTTTACTTCATTTTATCCATAATTTTTCATTAGATATATTTAAAAGACAAAGACTCTAAAAATACCCACAATACTATGATCACTCCTAAAAAATAATAATTGCTTCGTTATCAAATATCCAGTCAGTGTCAGATGATACCTTTCTCCATAAATGTAATAAGTGACTTAAAAAATGCTACATGGTTTGAACGAGGAGTCAAGATTCACTGTTGTAATTGGTTAACGTGTGCTTTTATTTTTTATTTTTATTTTAGAGTTGTGGGGTACAACTGCGAGTTTGCTACATGAGCAGGCTGCATGCAGGTGAAGTTTGGGCTTTTAGCTGTCCCTCTCACCTCCTGATAGTGGACCAGGTACCCAGTGTGTTGCCATGTGCCTGTCTTCCTCCTCTCTCCCTCCCTTCCCTAGCCATGCTCTGGGACTGCTGATCCCACCCTAGTGCTGAGGTGACTGGTGGTTAACATGTTTTTAAAGTTTCCTTTAATGTGTAGTTTTCACTTCCAACCTTTTTATTTTTGCAATTTAGTTATTGAAGAAACCAAGTGGTTTGTCCTGTAGAGTTTCCCACAGCCTGGGTTTTGTGGTTGCATCCCCATGGTATACATAATTGAACTTATTTACCTGTCCACTAAGCAATAAATTGGCAGTTGGATTTAGATCAAATTCAGGTTTGATTTCGGGGGCAAGATTACTTTATAGGTGCTGTGTCCTTCCTTCCATCCAGATGTACATGATATCTGATTGTCTTGTGACATAAATACTATTGTTGATGAATGCTAGGTCTATATTAATACATTAGCAGCGTTGGTGATAATCTAATTCTATCATTCTTCTTTAAATTTGTTGAGATTCTTTTTCTTTTCTTTCTTTTTTAAAGATAGTTCTTGCTCTGTTGCTCAGGCTGGAGTGCAGTGATGCAATCATAGTTCACCACAGCCTCAAACTCCTGAGCTCAAAGGATCCTCCTGCCTCAGGCTCTTGAGTAACTAGGACTACAGATGTGTTCCACCATGCCTGGCTTTTTTTTTTTTTTTTTTTAAATAGAGATATGATCTCACTATGTTGTCCAGGCTGGTCTCCAGCTCCTGACCTCAGGTGATCCTCCCACCCTGGCCTCCCAAAGTGCTGGGGTTACAGGTGTGAGCCACCATACATGGCCTTGAAATTCTTTTTTAAAGAAAAAATATTTCTCATCTGTTATCTGGTTAGCCAGTGGTACAGTCTATAATAAAGGCAGGATAAATGTTTGCATATTTTCCTTGATTTTAATAATTTTTAATAATTAAAACTATTTTATTTCATAATTAATTTTCAGAATAATGATTTGGTTTTTCAGTATATTCTAAAAGTGACCAAGTAGTTTTTTAAAAAGTACTTTTTTAAACTGATACATAATAGGTGTACATATTTTCAGTGTACATGTGATAATTTAATACATTCATATCAAGTAGTTTTTATTAGTTTGCCTTTTAGTATTGTTATAAACTCACAATCATTTGGTATGTTTCAATCCACTGTAATTATTATTCTTATTGATGTTCTCAATAGCCCACCTTTGGTTAGTGGAAACTTCTTCAGGTTGGATTCTAAGAGCTTCCTGGGTATATAGTATACTATATTTCAGGTTCATCTTGTACCATACTAGTTTTTAATGAAATGAGGTCTATCTTTGATGGCCTCAAATCAAGGCCAAGAGTGGCCCTCTTGTAACAATGCGTTATTAGGGAGTAAGTAGAGGAAGAAAAGCTTGGTTCCTGCTTGAGAACTGCAGACCCATTGCCTGCTCTTCTACCATAGTTCTGCACAACAGTGCACAGACAAAAACTCACTGGCTAAATGGGGACCACAGAAATCTCTGGAACAGTTTTTGAGCAGGCTGATGTCTCCTGATTCTCAACCCTAGATTGAAGAATGCATCTGGAAGCTGAGGCCAAATCGTGGGCCTCTTATTTCTCCAACCAACACAGCAATGTATACAAAACCTCTGAACCCATTGTAATAATCAACGTCATTAATGCCTTTTAAATCCCAGTGGCAGGAGGATTCATAGGTTTGCCTTAAATTCCCATTGTTGGCAGAACAAAAAAATGCAAAACAGAATAGGAGGCAGGCCCAGGACAGACTTTTCCAAAAAAGTGGTATAAAAGCACAGCTTAATACGTAGCCTTGTCTCTGACCAATCAGATGTCTTCCTCCTAAGGGACCGAGCAAGTAAACAGCTGGAGAGAACAAGAATTGTTTATTGTAGTGCTCTGCCTCAGTGGTGTAGGGGAGGATCACGGGCGGTTAGTCAGGAGAATGAGACCAAGGAAGGAGGTCTGTGAGGTGCTGCTTGGCTCAGAACTCCCTGGTGCCAGGAGCTGAATCCATTGGAGCAAAGATGGGGAGAGGAAGAGTGCTGTGTGTGGAGCGGGCTATGGCTGGAAGCTGGTGAGAAGGTTATTGCGAAACAAGGCACATGCTTGTTCTAAAATCTGTTAACATGGACCTAAGGAGGGAGAGTGGGTTCAGGGATATGACAAAGTAAAAAGAGGCAAGGGAGGCCATAGACTGAATACACAGAGCCAGAGGCCACCATTTTGACGACAGTGGAAATAAAAGGGGGTGCTCGCTTTGATGGGGAAGGTGGGGACATAGGACAGGAGACCATGGGTGGAGCACCACTAAGCTTAAGTGCAAGACACTGATCGCCAGCGAGATGATTAAAAAGGGACTTTCAATTAATAAATCTCAACTCATAAAGAATAGGATAGCCAGGCTCGGTGGCTCAGCCTATAATCCCAGCACTTTGGGAGGTCGAGGTGAGTGGATTGCCTGAGCCCATGGGTTTGAGATCCACCCAGGCAACTTGGCAAGACCTAGTCTCTACAATAAAAAAATAAAAAAAATTAGCCGGGCATGGTAGCATGCCTATAATTCCGGCTGAGGTGGAAGGATCGCCGGAGCCCAGCGAGTCAAGGCTGCAGTGGCCAGGAGTGTGCCACTGCACTCCAGTCTGGGCGACAGATGAGACTCAACTCTAAAAAATAAAAAATGATAATAATAATAATAATAATAAAGAATAGGATAAATGGACCCCCATGTATCTACCGCCCATTTACATATGGCGAATCTTGCTTCATCTGTTCACCCTCCACAAACAGTTCCCCTCACCTCCGTCCTCATCCCTGCTGTCTACTTCAAAACAAATTTAGGCATTACATCATCTCAACTGTAAGTACTTTGATATCTTTGTTAGATAAGAACCTCATAAAACCAATATTATACCTTAAAAATTAACAATGATTCTTTATCATCTGATCTGCAAGCATTGTTCAGTTTTCCATTGTTGTGTCTTAAATATGCTTTTTCTAGTAGTTTATTCCAATCAGGATCAAAAAAAGGTCCTTCCACTGCATTTGGTCGACGTGACTTTTAATCTATAACACTTGCCTCCCATTTTGTTTTTGTTATTTATTTGTTGAAGAGCCCGATCTTTGGTCCTATAGATTTCCACATTTTGGATTTGTCTGATTGCATTCCTGTGATGGTGTTTAATTTGTTCCTCTATTCCCTGTATTTCCCATAGATTTTTATATCTAGAGGCGTGATCTAATTCAAGGTCAGTTTCGTTTTTGTTTTTTTCTTTTTTTGCAAATCACCTTCACTGGAAGTGGTAGTGAATTTCTATTGCCTTCCCTCAGGAGGTACATAATATCCAAATTCTCTCTCTTTTTGTCACTGCTCAGGCTCAGTTGCTGCCAGCCTGATCCAACCAATACGAAGTTCACCATCAGCCTGTCACCTAATACTTCCCATAAACATTTTTTTTATTAAGAATTGCAAAATGGTTATTTCTTTTAAAGACTCTCTCATTTCTTCTGCATTTATGCAGTGGAATTGTTCTATTAAAAATGATTTCCTGCCACTGACTGTTTGGTTTATTTGAAATGCAGTTTGTGCAGCAGTTTGTTTCTTTAATTTTTCAAACTAAATGCTTCTTGATTTCTTTTTAAAACACGAATCGTATTTTCATAATTGTGTGTGTCACGGGTGAGCCTTGAAGTTGCCAGTGTTCCTTCTGAGAAGCACAGGTCCCCATTCAGCCCGGGTGTTAGCCACAGCCCCACCATTACCTTACTCTTTTCTGGTGAAGAACAGTGTCTGCATTAGCAGTTGCACCGCTATTTCTGTCACAGTGAATCTGTCTGTTTTTCATGTGGGTGGAAGTGTAGGGTTTAGATTTAATGAAGCAATCACAAATTGATATAACAGGTTTTAAATATCATGAGGTTATAAGGAAAAATTATTTAAAATAACTATTTAGAAAATGGTAACAGTACACCATGAATTCGTAATAATTCTGAATATAACTTTTCCCTAACTAAACATGTTAAATAATTAATTAATACACATTTTAATATATTTCAGTATTTAATATATTTAAATGATATACTTAAGGTGATGTTTATTTAAAGAATACTGTTCCCATAGCTCATATTTTAACCTCATTATTTCTGTTTCTTCCATTTTAAATTTGGTCATTCATCAACATGCCTTGGTTACCATTAAATCTGGGCTTGTAAACCAAGTAGAAATTTGAGGTAATTCCTGCAATAACGAGAAATAACCAGTCAATTTTAAAATTTCTCTTAACCTAGGAATTAAGAATTCATATGATATTGGAAATAGAACTCTCTCTGAACGCCAATCAAACTCCAAAGAAAGGTTGCCCTTCCATTCCCCTGAAGGATGTCATCACATATAAGACTGACATCAAGGGCTGGGAGTCAAGAAAATGCTGGGTGGGGTGTGGCGTAGTTGCTCTGAGGGTTCTTTGCCTTCAGCACAGAGAAGAATTTCAGAGCGAGTCCAAAGCATAGTTTAAGAAAGAATTTATTAGAAATAAAAAGACATGCTCAAGGAAGAGCATGGACGCCTTAAGAGAGGGCACATGCTTGGCTTTGTCAAGAAGTTTTATATACTTTTACAACAATAGTTAAGCAAACCATGAGCTTAAGAGCAGAGGGCTGCAGATATTTGATCATGAGTCTTGGTTACTGTCTCTCAACCTTCTAAGGTTACAAGGACCTTCTAAATAATGGAAATTACTGTCTAACTAGATTTGAGCTTTTCTTAGAACATTATGGCTATGTTTTGGATAATTCTCTATTGTTTCTGTAATTTACCGCACTGGTTGTTCCACATTCTAACCCACAAGGTGGTCAGGTTTGATATGCCTGGTCAGGTGAAAGTCCTGCATGGACAAGAAAGATATCTGAATGCTTACCCTGTTGTAAATTAGACCTGCCTAAGAAAACCTGCCTAACTACTTCCAAACTATGTTAACTACGCCTGCCTTATTGGGAGCAATGAGCAGGAGTACATCGTCGAGATAGCAGGCCTGAGAGCCAAGGACGAAAGACAGTGGACCCAAGAAGGAGAAAGGAGTCGCAATCTACAGTGGCTGAAGACCATGCTGGGTGGAAGGTGATCAGGGGCTTATTCTTCCACCAACAGGATGTGGAAACCACAAAACCTGCCCAGTGCCCTGCAGGGAGGGTCTGCATGTGGGGCTCTGTTGGAGGTAGACCAAGCCAAGAGTGGAGGTGGAGCCAAGTCAAGAAGGGGAAAACGAATGCGTGCATTCATACCACAGACTTTGCAGCAACACATGGGTGTCAGGCAGGTCACTGTTCCAGGCACTATGAGACTGCACACCACACCCCCTCACTGACTTGCCTTAATAGACACTAGACCACTGGCTGTGCCCAGTCTACAACTCTCCTTTCGGCTCTCTCCAACCCTGGGCCTTCTGTTCTGATCAGAGCACTTAGCCTCTTAATCGACAGAGAACATGGGAACCTTTGGGCGCAAACCCTCTCAAAGCTCCCTTTCAAAGACCAGAGGGTGCCTTAAGACCTTCAGGGGCAGGAGGTACAGCTGAGGGCATGGACAGAGCAGAGCCTTCCACGGGAGGGCCTGCTCCTGCTTTTGCTGTCTGAGCCTGGCTCCCAGGGCTGCTTGTGTTTGGCACCGACTCCTGCCCCCGCACTGCCCTCTCCTGGTTCTCAGGCCCTCCTGGCTTCCTGGCCTTAAGTTCTCTCTGTGCACCTTAGGCTTTGGGCTTCTAAGGCAACTCCACTTTCAGAGTGGTTTGCCCATCATGACGCTCTCCACCAAGAACCCCAGCCCAGATTCCTTCAGGTGCGGCTGTGCAGGGTGTGGCTCTTCAGCGCTACACTCACTTGTGATTTTACCCAGCTTCACCTCCACTCTCTGGAGTTTCTGTGCCCTCAGAATTTCCTACTTCAAGAGGGGTGCCTTGTTAGGGCCTTTCCCCCACCAACAATTCCCTTGTGCATTCTCTGTCTTTACCCAGGTGTTTATGGCTCTCAGACCGCAGTCCTGTTCAGGTCTACCCCATCTCCTAAAAACACCTTCCTTCTTTTCTTTTAGACTTACGCTCCTTTATCTATGGTCTCTCTGCCACTCCCTTCACCACCAAGCCTTCTGGAAAAACTGTCCTATCCCTCTGAGCTCCTCTGCACTTCCCTTTCCCTTCTCAGCCTCCTTCAGTCTAACTTCCATCTTCGACACTCTCCCGAGACTGTGAATGAGGTCACCAGTGGCATGCCGACTGCCAGGTCCGGCAGCCTGCTTCCCATCTTTAATGTGTTTTAAATCCGCTGCAGCACTTGACACTTGTTGGTCACTCTCCCTTGCTGAAATCCTTCCTTGGATTATAAGACACACTCTGGATTCTCTCCTTTCTCTTTGACTACAGCTTCTACAGCGTGCTGGTCCTCTTTCTATTCCCAGTCTTAAATGTTAGTGTCCCCAGGATGCTAGCCTTAGATCTCCATCTGTAGCCCTCTCTCCCAGTGGCCTCATTCAAACCCACGACCTCGACCATCACGCATAAGCTGAGGATTGCCAGGTCCAAACCTGTGATCCAGCCTTTCACTGGGATATTCTCCAGCTGAATGTCCCACTGGTTCCTCACATGCAGCAAAACCGATTCCTCCTCTCCCGCAGCTATCTTTTTAGCTCAACCTGGACTACGTGCGTCAGTCACTGGGGACCTGCCTTGGTGTCTCTGGGGTCCATCCCTTCCACTCTACTCCTATAATACAAGATGGCTCCAGCCCTCATCACCTCTTTCCTTGACAATTGCCATAGCTTCCTAATTCTCTGCTTCTAGGCTCTACCCAGACCAATCCACTATTCATCTGTTTCTAGAAGTATCTTTCTAAATAGGTATAGTAGTGGCTTGTGTCTCACTATGAATTTTGCCAAAAGCGGAGCCGGAGGCAAAGATTCTGGGGTAGGTGATTTATTTGGGAAGAAATAATGGGATGGGAGCAGGTAGAGAAGGGAAGCTGGCCGGTAAAGGGTGAGTTGTCAAGCCAGTTACCACCCTGGGTCCTGCTGGGGACTTGTGGAGTCCCCATAGACAATATGCCTCTGATTTATCCCAACTGAGGGGTGAAGGAGCTGGGTTATTTATACTCCAACTCTCAGCAGGCATGAAGAAGTGTCAATTCTGTGGCAATTTATCCCACCTCCTGCAGTGCTTGGAGGCAGGGAGATGGGAAGCCCTTAGCTACTAAAATAGTAAGACCCGAGGGACCACAGGAGGGGCGGGGCAGTGTCTGCCTCTATCACCTTCCTGCTGAATAATCTCCACAGGTCCCCATTGCCGACAGCATGCCTTCCTGGCCTCCTCCCTGTGCTGCCTTCTGCAAACCTTTCCCTCCACTCACACAAGGGCTCTCAGATTTCTCCTGAAGACAAGCACCCAAGGCCTCCATGCCTGGGCACGCACGGCTCTTTCCTGCACGGCACTCTTCTCCTTTAGGTTAACTGGTGGTACTGGTAGCTACCAGCAGAGTCATGCATGTATGTTCGTTTATTTGCTGTAATCCTGATAATGGCACATGCATTGACTAACAAGAATCATTATCTTCATTCTACGGATAAGGAAATGGAGGTTCAGGGAGGTGAGCTAAATGCCTCTTGCACAAAGCTAGCAGGTGGCAGGGCCATGTTTGAACCCCCAGGTCTCTACTCCAAAGCCCATGCCAAGCACTAACCACTGAGGATAGCTGCCTCATGCTACCTGACTCAGCTAGGTGTCAACCTGTCCTCACTCCTTCTAACCTGAATAGATATTATCTCCTCTGTCCTCCCATGACCTGTGGTGCCTTTTTATGTGGATACCGCTATTAAGCATGCGTTATCTTGTAGTGTCGTTACTTACTTATTCCTCTGACTTTTCTTTAAACTGTGGGCCTCTCCCATTTTAACCTCCAATGCTTGGCACATTGCCTAACTCGGAGTAAGGCCTTCATTAACTTTTAAAATTAGAATTAAGTTGAATGAATATTAAAACTTGACTTTGTTTCAATATCATGCACACAAACACTGATAAATGAGGCTTCTTAAATGAGACAGGATCCAGTCTTGGACTTTTCTAGGCATGTTCTACTGGGCAGGAAGGAAAGAGAAACATTAATTTTAATGGACCAAGGGCTGTGTTCTAGCCAAAGCCCGCCTAATATTAGGTGGCTTTCAGTCTAGACAACGCTCCTCCAAGGGCCAGAGTCTAATCTTTTCTCAAATCAAGGAATAGTCTATTGTTTCTTCCAGTTTATGCATAGAAGACAGAATTTTAAAAATTCCTCCAAAGCGCTTCAGGCTCTGATTGGTGCATGTGTGCAGAACATGCGTGAGTCCTGCTGGTCAGTGGCTCTGCAGCCTCAGAAGGCAATGAGAGGAAATTCAGTGGCTGGCTCACCCAGGGAACCCTGCCATCTTTTGAATTGACCCCAACAGTCAAAGGGTTTTGCTAGGTTTTAGTATGGACTTATCTACCATAAAATGGTAGGGAAGGAAGTGTCTTGCTAGGATGAAATTTCTACCCGGGTCAGCTATAGCACACTAGCTCACAGAGTATTGAGAAAAGAATACTTTTGTTCTTCAATAAAAAAACAACTGTGGCAGGGTGCAGTAGCTCATGCTGTAATCCCAGCACTTGGAGAAGTAGAGATGGAAGGATTGCTTGAGGCCAGGAGTTTAAGACCAGCCTGGGCAACATAGCAAGATTCTCTCTTCTCTTTTTTTTAAGAGAGAATCTTGCTATGTTGCCCAGGCTGGTCTTAAACTCCTGGCCTCAAGCAACCTCCCATCTCTACTTCCCCAAGTGCTGAGCGGCCATTGCACTCCAGTCTGGGTGACAGAGTGAGACTCCAACTCAAAAAAAAAAAAAGAAGAAGAAGAAGAAAAAGAAAGAAAGAAAAAGAAAAGAAAAAATTAGTTGGGTGTAGTGGTGTATCCCTGTAATTCCAGTTACCCAAAGGAGACTGAGGTGGGAAGACTGTTTGGGCCCAGGAGTTTGAGGTTACAATGAAAATGATCACACCACCATACTTCAGCCCGGGTGGTAGAATGAGACCTTGTCTTAAAAACAGGACAGGCACAGTGGCTCACGTCTGTAATCCCAACACTTTGGGAGGCTAAGGCGGGAGGATCGCTTGAAGCCAAGAGTTCAAGACCAGCCTGGGCAACATAATGAGACTTCATCTCTACAAAGAATAAAAACAAATTAGCCAGATACAGTGGCACACACCGGTAGTCCTAGCTACTTGAGAGGCTGAGGCAAGAGGATTGCTTGAGCTTTTTAAATTGTAGTTCTTATCATGATATCTTTTTTTTTTTTTTGAGTTGAAGTCTCACTCCATTGCCCAGGTTGGAGTGCAGTGGTAGGCTCACAGCCATCCCAACATCAACCTGCTGAGCACCAGCAATCCTTCCACCTCAGCCTTCCAAGTAGCTGGAACTACAGGCATGTGCTACCACACCCAGCTAATTATTTTTAATTATTGTATTGTATTAATTATTGTCTCACCAAGTTGCCCAGGCTGATCTCAAACCCACTTGCCTCGGCCTCCCAAAGTGCTGGGATTACAGGCTGAGTCACTGAGCCTGGCCTATCATGATATCTTAAATTTTGAAAAACAGGATATGCCTTACCTTGGTCCTTAAAGAGTAGGTTGGCTCCTTCTGCTTTGTTCCGAAGATTACTTTTTCTTAAAGTTTTCCCCCTGAAGAGCTCATCTCTATGTCTTACAGGCGAGTCAACCAAATAAGACACAATTAAAATGCCAATTGTATCAGGTTTCCAGGTACTCCTCCATAAAAATTCCAAGGAAAGCTGTTAAGAATCTAAGAGTTGCTTTCAGTGATGTTCACTCAATGAGCATGGAGGCTGGTAACCAGAGATTGTGTCTACCGTAAGGCATGTGTCCTTGCGTTATTCTGTTGGCTTTTCATTATCCAATTCAAAAACATCTTCTAAGGCCACTGTTTGCTCTGCATTGTTCTAAGCACTGTGGGAGATATAAAAGTTGAATTCATGGTTAATGTCCGGGGAAAAATGCAGAGGAGGACATGTCAGTCTTTCATTTAGAGCTGGTTATAGAAAACATGGTGATTTCGGCCAGGAGCGATGGCTCACACCTGTAACCTGAGCACTTTGGGAGGCCAAAGTGAGGGATTGCTTGAACCCAGGAGCTGAAGATCAGCATGAGCAACAGAGTGAGATCTTATCTCTACTTAAAATAAAAAAATTTAGCTGGCACAGCCTGGTGGCACACACCTGTAGTCCCAGCTACTCGAGAGGGTGAGGCAGAAGGCCCAGGAGATAGAGGCTGTGGTGAGCCATGATTGTGCCACTGCACTCCAGCCTGAGCTACAGAGTGAGACCTTAACTAAAAAAAAATATGGTGATTCCTAATCTAAAATTAATATACCACTTATGAACATACACACAGAACCAAAAAAGAAAAAAAAATACCCTGGAATTGTTATTTTTTTGGAGAGCAGGCTCCTTGTAGTATAGGCTTCCCCCACTAGGTTAGTGTTCTAGAAACCAATCTGCATCAGTGTACCAGCTAGCTCTGTTGTGAGAGGCTGTGTTCAGCTTCAATGAATTTGTTTTTGGAGACTCTTTCAACGCGTTTGCCCACTTCACGATGGGTCATTTACGAGCCCACCTGTCTGCACCACACTGAGTGTTCAGCAGCTTTGACCAAAAAGGAACGACTCCTGTGCCCCATCCTCCCTATTCACTTGGTCTCGCCCCGAGCGACCTTTGTCTCCCTGAAGGAAAAAAGTCCTCAAAGGAAAATGTTTTGCTGCTGTGGAAGAGGTGAAACAAAGAACAGCAGAAGCACTAAAAGGCATCAAAACCAAAGAGCTCAAAAACTGTTTTGAGCAGTGGAAAAAGCATCTCAATAGGTATATTGCATCAAACTGAGTGTATTTTGGAAGCGACTGAAGTTTAAACATCTAAGAATAAATACACAATTTTTTATAAGTAAATTCCAAGGTTTTTTGGCTCCCCTCTTATAAATATGAACAATATATTCAAATTTGAAAATAGGAATGAATGCCAGAAACATATTCGAGTAATAATAATATAATTACTCACAAAGCCCCTATAATTAGTTACTGTTATTCTCCCCAGTTTACAGTTGAAAAAGTTGACGCCCAAAGAGATTAAGGGCCTGATATGGAAAGTGACGACATGGAGGTCCCCACTCAGATCTGCCTGACTCCAGAGTCCATGCTTGGTGTTTGTCATTATCGTTGGGACAAGCATTGGTACATGATGACATCATTCCAGATGTCTAGTCTGGAAATAAAAGAGCTGATTTTGCACTGATACATTTTATTTTTTGCCAAAGTGAAAATGAAAGGGAGCAATTTCTTTAAAACATATCCGAAAAGAGGATGTAGTTTTTATAACGCCATTGCTTGGTCTCTGCTATCAAGTCCTTGTTGGTATAAACGTTAGGTTCTTTTAAAACGTTGTCGGGGCAACCCCTTCAGGTCCCCTCCCACTGTGGGAGCTTTTCTGTCCTCTCAATAAATCCTGCTTTCTCTGTCTCTCTCTCTCTCTCTCTCTCTCTCACACACACACACACACACACAAATTGTCTTCTGAGGCCACCTCTAGATTCCTTCATGTAAGACTTCCCTGTGGAAACCACAGGCAAAGCTGCATGCTTGGCCCCCCGCCTATTCCTGCCATTCTTCATGTCAGGTTGAGGATTTGTTCAAGAGAAAATTCAACGAAGCTCGAACAGCCTAGTCTGCTCGTTTGTTTGGTGGGATATGGCAGAATATTTATTTCTTATAAGTATATGGGAGGGAGATGCTATTAGTTAAGTCTTTATTTTTTTTAAAATATTGCCCACTCATTTGCCATTGGGGAAGGAGTGTTACTTCATGGATCTCAAGAGTGACTGTTCCACCCAGGAAGGAAGTTCTCAGGAAAGATCCCAGGAGCACACACTTAGGTTGAGAAGTACAGCTAGGGGAACATGTGACAATGAACTCATCTTTTCCCAACTCAGCTGTTTGTCAACTGTGCTTTTTTTTTTTGAGTCAGGGTCTCATTCTATCACCCAGGATGGAGTGGCACAATTATGGCTCACTACAGCCTTGGTCTCCCGGGCTTAGGCAATCCTTTCACCTCAGTCTCCTAAGTAGCTGGCACTGTGCCACCGTGCCCGGCTAGTTTTTTTGTTTTGTTTTTTTTTTTTTTTTTTAAGAGATAAGGTTTCACTAAGTTGCCTAGGTTGGTCTCAAACTCTTGGGATCAAGTGATCCTTCCACCTCAACCTGGAATTATAGGCGTGAGCCACCGTGCCCAGCTCGGTTTGCCAACTTGACATGTGTGCCTCATTCATTCTTTCAGTCACTCTCACTTATTTGTTCATTGGTAAGTCCCTTCCTTGAGCAAGACACACCACACTATGTAGCAGGGCTCCAAGAGTAATCCACAGTGCCTGCCCTCACAAGGCTTGCTGTCTAGTGAGGGAGATAGACGTGTGAGCCGGCAAACCCTAACACCAATGGCCAGTGCCAAGGAAGAGTGATGGGCTTTGTCCAGCACTTTCACTGCCAATGGGCAAAAGAGCACAGACGACAAAACAACTGCCCTGGCTTGGGGAGTCTAGAAATTGGGAGGTAACATCTGAGCTGGGTCTTAAAGAATCAGTAGGAAGTGTCAGCAAGGGCATCCGCAAGGGCACCAAACTGCAAGAGCCAGCTAGCTTAGACCTCATCAAACAGAGGCACACATCGAAAAGAAATCCTCCAGGGCAGGAGGGAAGGGCTGGGCTGCTTGTTTCTGTTTTGTACCATCCATAGAAAATCATTATTCATATTTTCCTAAGGTTTTCAGCCACCTTGAGCAACAGGCTAAAACCTTTTTTAATCTTAAGCTATAGACACAGAGATTAATGTTGTCAAAGTAGCATTAAAGCTAGTCTTGTAGAGATATTTTATCAACTAAATACATGGAAGAACTGTATAATAAAATCCTGGTTTCTTAGCTCTTTATTGTGTGCTGGGTGGTACAAAATATTTTGTTTTTATCTCCCTTCTGTGGCTAATATTTATAAAGCCAGCAATGATTTTATCTGACATTCAGAAATATCAGTGTAAAAGCCTCTAAGCCTTTTAAAGAAAATTGCTATTTTTCTTCATTCTTTTCACCAGAATTGAGGAGCTCCCAAAGATATCCAGGGTTAAACAATTTGCATTCAGATTGTTGTTACTAAATCTGACTGCTATTGGCGAATGGTAACAGAGAAATTAAAGCATATCCACTAAGTGTTAAATATGCCCCAAATGGGAAAAAGTGCGATGGTGCTTCAAGCAAAAGCCTCAGTAGTGTTACCTGAGAGTGACCAAAGTCTGGATTTTGAAATGATGGAATAGACCCGCCCTGCCTGTCCTCCTCCACTCTTACGTCCTACTGACAACAGAAAGGTCCTAGTTCCCCAAATATCCAAGATCTGCGTGAGAGAGGAGTTAGAATCAACCATAGCCCTATAATACTTTTTTTTTTTCCGAGTTGGAGTCTCATTCTGTCATCCAGGGAGGTGCAGTGGCATGATCAAGGCTACCACAGCCTCCACCTCCTGGCCTCAGATGATCTGCCCACCTCAGCCTCCCAAGTAGCTGGGACTACAGGTGTGTGCCACCATGCCTATTTATTTATTTATTGAGACGAGGTCTTGCTATGCTGCCCAAGCTGGTCTTGAAATCCTGGGCTCAAGCCATCCTCCCACCTTGGCCTTCCAAAGTGCTGGGATTACTTGTGTGAGCCGCCACGCTCACCAACTATACAGTAATGCATTCCTGAGATGGAAATTGCAGCCCAGTCTCTTCCAGGAATCCATCAGTGAATCTTAGAGGAAAGAAGGGGCCAAGAGCAGTGTATGGATGGGTGGGCCGGGCTTGGCTGGAGAGGGGCCAGGTGAGGTTGTGAGGCTTCCCAAATGCCCTTGAAGTTCGCCCTTGCAGCTTCCTTTGGAGATCTGGGAGAACACTAGGTAACCCCTTCTAGAGCATTCTAGAAACGAATGAGAAACCCTTGCCTGGAAAATGCTACGTGCTGTAAAATAATGATAATAATCGTTGGTGGAATGCTTTGATTTCTAGCAGACATCGTTTAAAGAGAAAACTTTGCCTGCATGGAGACAGCTGACAGGCTCCTTGGCTGGGGAAGAGGGGAGTGATCGCTCATCATGGTGGGAGGGCATTTGGTGTTCTCTGGTTCCCAGTGGCTATGAGATATTGTTGGAGCTCAGCCCACACCTCTGGCTACTGCGTGGGGGTGGGAGAATCCAGTTTGTTAGAACCACTAGCTATAGAAATTGTGGGTAGGTTTACAGGTTATTATAGTAAGTACTTGTAATTAACAGATAGAAAAAATGTGTGAACTCTTGACCAAGGCATAGTCATGATTTTCAGTAAAATCATTTCGCACTTCTGATGACTGTAATCATAATAACCAACCACAAATTTGGCATGTAACTTTAAGGGTTAGTTAACCTGAAATTCTTTCATCAGGGAGTAATATACAAGGTATTAGAAAGTGTATTTCTTTTTCATAATGAAAGTGACCCTTAAGAATAAGGAGCTGATCCCAGTGGATATGCTGGGACACCAGAGAGAGGTGGTTGGCCATTCAGCTAAAGTGAGATGGATGATCGTAACCTGGAGAATGTAAAAATAATAAATCACCTAATTTATCTTTTGAATGAATACAAATGAACATCTATAAAACTCAAAAGGTAGAAAGGCTCATAGAGTAAAAGCTAATTCTTCCTTATAAACTTGTCCTCTGACCACTCAATCGAGTTGATAAGGAAGAATTAGTTTCTACCATTTGAGTTTTGTACGATGCATCATGCTGTTTTCACTAAGTAACAGATCCTATACATTCAGTTCCTAAGTATAAATATCTACCCAGTCATTTCAATATCTTCATAGGATTCTATCACCATATTTCATTTAACCAGTTCCCCTTTAAAGAATACTGAGGTTGTTTTCAATCTTTCAGGAATTATGAATTAAATTGCCCTGTGGCTATTCTGGTCCATGTAGAAACTAGCTCTCAGCCTTTTCCTGATTTTCGTTTGCCCATTCCCTTCTTTTCTTTTCTTTTTTTTTAATTTAATTTTTTATTTTAAAAATGCAGGGCACAATTCAGGGTTAGGCATACAAATGTTCATTATGCAGGTACCCTTGTTGATGAGGTGTGCCCCTCAATCCCCTGGCAGTTTCCCTCAAATGCCAATCTTGCCCCCACTCCTCTGGCAGTTTCCCACTACTGCCAATACCTTTCTTTTCTTTTTTTTTGAGTTGGAGTCTCACTCTGTTGCCCAGACTGGAGCGCAGTGGCCACTCCCGGCCACCGCAGCCTCGACCTGCTGGGCTCCGGTGATCCTTCCGCCTCAGCCTTCCAAGTAGCTGGAACTACAGGTGTGCGCTACCACAACTGGCTAATTTTTTAATTTATTGTAGAGATGAAGTCTCACCAAGTTGCCCAGGCGGGTCTCGAACCCGGGGCTCAAGCAGTCCACTCACCTCGCTTCCCAAGGCGCGGGATTACAGGCTGAGCCACTGAGCCTGGCTGACAATCCCTTTCTTATAGTATTACGATAGTTGTTCAAGGTCTGCTTATGAGTGAGAACATGTGATACTCAGTTCTTTGTTTCTGTCATAGATCACTCAGTATTATAGACTCTAAGTCCATCCAAGTTGCTGTGAAGTTCATAATCTTGTCCTTCTTTATGGCTGCATAACATTCCATTGTGTATCAACCTCTTATTTTCGACATTTCTCAAGCATTTTTGTTTGGGGTATGTCTCTTGTCTACCTAGGCAGTGATTGTGACATTTCTAGCAATAGCTATAATTTCCATTTTAGATACAAAGACATCTGTCACTTAGCACATTAAATGAAGAGCTTCTGAGCTAATTTCTTGGATGGGAAGGCACCTAGGAGTTAGTACATGAACAGTATGGAATAATGCCATTTGCCAGTTAAGAGCAGTGCTAGACTTGGGCCACTTGGACTTGCAGTCCGCTAAACCCCCAAACAATATGACACCTGGTTTTTTACAAAAACCAGATGGTAGAGGTGTTGTTAGGAATGATGTTAAGCAGGGTTAATCTGAGTTTGTCAATCACAGACTTCGGTTTCCAAAATATTTAGGACAAATACAATTCAAAGTATTTTGATCAACTATATTTTTAGTTTCTTTAATTTCGAAAGCGCTGTATATCTTTATTAATTATGGAATTTGTGCTAGTGTTATGTAAGCAGAATTTTCAGGAAGTTTTATGTCCCTTTTTTATAAATCTGTAACAAAGAAGTAAGTGACATTATAAGGAAACGGTGAGATGTATTTACATCGTGAAGTATCTTTGTACTTTTGAACTTTATCACCTGACTATAGATATGATCTTTCTGTTACTTCCAAGTAACAGAAAGCGCAACCCATAAAAGAAATTAACTGACTCATATATTACTGGACAATAGAACACAGCTTCAGATGTGGCTTGATCCAGGGCTCAGATGTCATCATCAACGTGAAACTCTTGCATCTGTTTCTTTGGGTTGACTTCACTTTCAGGCAACTCCTTTTCTTATAGTCTCAAGATGTCTGAGAGCAGCTCTTGGACTTTCCCTTGCAGAAATATGTCCCTAGAAAATAATATTTCTATCCTTAGTCATGAAACAATAGTCTTGGACTTAATTCTGACTTGATAAACTAAGTCCCGTCTGGAACCATCATTGATTGGCCTAGGCCTGAGGCAGGGCCCCACCTCTCTTACCAAAGGCAAGCTGGCCTTCCTTAACTTATACGGGCTATATATATGGGTCAGGGAGAGGCACATATCTGAGCAAAAACTAGGGATTAGGTGTCAGATAGAAGTTAGCAAATATCTCTTCCAGTCCCCTTGCCTCTCCCAAGGGAACACCTCCCTCTGGTTCCCCTACTACCGATACATCTAAGAGCCTCATGGGTCTTGGGCTTCTCCTCGTGACTTGCTCATGTGATTTTTGGCTTCCTTCATTCTTAATCTCCTCTCTGCATCTTACCTTGTTTAGCCATTCTCTTCTCTCCATCTTCACCCAAGCATAGAACATCACCCTTTTTCCTTAATTTGCTTCAAAATACGGGGCAGTAAATAGGGCGCTCCTTGAATGAAGTTTGCAATAATGTGTTACTTAGTGGCACATTTCAGCACACAATTTACATGTTAATATGAATCTGTTTATAAAAAACACTTTATAGATATAGTTGACACGTCACAAAATCCACCCCTTTGAGATGTACAATTCCATGGCTTTGAGTAAATTCAGAGTTGTGCAGTGGTCACTGCTATCTACTTACATGCCATTTTCACCATCCTAGAAATAAACTCCATACCTGACAGCAGTTCCTCTTTTTCCCCCACCTCCGTCCTTTGGTAACCACAATCTACTTTCTGCCTCTGTGGATTTGTCTATTCTGGACATTTTATATAAATGGAATCATGTAACACATGGCCTTTTGTGTTTGACTTCTTTCATTTAGCACGAGGTTTTCAAAGTTCATCTACACTGCAACATGTATCCATGGTTCATTCCTTTTTCTAAGCTCACAAAAGCACTTTTTATTTGAGGCAAGTAGTTTGCCGCAAAGATGACAGTTCCAGGCAGTCAAAACTCAACTGTGGGTGGCACGATTTGGACGGTCGATTTTGCTCCATCTTCATCGGAAAAGGGTATTCAGAATGTGTCTTCCCCAGCTGGGCAAGAAGAAGGGAAGAGAAACTGTAAGAGAAGCCGGGCTTGGTGACTCAGCCTGTAATCCCAGCACTTTGGGAAGCCGAGGTGAGAGGACTGCCTGAGCCCACGGGTTTGAGCCCAGCCCGGGCAACTTGGTGAGACTTCATCTCTGCAATAAATCAAAAATTAGCCAGGCATGGTACTGCGTACCTGTAGTTCCATCTACTTGGAAGGCTGAGGTGGAAGGATCGCCGGAGCCCAGCAGGTCGATGCTGGGGTGGCCGTGAGCATGCCACTGCACTCTAGCCTGGGCAACAGAGTGAGACTCCAACTCAAAAAAAAAAGAAAGAAAACTGGAAGAGACTTCTCATCTACGGATACTGCTCTTCAGACCCCACAACAAGCTGAACACGCCCTCACTAGTTGGTCTGCCGGTTCCATCTCAATGCTGAGGGACACAGGCCACACGGCACATACAAGGACAGACAAGGCAGGAAAGACAGGCTCAAGTCACTTGGGGAAGAGCAGACACGCACAGCTTCAGATCTCAGCCTGGAAGGGGCGATGCCTGCAGGGGACACAGCTCACCGGGGCACAGGCCCTCTAGTTCCTGTTGTAGCTGAGTAAGGTGGTCATATCCAGGCTGCACGGTTCAAAGTCAAAGACCTGAAAGTTCTCAACAATGAGTTCTGATGCCACAAACTTGGAGGGTCACTACCAAATTCCTCTGCACGGGGAACTGGATCAGAGCCTGACCTATGGTTTTACTGTACGTGACTGTGATAGCTTTGATCCTGAGCCCCTCTAGTAGGAAAGGGTCCTTGGGCTTGGTCCAAGGCTGACTGTCGGGAGAGCCAAGAGGACAGTAGGCTGTCACCACCATGCCTTTGGACTGGCAGTCCTAGGTTAATTTCTCCTGAGGAAGGTACCGGTGGCATATGATCTGGCTAACCGCAGGTTTATTATTTTTATTTTTTATTTTTTTAGAGACATGGTCTTGATCTGTCAGCCTCAAACTTCTGTGCTCAAGCAATCTTCCTGCCTCAGCCTCCCAAGGAGCTGGGTCAACAGGCCTGTACCACCACACCTGGCTAACGGCCGGGCTCGGTGGCTCAGTCTGTAATCCCAGCACTTTGGGAGGCCGAGGCGAATGGATTGCCTGAGCCCGTAGGTTCGAGACCCGCCTGGGCAACTTGGCGAGACCTCATCTCTACAATAAATCAAAAAATTAGCCAGGCGTGGTAGCGCGCGCCTGTAGTTCCAGCTACTTGGAAGGCTGAGGCGGAAGGATCGCCGGAGCCCAGCAGGTTGCGGCTGTGGTGGCTGGGAGCGTGCCACTGCACTCCAGTCTGGGCGACGGAGTGGGACTCCGACTCAAAAAAAAAACAAAAAACCTGAAATCTTTTGTAGAGATGGGGGCCTTTCTATGGGCTGGTCTTGAACTCCTGGAATTAAGCAATCCTCCTGCTTCGGCCTCCCAAAGCATTGGGATTACAGGCATGAGCCATCATGCCTGGCCTCCACCGGTTTATATTTTAAGCCAGGTTTCTTTAAGAGCCCTCTTTGACCCGGAGATGGTTGAAGCTGGAGAGGCCAGTAGCTTTCACTAGTTCTTCATCCACCAGCTCTGATGGCCTTCCATGTGTCCACGAAGTCAGTGTCACTTGGTACTGTGTTGCCTGTCCCATCCAGCAAGCAAAATCCTTCCCGGGCTTGAAGCTATGACTAAGGCAGGGGTCTAAATGGTCCAGCTTCAGGCCACTGAGTGTCCCCTGGCAGACTCCTCCCACCAGGCTCTCCTGGCACCGGCACGGCACTGCTGCTTGCTGATGAACACCAGGTCTTCACGTTCCACAGCCTCCATTCCTTGGCCCAGCGGGGACCTCTAGGTATCTAGCCCCAGGACTTGTGCACGATGTGGCTGGCGAAGCCTGCAGCACTTTACAGACCCTGGCCCAGGACCATACCACTCATTCTTTCTTATAGCTGACAAACATTCCATTGTCTGGATCTGCCACATTTTGTTTATCCTTTCATCAGCTGCTGAGCATTTGTGCTGTTTCCAGTTTTTGGCTGTTATGAATATGCTGCTGTGAGCATGCATGATCTTAGCCCATTTTATAAAATGTCGTCACATCATATCTCCTGTGGGGAATTTCTCCCTGGCTCTCTCTCCTTTTTGTATCCTTGGGTTTTGACTCTCCCTCTCTGGCTCAAAGTGAGCTCCTTCCCTCACCTCCTGCTGCAATTCACCTCTCCCACCTTCTACTGTGGCATTTCTAAAGTCTCCACTTCACAAAGGCCCACCCATTCCGCACATCGCCCCTCTGAAATGCAAGCAGCAGCACCAGCTTGGTGAACTCAAATTCTCACAATTTGCATCACCAACCTTTTTAAGCCAAAGGGAGGCAAACGTTTGGTCTTCACATCATATGAATCACGACACCTACCCGAGAAAGCAGAAGCAGCCACACAGTTGGAATGGCAATTATTTTTTCAACACGTGGAAAAATATGCAGGCTCCACGCTGCGTTCCTCTCAGTATGCGCTACTCCATGAGTGGCTGGTGCTGAGGTTTTCCCCAGAAAGCCAGATTGTCCTCACCAGTTCAGCAGAACGCTGGGGTGTCCACAGACTGCAAGACCACGCAGGTTGAAGAAGAAGCCCCTCCACTGACCTCCAGGGCTCAAGGAGATGCTTAGTAAAAAAGGGAAAAAAATAACATGAGGGAGTCAGGCTCACAAATCCAAGGGACGAGAAACTTCAGTCGGAAAGACAGTTGTCAGTCTTGGAGACTCTCCTCCAACTCTAGAAGATATGATCACCATGGGCTCCTCAGACATTCACGGAGATGTTAGAATGGATACTTTTATTTTCTGGCTTCTGATTTTGTGTAGGAAAACATGAAAGTGATGATCCATGACTCCCAGGATCACACAACTTTTGTAAACGAATGAGGACACAAACATTACTGAATATTGACCCCAGTCTCCACTCATGAAAACACACTTGCCAAGAACTTTATTTCTGCGGAAGGTCGATGAGTCCCCTAAATAAATAAATAAATAGGACGCTTTAGCCAAAAGAAACTTACTTTAGGGGAACAGCTTTTTTTTTCTTTTTAAAGAAATTGCATTTACCCATGTTTTTATAAAGGAACACGGATTTCAAGAATAAGATAACAAAGCATTTGCTTCCTTTATAAAATTGGGTCTATTCGAGAATAAAGAATCCGGGTTCGGTGGCTCAGCCTGTAATCCCACGCCTTGGGAGGCTGAGGTGAGTGGATTGCCAGAGCCCGTGGGTTCGAGACCCGCCTGGGCAACTTGGCGAGACCTCATCTCTACAATAAATCAAAATGAACCGGGCATGGTAGCGCGCACCTGTACTTCCAGCGGCTTGGAAGGCTGAGGCGGAAGGATCGCCGGGGCCCAGCAGGTCGAGGCTGCGGTGGCCGGGAGCAGCCACTGCACTTCAGTCTGGGCGACAGCGTGAGACTCCAACTCAAAAGAAAAAAAAAAAAAAGACAGTGGGGGTTGAGGTGGGATGTAGCGAAATGGAAAAGCAATGGGGAGAAAACGAAGACAAGTGAGCCCACAGGCCCACAGGAAAGGGAGGCTGTCACCCACATGTGAGTATGGCTCTGTGTATCTATATCTATCACATACTGGATGCTCAGTAAATGATTATGAAACAAATGCTGATAACAAAGGACAGAAAGGAACAGACTAAGAGAGAAAAAAGGGAGTGCAGGAGGACAAAAGGAAGTGAGACTGGGCCTGATGGCTCACGCCTGTAACCCCAACACTTTGGGAGGCCGAAGAGAGAGGAACAATTGAGCCCAGGAGTTCAAGATCAGCCTAGGCAACATAGCGGAGCCTCGTCTCTACAAAAGAAAGTTTTAAAATTAGCTGGGTGTGGTGGCACACACCTGTAGCACCAGCGACTTCAGAGATTGAGGCAGAAGGGTCACCTGAGCCCAGGAGGTCAAGGCTGTGGTGAGCCATGATCATGCCACTGTACTCCCGCTTGAGTGAGACTGTGACAGAAAGAAAAAAAGACAGGAAGGAAGGAAGGAAGGGAGGAAGGAAGGAAGGAAGGGAAGGGAAGAATGACCCATTCCACTCAAGTAAGGATTTTCCATGTACAGAGTTCTGGTTTGATTCTTGCAACAAATCCACTGAGTAGAAAGAGCAGGCATTATCATCTTGACCACAGGAAAGCATAACATTTAGGGTTGGAGAAGGGACGTCACTCACCAGCTGCCATGCTCCTGGGAGGTGGCAGGGCAGTTCAACATGAAGACTTCTACCTTCCAGCTCCATACTGGCTGTACTATACCACATGGGTCTATCTTCTGGAGGGACCACCTCAGAATCAGGACCAGGTGAGATGGGTATAGGTTGTCAGGGCTGGGGAAGGGGCCATGGGAGGGCAATGTCCATCCTCTGATCTGAACATGCCCAGAAAGCATGTCCTGGTGAACCAGGGGGTGCTAAGAGCAGTGGCCATGCTGGCAGGCAATGGCTCCTCAGTAACCAAGTTTCTGTGAAAATAATTCAGCAGATGCTGGCATTTCCAGCTAAGGCTATCCCTGTCACTCTCATTCTCTTATTTCCTGCTGGGTTTCCTGGTACCATCTGTGGGGAAAAGAGCTAGCCCTCCCACATTCCATTCATGCCCCACCTGCTGATGAGTGATTTAGGGCACATTCAAAGGAAGAATTGTGTCTTGGCTTCTTCCAGCAGCTGCATTGATGCCAAGAGACTGTGACGCATTCTCCTTGACTCTGAGGGAAAATGACTTCAACCCCAATTCTTTTTATTTTTTTTGAGTTGGAGTCTCACTCTGTCACCCAGACTGGAGTGCCGTGCCCACTCCCGGCCACTGCAGCCTCGACCTGCTGGGCTCCGGCAATCCTTCTGCCTCAGCCTTCCAAGTAGCTGGAATTACAAGCATGCACTACCACGCCTGGCTAATTTTTATTTTTTTTTTATTTACTGTAGAGATGAGGTCTTGCCAAGTTGCCCGGGCGGGTCTCGAACCCGTGGACTCAGGCAATCCACTTACCTCAGCCTCCCAAGGCGCAGGATTACAGGCTGAGCCACCGAGCCCGGCGATTCAACCCCAATTCTAAACCCACCTAAGCCCTGGTTCCTGTGTAAGGGTGACATATAGACATTTTCAGCTAAGCAAAATGCAGAACGTTTATCCCAGACAGGTGTCCCCCCAACCCTAGCTAAGAAGGGAAGTGTTACTCAGTCACGTCAGGGAGAACGTCGAGAAAGAGGAAGCCATAGGATGGAGGACATAGCGGATCTCAGTCAGGGTGACAAACAGGGAGGTCTCAGTGACAATTGGTGAATGGACTTAGCGAGCAACCAAGCTAGACTGAGCGGGGAGGGCTTGAGGAAAACGGGGGATGTCAGGAGGCCTGATGTGAGAGAACAGTTAAAAACCAACCACTGCCATGTGTGTGTTACCGCCCGTGCAGCTCTTAGCCAAAAAATAAGCTAAGTATAGAGAATACTAGGATATTGAGTGGCAAAGAAAATTATCAACTCTAGAAAACAGGAGTTTGTACAAGCAAGGAAATATAGTCACAGCACAAAGAGCTTTTGGTACAAATACTCCAGAAGTGAGTGATATTTCACTTAATGTAAGCACTGTTTATGTCTGCCACCGGCTAGCTGTGTGAACTTGGGTAAGTTACTTGACTCCTCTGGGCCTTAATTTTCTCGTTTGGGATATATAATAAGAATACCCACCTCATGAGGTTGTTGTGAGGATGAAAGGAGACAGTTCATGTAAAGAGCTTATTCATTTAATCAGTTAATACTTATTGAGCACCTACTATGTGCCAGGCATTGTTGTGGGTGTCACAATAATTCTGTGCCCTGTGTATTCTATCAATGGGAGATGGTTAATAAATGATAAATATAATACATTAGAAGGTACAAGCGCTGCCAGGCACAATAGCTCATGCCTGTAATCCCATCACTTTGGGAGGCAGAGGTGAGAGGATTGCCTGAGTCCAGGGGCTCAAGACCAGCCTGGGCAACTTGGTGAGACCATGTCTCTACAATAAATAATAATAACTAAAAAAATCGGCCGGACATGGTAGCATGCTCCTGGGTTCCAGCTATTTAGAAGGTTGCGGTGGAAGGATTGCCTGAGCCCAGCAGGGCAAGTCTCCAGTGGCTGTGAGTGTGTCACTCTGAGTGACAGAGTGAGACCCCAACTCAAAAAAAAAAAAAAAAATAGAAGGTATGAGTGCTGAGGAAAAATAGAGCAGGGCAAAAGGAATCCTGATTGCTGGGGCAGGGTGGTGGGTTATGATTTTGAATAGGGTGTTCACAGTAGGCCTCAAAAAGCAGGTAAACTTTGCACAAAGACCTGAAGGAAGTGAAGGAGTTAGCCATGCCACTGTCTGGATAATAAGCAGGCACTGGGAGGATTCTAGCATGTTCAAAAAAGAATAAAGAGGCCAGTGTGGCTGGAGCAAAGTACTCTCAAAGAAAGAGGAGATATAGCTGGGTGCAGTGTATGCCTATAGTCCCAGCTACTTGGGAGGCTGAGGTGGGAGGATTGCTTGAGGCTAGGAGTTTGAGTCTAGCTTGGGCAACATAGCAAGACCCCATCTCTGAAAGAAAAAAAAAGGAAAAAAGAAAGAGAAGGAAAGAAAGAAAGGAGGAAGGAAGGAGGGAAGAAAGGAAGGAAGGAAAGAGAGAGAGAAAGAAAGAAAGAAAGAAAGAAAGAAAGAAAGAAAGAAAGAAAGAAAGAAAGAGGGAGGGAAGAGATGGGAGGAGAATACTATGGGCTGATTTGTGTTCCCAACATTCCTATGCTGAAGTCCTAACTCTGCTACTTCAGAATGTGACTTATTGAAGTATAGGGTTGGCCGGGTGTGGTGGCTAACACCTGTAATTCCAGCACTCTGGGAGACCGAGGCGGGAGGACTGCTTGAGCCCAGGAGTTCAAGATCGGCCTAGGCAACATAGCAAGACCTTGTCTCTACAAAAAGAAAAAAAAAATTAACTGGGCGTGTGGCACATGCCTGTGATCCCAGCTACTTGAGAGGCTGAAGTGGGAGGATCACCTGAGCCCAGGAGGTTGAGGCTGCGGTGAGCCATGATCGCATCACTGCACTCTAGCCAGGGTGACAGAGTGAGGAGTCTGGCTCCAAAAACAAACAAGCGAACAAACATAGGGTTTTTACAGATGTGACTGAGTTAAAATGAAGTCATCATTGGGGCCGTGAGGGGGGCTCCGATCCCATAGGACTGCTGTCCTAATCAGAAGGGTAATTGGACACAAACACTTGGAGAGAAGAGGGAGTGTCAGACTATACTTTCAGGGATCCTGTCTGTAGTTGAAGAAGACAGTGTGAAAAGACATAAGGGGAAGATGGCCAACTGCAAGCCGAGGAGAGGCCTGACACAGATCCTCCCCTCCCAGCCCTAGTGAGGAGCCAGCCCTGATGAAACCTTGAGCATGTGTCCATCTTGGGTGATCTTGGACTGCAGCCTCCAGAACGGAGACACTAGGTGTCTGTTGTTGAAGCCACCCAGTCTGTGCTCCTTTGTGACATGTGTCCTGGCTGACTGGCACCGAGAGTCAGTCAGAGGTCTCGGGAATCACTGTAAGATTCTGAACAGAGGAGGCATGGCCTGAATTCGATTTCAGAAGGTTCACACCGGCTGCTTTGTGGGAATGGGCCGTTGGGCCTGGGAGGTGGAGGGAAGACCAGGTAGGGAGCTTTGCAGGGATCCAGGTGAAGAGATGGTGGGTCTAGGCCAGGCTGGCAGCACTGAGAGTGCTGAGAAGTGGTCCGACTTTGGATATAGTTTGGAGGTAGAACCAACGTGATTTCCTGATGAACTGAATGTGTAAGAGAAGGCTGGAAAAGGTAGCTCATGCTTGTCATCTCAGCCCTTTGGGAGGCCAAGGTGGAGGGATCGCTCTAGCCCAGGAGTTTGAGACAGCCTAGGTAACATAGCAAGACCTCATCTCTACCAAAAAAAGAAAGTAGCAGAGCATGGTGGCACATGCTTGTAGTCCTAGCTACTTGGGAGGCTGAGGCAGGAGGATCGCTCACCTGAGCCCAGGAGGTTGAGGCTGCCATGAGCCGTGATCATTCCACTGCACTCCAGCCTGGGTGACAGAGAGAGACTCTGACTCAAAAAAAAAAGTGAGTGTGAGAGAAAAGAGGAAGCAAAGAGAACTCCAAAATTTCTGTCTGTTCGACTGTAAGGCTGGGACTGCCATTGGCAGGGATGATGAAGACAGTAGCAGGAGTGGCTTGCAGGGACGCACAGCTAGAGTTTGGTGCAGGATGTGTTGCGTTTGAGATGTCTATCAGGCCTCCAAATGGAGACGGCCACAAGAGAGTTAGGCATATGGGTCTAGGGCCAGGGGAGGGGTCATGGCTGAAGATAGAACCGGAGCCACCGGCATAGGGATGATGTACAGAACCATGAGACTGGTGAGACCACCAGGGTGTGGCCAGGGAAGAGGATGGAGAAGAGAAGAGGTTTGAGGACTGACCTGGAAACTCCATTCTCCAGAGGGCAGGGAGAAGGGACAGACCCTGTCAAGGTGACTCAGAAGGAATGACTGGGGAGGTGGGGGAAGCCAGAGGGAGGGATCGTGGAGTTCCGGCGGCCGAAGGAGGAGCAAGGGAGGGAGGAGAGGGTGACGGGCCATGTTGGAACAGGATGGTGCTGGCACCTAGAAAGCCCTATGCACATAAGCCGGTTCTTATTTTTATTAATGACATTGTTGGAGGAAGGAATGAGCAGGGGTGCCGTGAACAAGAGATGAATCTCCATGCACCATGACACAGAGTGGAGAGCCCGTGTCTCCAGTGGATGCCTCAAGAAACAGCAGAGTAAGCACATTTAGAAACAGGGAACGTGCCCAACAGTTCAAAATGGCCGCCGGGGTGAGGGAGGGGCTAGGACAGGGGATTTAAAAAACACATCTTTTAGTATGATTTGATTTTTAAACTATTGTACAGATATTTATTTGATAAAGACACTTGAAAAGACACAAAAAAGGACACACACACACACACACACACACACACACACACACACACACACACACACACGGCTGTTGAAGGTGAGTCCTGAATGGTTCTGAGGGAGACGGCAGAGCCCTCCCAGGCTGCGGGTCCCACGTGGGGATCATCCACGGCCACCTGAGGACCCCCTCATTGAATGACATTTTGCTCACACTGCCAGGACATCCTATTCTTTATTCACCCAGCTCTCTTCTGGCCCAGGAAGGACAGGAATGGCCCAGACTGCAGAGAGAGAAGAGACCGGGAAGGAAGTCATTAGAAATGTCTTCTTTCTCCCGGGTCCTGGCTCCCGGTAGAAAACGGAGGGCCACGTTACCATCCCCTCCTTGGCAGCTATGATCGCTCCCAGCATATCAGCCCCTGCACCACCCAGGCCTGGGGTAGGCAACGTGGCCTTTCTACTTTGGAAAATGAGAATTCTCAGAAGACCAACAGAAACGCATGTAGAAAAATGACTGGAATGACTGGGTGCGGGAGAGATGGTGACCTGAACGAGAAAGACGGTGGAGAAGACAGGGAGGACGTGGCCTAAGACTCGGTCGTGACGTGAAGCGTAGCTATTTGCTTATTTTCTGTGGCTGTTGCTTCTGATGAGCGCTTTTGGCTCTTCCGCAGAGAAGTGTGAGCATAAATCCAGGGTTCATTGGGGAGGACTTCCAGTGAGTGGCACAGGGTCCAGAGGTCCCTGGCGTGATGAAAGGAGGTCAGAAGATAAAAGCAGAAAGCAAGCAGAAGAGGACCAGAAGCAGGAGAGAAAGAAGCGAAGTAAGACAAGGGAAAAGAAGATGGAAGAAAGGAAAGGGAGGCCAGGGGAGGGAGCTAGCCCAGGAAACAAGGTTGGATGTTACTTGGTGGACAGATGCAATGGGTGAATGCATTCATTCGCTCCCCAAGGCAGCCAGGACAAATTGCCACAAACTTGATGGCTCAAAACAGAAGAAATGTAATCTCTCACAGTTCTGGAAGCCAGAAGTTCAAAATCAAGGTGACAAAAGGACCATGCTCTCTCCAAAGGTTCTAGGGGAGGATTTTTCCTTGCCTCTTCCGGTTTCTGCCAGCTCTAGGCATTCCTTGCTTGCAGTGGCATCACTCCAGTCTCTGCCTCTGCCATCACAGGGCCTTCTCTCCTGTTTCTGTGTGTCTCAGATCTCCCTCTTCTTTCCTTCTCTGTCTCTTTCTGTCGCTGTCTCTGTCTCTCTCTCTTTTTTTGGATGTTAGTCTGTGGAAGAAAGTAGTGGGGATCAAGCATGGTGAGGTTAGGTTGGGCTGGCTCAGAGAGGCCATGCCAAGTGTATTTCGCAGACTCATGATTCTTATGCTGGGAGAGAAGGCCCAGCCCAGGCCCAGGGAGGTGGTCCAGCGTGAGTGTAGTCAGAAAGAGCCCCTCCAGAAGGTCTAATGCTCCCTGGGCCATCCCTCCTGCTCCAGACCTGATGCCCTAGACGAAACCGTTGAAGCTCTGACCAGGGAAAGGCACCAACAAGCTGGGTTCCAGGGAAGACTCCTCAGCAGTTCTCTGTAAGGCTTCATGGCATGGGGGAGGTCCCATGGGGACACTACTGCCATCATCTCCGTTATGAGGCAGTAAGTGTGGATCAAGGGGCTGGCCTCGGAGGGAGAAAAGAGGATGGCAACTGGCTCTGGGAGCTCATCGTGGGGCAGAGTGGAACTGCCTAGTGCCGATGGGTCTGGGCTCTATGAAAAGCTGCCCTTGTTGCCGTCCGTTCCTCATCTGGGTTCAGATAATGTGAACATAGTCTTCTCAGCGTCTTGTCTCTCAGTAGTTCTTGAATCGCTGCTGATTCTGAGGTAAGCAGATTCGTGATGGAGACACTCATTTGTTCTCAGTCCTGAGGGTTGTTTTCTGTTTCACTTATGAGAAGGAAGCCCCAAATAGCAGGACTATCTTTTGAAGGGCAGGCCCCTTGTAGTACAGGCTTCCCCTACTAGAAGGATTCTGGGAACCCACTGGCATCAGTGTATCAGCTAGCATGGCTGTGAGGGGCTGTGCTGCGGAAGAAAAGTCCCAAGTTGCGGCAAACAGGTGACTGATTCTTCCACCAGGACGACGCACCCATCCACACTGCACTGAGTATTCAGCAGTTTTTGACCCCAAATGCCACGACCCTCTGCCCTACCCTCCCTATTCACCCCATCTCACCTTGAGCGACTTTTTTTTTTTGTTTCCCCCGATGAAAAAATTCCTCAAAGGGAAACATTTTTGCTGATGTGAAAGAGGTAAAACAAAAAACGTCAGAAGCACTAAAAGGCATAAAAACGGACAAGTTCAAAAACTGTTCTGAGCAGTGACAAAGCATCTCAATGGGTGCGTTGCATCAAACGGAGAGTACCTTGAAGGTGACTGAAGTTTAAATACATACCCGTTTTTTTATTTAAAAAATTCTGGGTTTGTTTTTTGCATTCCCCCCCCCCCCGCACACTGGGGGAGGGGGGAGGGGGAGGGGAGGAAAACCATCCAAATCCTCCTCGTTCCCTTCACTCAGCTGATGGACAGATGCAAACGTTCCTCCATCCTGTGTTGACACAAGAGCCGGGGCTGTGGAAAGGGGTGTGGAGGGGGCGGGGGGGACTGGAAGCTGGGCCTTGGCACAGCTTTCCACGAAGCGTCCGTTCCCCCATCTCAGGCCCCACAACTGGGAATCATCCTCGCGGCCTCTCTTTCTCCCTCACTCCTCACCCACTCCGCCACATTCTGCCTTTGAAACATGGCCAACCCACAAGGACGGACCTTGAGGGCTTTATGCGAAGGGAATAAGCCAGTCACAAGAGCACAGATATTGTGCTCCCACTTATCTGAGGTATCTCAGGGAGTCAGATTCGCAGACAGAAAGTAGAACAGGAGATGCCAGGGACTGTGGGGCGGGAGAACGAGGAGTTAGTGTTGAACAGGTGCAGGGTTTCACTTGTGCAGGATGAAATGATTTCTGGAGATGGATGGTGGTGACGGGTGCATGACAGTGTGAATGCACTTACTGCCACTGAACTGTAACAGTCAAAAATGCTTCAGATGGTACATTTTATGTTATTTATATTCACAATTTAAAAATATACCTCTGCTTTCATGTGGTGATGCAGGTAAAAAATGATTTTAGAAATTGAATTAAAAAAATACACCTACATATAGGTTGATGTGTATATATACAGCTGGCGCTGACCACCTCATAGGTTAATACATATGTATACAGCCGGTGCTGACCACCTCCATGGCTGCTGGCCTGCTGCGGGCTGCCTGTGTCTCTCATTTGTATTATTGCAGTGACATCTTTCCTGGTCTCTGCTTCTGCCCTGGCCCCTGTCACTCTATTCCCAACACAGTCGTCCGAGTGAGCTGAATAAAACATAAATCCGATTGTGTCACTCCTCTGCTCAGAAACTGCCGTGTGGCCTCTCACTTGGAGTAACAACCAAAGCCCTCACATCGGTCCACACGGTGCTGTCAGGCTGGCTCTTGACACCCCTCTGCGGTCACCTCTTACTGTTCTGCTTCTCCAACTCTGCAGCCACAATGGCCTCTTGACTCTGCTCTTCCTGAAATGGGCGGAGCCCAGCTCCTGCCTCAGGGTCCTCATTCCTGCCATTCCCTCGGTCCGAAGTACTCTTTCTGTCTATTCGCCTGCCCTGCTGTCGCACGTCCTTCAGTTCTCAGCTCAGATTTCACCTCAGCAAGGAGCCTTCCTGACTGGCCTATAAGATAATAATGCCTCCTACGTCACCCAACACTATCCACCCTCCTTGCCCTGCCCTTACCACCTGTTGGTTTATTTCCACTACAGTATGAGTTCCGGGAGGGCAGGACTTTCTCTGCTTGGTTTATTGCTGTATTTCTAACACCCAGGACCTTGCCTTGTTCTTAGGCACTCAGTAAATAATCCTTGAATGATTATGTTGAGATCTTCCACCCCTCGGGCAATGAATCAACCAGGAAAACAGAAACCACTCTAGGCATGTCAAACAGGAAGAGATTTAGTACAAGGATTTAGGGGTTTGCAAAATCCCTGAAAGGGCAGAATTGCAAAGGTGCAGGAAAACCATCCATCCTTCTCAGGCTCACCACCAGTTACCGAGAAACAGGAAGTTCCAGAACCTGCAGGAACCACTGCTTGGTCACATCTGCCTACAGCCCCACGGTGGGATTCACTGGGGAGGCACTCAGATGCCAGAGCAGAAGTCATGCCTGCCATGTTTGCCCATGACTGAAGTGGGGGCAACAAGATGGCTGGCGTCCCTTCCATCTTCCAATGTCTCACCTGGATGGCTCCTGGTGGGGTTATTGGGAAATGTCGTCTCCAGACCTCCTGCTTCTGCAATACCAAGGCAGTGCCCTCAGGTGGAGACTGGGCTGCCCACCTTTCAGAGGCAGAAAATGGCCACCCTGTGCTCTCTTCTTGCTTTCCCCCCAGTTATGCTTCTTGGTGGAAAAATACTTTCTCCAAGAAATAGATTGGCAGTGCAGACTGATTTCAAAGATTGAGGTCTGTCAGACTTCAGTGTCCCTTTGAGGTAGGAACATCTACCTCAAGCTACCAACTGGTAATGATTCTGGCTAAAATGTACTGAGCTATACCATGTGCTGAGCACTGTCCAAACTCTGTCATATGAATTACCTAATTTCGTCTTCACGAGGCAAGTGTTATCATTCATTCTCATTTTATCCATAAAGGAAGAGACAATGGAGGCTAAGTCACTTGCCCAAGGTTGTACAGCTAGACAGCTGTGAGGCCAGAATTGGAACCCTGGTTGTCTGACTTTGGAGCCGGAGTTATTTATTTATTTTTGTTTTAAAGATGTGGGGTACAATTCAGGGTTAGGTATACAGATGTTCACTGTGCATGTACCCTTGTTGATGAGGGTGTGACGCCCTCACCTCCTGGCAGATTCCCACTACTGCCAATTCCACCCCTGCCTTCCCCTGGCTGTTTCCCACTACTGCCAATCCTTTTCTTATAGTATTACAATAATTGTTCAAGACCTGCTTATGAGTGAGAACATGTGATACTCGGTTCTTTGTTTCTGTGGTAGGTCACTCAGTATTATAGATTCTAAGTCCATCCAGGTTGCTGTGAAGTTCATAATTCTGTCCTTCTTCATGGCTGTGTAATACTCCATCGTGTATATGTAGCCCATTTTTTTCATCCAATCCTCTTTCGATGGGCAGCACGGTTGGTTCCATGTTTTTGCTATTGTGAACTATGCTGCAATAAACATATGTGTGCAGGTATCTTTTTCATAGAGTGATCTGAGTTCTTCTGGGTATATTCCCAGTAGGGGGACTGCAGGGGTGTGTGGGAGGTCGATTTTTCGATCTTTTAGGAATCGCCAAACTGTTTTCCTCAGGGGTTGTATTAGTTTACACTCCCACCAACAGTGTAGAAGTGTTCCCTTTTTACTACATCCTCTCCAGCATCGTTGTTTTTTAAGTTATTGATGGTGGCCATCCGTTAGGTGGTATCTCAGTGTGGCTTTAATTTGCACTTCTTTGATGACGAGCGAGATCCTGAGTTCTTAAACCTTAGATTCATTGCCCCAGAAGGAGTGCAAACACCAGTTCAGGGATTCTCAGCTACGTGAGCAGGCAGGAAGGAAGGGTTTCATATGTCTACGTACCTTTGTCAGTGACATAAAAATGCCTGAATGTAATGCTTGGGAATTTGAAACACAGGCCAGGAGTGGGTCTCGGGAAGCATGTCCCTCTGGGTCAGGGAGTCCCACAGCAGCAATGCCACTTGCTCACGATAGCAAGGAGAGGGGTACGTGGAGAGAAGGGTGGCTTGTGACTTGGAATTCTAGCCGTTTCCTCACCACGTTAACTTCTTTGGTGACGTTGGACATATCATTTAGCATTTTTGTGTTTGGGACTCCTCACAGTCCTTAGTGACATAACTGTGTTCACTTTACCCACAGGAGAACAGGGGGAAATCCTAATCACTTAGTATAAATTATTCTGAAAACCCAACTGCTACAGAATGATGTTGTATGCTGGCAGAGAATTGAATATTGCATTAGAAGTTCTTCCAGGTGTCATTTAAAATTCAACAGTGATGGGCTTGCCTCCAGGAACTGAGGAAGGTGACTTCACAGGCTGCCAGATTTTACAGTCATTATTTTTACCTTGAAAGCATGCCTACACTTTCTTAACTTCAATTTAAATCCATCACTTCTTTTTAATCTCCTAAATGTGATGTGTTTCTGTCTTTGTTCTCACCTCGAGACATGGATTTACCGAAAATAGCCTTGTTTTAAACATATTCTGGTGGCTTCAATCTGCATGTTTACGCCATCCCTTCTAAGGTCTTTAATGACTGTGATCATACACTACATTTATCTTTTGGGATGTTCAGAACAGGGTGCAACGTTTGAGATTAAGTTTCAGCTGAGCTATTTCACATGAAAAGGAAAGCACCAGAATCATAATACACGTTGATTTCCTCCATACACATGTAGTAAGAGCCACATCCAGTGCTATGCTGTTAGGGACATAAAGGCCTGGTTTCTGGCTGCAAGGAGCTCACAGTTTAAGGAGCTTCATGCACATAATTTTGAACCAGTAAATGGACATCTCAAATCTCAAGTCAGAGCTCTGTAATTAACCACCTTTTGCTCCTTGGCATTGCCCAGTGGCTTTAGAACTCTTTAAGAGTAATCCATTTAGTAGAGTAGGAGAACAAATAAAACAGACATAGGGACAGTGAGTGCATGGCTACATTGTAACTAGAGACACTGGGAAGACAAGATTGCAGTCCCACGGGGACTGTGAACACTGTTATGGGTAAGTGGGACTAATTGGGAGACGCTTCCTGCAGGAAGTGGGCCTGCCTTAATGCAGCAAAAGTTTACATGAATTCCGAGCCTATTATCTCTTGCTTGTCTTTCAGGAGAACTGCTTTTTGTTGTTGTTGAGATAAGGTCTCACGCTGTGACCCAGGCTGCAGTGCAGTGGTGTGATCATAGCTCACTGTGGCCTCGACCTCCTGGGCTCAAGTGATCCTCCTGCCTCAGCCTCCCAAAGGCACTGGGATTATAGGTGTGAGCCACTATACCCAGCTGGGAACTGCTTTCTCAATGCCTGCCACGCAGAATCTGGGGTCAGAATCTCTCTCTTTGACGTAGGAAGTTTGATGTCTTGGTCTTGCCTTTGTGCTTTTGATTTTCTTAAACTTTAGACACTGCGTTTTCACACTTTACTTTCTGCAGGAGTGTTGGCAACACCTCTCAATTTAGCTCATCTCTGCATTTCATGCGTTGTTCTGACTCCTCCTTAAAGATCATTCATGAAGTTGTCAACTAAGACCAGAGTCAGTACGGCTCTTAGGCCTCCCTGCCTTGGAACCATGGCCAAGTGAAGGGTGCCGGAAGCGACCAGAGGGGCGGCTCCCAGAATGGCGCCGAGCATCGTGAGGACACACCAGACGACAAAGGCCCTAGGTCCCGGCTTCTGTGTGCACAATTCCCCGCTGTGCGAAGTTCAAACCTGCAAGCCTCCAATCCTTAGCCAGCTTTGTTAGGCGTCCAATAGGACTAACACCCTGCTCCCATGCCGCTCCTCCAATAAGAACCTAGCCCACCCCTTCCAACCCCTGTCAGGCTAGTAAATACAGCCCTCTCCCTGCATATCTCTCTCTCTCTCTCTCTCTCTCTCTCTCTCTCTCTCTCTCTCTCTCTCTCTCTTTCTCTCTCTCACTCTGTCGCTCTCTCCCTCTCTGCAGCTCTCTCCCCGCCTCTCTCCCACTTCCTCCCTCTCTCTCCACAGACCCTTTTCCTTTTCCCTTGTAACCACCGCTTTAATAAATCTCTTGGCCTTAAACGGGTGAGGAGTCGTTACTGGCAGCGAACTTCTTTCACCACGTGTCACAGTTTGTGGCCTTCAGTTGTGCTTTCAACCCATGCACCTGTGTTCATCTGAGAGCTGAGGTCTTCTAAGATTCACTACAACAAAAACTTTGTCAAAATAAATACCTCCCACTGAAAGGCACGGGGAACAGCCAGAAGGACGTCTCCCGAGATGGCGCCAACACCATACAGAACCTAACAAAGACAACAAAGGCCGTAAATTCCTGCCTCTCCCGCGCGCGGGAAACTTAAACCTATGCACAAATATTATCTCCCTATAGAAATACTACCTCATAGCTCCCTCCACTAAAGACCCTAAGATGGCTCTGGCTGGCACAGCCAGGATCAGAGAGCACAGGCCGCCCCCTCCCAAACCGATAAATACAGACCTCTCTCTCTCACTTCCCTTTCCCCACCAGGCGGTTACAGACCTCCTTCTCTCTCTCTCTCTCTCTCTCTCTCTCTCTCTCTCTCTCTGTAGCCGCTGCTCTAATAAATCTCTTGGCCTCAAAGAGTATTGAGTCTTACTGGCGCCATCGTCCTTCGCCCACCTCTAGTGAGGTGTTTTCATCTTTGAATATGTGAAATTATCCAAAGGGAACTGGGTATGCAGGCACAACTTCTTTCTGCAGGACCTGGGTGTTTATTGCACCTCATTTTCCTGAACCCTTGGGGATTTCTCTTCTTTCTCTTAGTGTATGTTCACGGTTCTGTGCAGGCTGTGAAGCTGGCTGTAGGAGAACACAACTGACCTGGAGCTATGGGATATTTCCTTTCAACCCCTTGTCATCTGTTCTTGTCCACTCAGAACATTGAGGCCTCTGTTTTTTTTCTGAGTTGGAGTCTCACTCTGTTGCCCAGGCTGGAGTGCAGTGGCACACTCACAGCCACCGCAGCCTCGACCTACTTGGCTCCAGCGATCCTTCCGCCTCAGCCTCCCAAGTAGCCAGAACTACAGGCACGCGCTACCATACCCGGCTAATTTTTTGATTTATTATTGTAGAGACGAGGTCTCGCCAAGTTGCCGGAGCTGATCTCGAATGCGTGGGCTCAGGCAATCCACTCACCTCAGCCTCCCAAAGGGCTGGGATTACAGGCTGAGTCGCTGAGCCCAGTCTGGTTTTTTATTATTGCTTCTTTAGTTGCCTGCCACTCCGCTTCACTGGCAGGGGTTTGAAAAGAACTCACTAGCAGGGCCCAGAGCACAGTAGGCTTGTAATAATGACTGCTCTCTTTGTGCTCTCTGCAGTCCTCTGAATGACATTTTACCCTGCGGCCTGCTGTTCTGTGCAGTCAGATGAGCTGGGGAGTCACATGGTGGGGGGTTCCCCGGCATACCACTATTCTCCTGGGACTTGGTTCCCTCATGCTTAACATGGGTCTGAGAAGGCTGCCTCCCTCGCAGGTGGCTGTGGGGAATTAGAAACCAATAAAATGATTGCTCAGCATATGGCTGAATGTCAAGGGCAATATAAACGCTTAATTTCATTTATTTAATAGTAGTCTGGTGGCCATGTGAATGTTGCTGTGGAAACCATAACTCCTGAATTCCCTGACACTTATCTATGCTGTTGTTTTCAAAGGAGGCTTTACATTTCAATCTTGTGATTTAAAAATACGTATATTAGAAAAGTAACAAGAAGGATCACAGCTTGATCTCCATCTCAGTCTTTTAATAAGCAACAGTGTGAGCTGCCACCACTTCCCACCCAGGAGCACCTCCTGTCCAGTCACTGTCACCTGATTCCCTTTTCCTCCAAGGTCATATGTCTTCCCTTCCACCCTTCTCCCTCCCTCCTTCCAGATACACTACATTTCCAGCTCATGAGTTGAGTGGGTCCAATGTGAGCGGATCAGACCTATTGATTTTCTCGTGAAGGTTTAGACTGAGAGGCCTTCCGTATGTGCTGGATGTGATGGCAGATCTCACGCAGCTGGTAAGATCAAGGGGTGTGGCAAAGGGAGTGTTTGCCGTAGTGATGGCAGAGGTTTTAGCAACTCAGAAGGATAAGAGGGCCCTCATGCTGGTACCCAGCCTCAGACAGCATGGCTGGGGGCAAAAATTGCTTAGGTAATTCTAAATACTCATTGGAGGAATTCCTGGAATCCTTCTCCCCCAGGAAGTCACTCTCTCCCCGGAGCAGATCCTCAGGTGTCTCCCCTGGGCTCCACCATGGCCTTTGAAGCTCTTCTCTGGGCCGTGTGTACCTCTCTGCCTATTACCCCTGTGGGCAATTCTGGTGGTGCTCACGCCCGCAGCTGCTCCAGGCACCCTCACACACCCGCAGCTGCTCCAGGCACCCTCACACCTGCTGAGGCTCATACGGCTTAGATGGAGACAGTCCACCCACCTTGTTCCTCACAGAGATCCCAATACCACAACTTTAAACAAAATTAAGCACATGCACCAGGCTTGGTGGATCACACCTATCATCTCCTGGTGCTTTGGGAGGCTGAGGAGGGAGGATCACTTGAGCCCAGGCATTTGACACCACCCGAGAGTGAGACCCTGTCTCTACTTAAGAAAAGTAATTACAAAACTAGCAGGGCATGGTGGATCGGTCCTGTATTCCCAGCTATTCAAGAGGCTGAGGTGGGAGGATCACTTGAACCTAGGTGTTCATGACTGCAGTGAGCTATGATTGCACCACTGCACTTCAGCCTGGACAACAGAGCCAGAGGCTGCCTCTAAAAATAAGTAAGCAGATAAATAAAGCACACGTTCTCAGCTTTTTAAAAAATGGCTCTTATAGTCCCAACAGCAATCACCCGTGTCTCTTGATGCTCTTCCCAGTGCGGGGGTTCCCTCTCCCAAGATGACATGAAGATAGACCCTATGGGAATCCAGCTAGACGTGCTGGAATCCCTGAAATGGGCACACCGGTTAACTCTCTCTCTGGGACTTTTGCTTCCGAGGGAAAAGCAAAATGGATTATTATGGCCATATCTTTTCTAAATCAAATACCATCTTCTTGTTTGCTGGAAACCGAATTCCTCCCTCTTGTCCAACTCACATGCCTGACATTCACCCCAGCCTCCCGTTCCATCCTCACATGCTTGGCCTCCAGGCCTGGTAGGTTGAGAGCTGATAGCTCTACAGTGGACCTCTCATTTCCATCCACTCTTTTACCTCTCACATCACTCTTCCAAAGCAATGTTATTGATATATTTTACATACGATAAAAGTCGCCCTGTTCAAGTGCACAGCTCAATATTTTTTGGTAAATTTACCACGTGGTGCAGCCATCACCAGACATCAGTTTCAGAACATTTTCATCACCTCTGCCCATTTACAGTTAACCCCTGTTCCTGTCTCTGGTCATAGGCAACCAATTCAGCTACTTTCTGACTCTGTAGATTGACCTTAACAAAATCATACAATATGTGACCTCTCACGTCTGGTTTCTTTCATGTAGCATAACGCTTTGGGAGTTCATCACATGTATCAGTACTTCATTCCTTTTTATTGCCAAATAGTATTCCATTGTATGGAAATACTGCATTTTGTCTTTCCATTCACCAGCTGTTACATTGTTTCCAATTTTTGGTTATATAAATAATGCTATTAGGAACTTTCGTGTGCATGTCTTTGTATGAACCTATGTTGGTATTTCTCTTTGGGTAGATACTTGGGAATGGAATTAATAGATGCCACAGCAATTTTATATTTAACTTTTTAAGAAACTGACAAACTGTTCCCCAAAGTGGCTGTGCCATTTTACATTCCCACCAACAATAGATGAGGGTTCCCCTTTCTTCACTTCCTCAACAGTGTTGTTACTGTCTTTTTTAATGTAGTCATTCTAGTAGATATGAAGAGGTATCCCACCGTGGTTTTAATTTTCATTCCCTAATGACTAATGATGTTGGGTGCTGTTTGATGTGCTTATTGGCCATGCATATAGCTTCTTTGATGACATATCTGCCCATTTTTGATTAGGTTGTTTTCTGATTACTGAACTGTAAAACCCTCCTCCCCATCATGTTTTACCTTCTATACCTGCTTCCTTGCTGTTACGGATCAAAGTTAACGTGGCCTTGGTGCTGACCCTCCCTTACCCAGAACCCCTTGGTGTTGTCGGTTGTCTAACGTGTAAACTTCTGAGCTTGACATTCAACATGTTATGTGATGCGGTTCCACCCCTCCATACTCCCATAGGCATTCTGAGCTCTGGAAAAATAACTCCCCCGCATCTCCCTGTCCTTTTTTTCTGGGTGTTTGTCTCTTGTGGGATGTCTCTCCTACCCTTTCCTCAGTTTCTGTACTCCTGCAGGGCTCAGCTCAAAGCCACTTTCCCCAAGGGTCCTTCCCTGACCCTCCACTGGAAATCTCTTGCCTTCCTCTTACCTCTCCTTCCCCTGTCTTCATCCTTGGCTCTGCTGTCCTGTTTTCCTGATCTGCATGTAAGCTGGGTACTGTTTCAGAAATTTAGAGAGAAATGTTCCCAGGCACTCCACGGAGAACGATAGTCTAGCCTAGTTCCGGAGCAGTCATTCACCAGATATGTGGTAATTTTGTTTTATTCTAAGTTCTTGACTCTCACAACTTTCTGTGCCCCACTTACACACCCACGTGTCCTGTACTTCTGATCCCAAAGCTTCTTCTTGGGGACAAGGAAAGGGTCTGTTATATTCTTCATTTTCCCCTGGCACTCTCCCTGGAGTGTTTGCGCAAGCCACCTTGCCTCTAAAGAGGTCTAGGGTCTCTTCCTAACTCCACATTTAGGGAGTTATAAATATAAACAGAGGATTATGTTTTTCTTCTTTCTTTTTTGGGGGGAGGGGTAAATGCTTTGAACTATTTTATTGAAAAATATTTATTTTAATCACCAGCATTCTCTATACAACTTCCTCCCCAGCCTAGCTTTTTTGTATCCTGACTGTGGTTAGGCATGCATGCGTGTGTGTGCGCATGTGTGTGTGTGTGTGTGTGTGTGTGTGTGTGCATGGGCGTGCCTAGTCATGGACATGCACATTCGTTACCCTCTAGCTCCTTGTGATTCCTTTCCAAAAAGCAAAACTTGCTTTATTTTTATTTATTTTTTTGAGAAGTGTCTCAGTCCTTTGCCCAGGCTGGAGTGCAGTGGTGGTTAGGGTTAGGATTAGGGTTGGGGTTAGGCTCAGGGCAGCCTTAACCTCCCAGGCTCAGGCAACTTTTCTACCTCAGTCTCTCGAGTAGCTGAAACCACAGGCATGTACCACCATGCCTGGCTAACTTTTGTACTTTTTTTTGTAGACACAAGGTCTCACTATGCTGCCCAGGCTGGTTTCAAACTCCTGGGCTCAAGCGATTCTCCTGCCTTGGCCTCCCAAAGTGCTGGGCTTACAGGCATGAGCCACTGCGCCCATCTGGAAACGTGATTTAATTTTCCATTGTTATTTTAGTCACCTTTAAAAAAAATATTAAATTTGTCTTAGAAAACGTAGAACTAGCATTTCCCCCTCCTCCTCAGAGAATTGTTATACTCTTCATATTTTGGTGTTAAATTTTAGTCTTTTTTTTCCTAATGCATATATAGTTTTCTTTTGGTTTTACTGAGTTTTCATCATGTTGTTCATACCTTTTAACTGTTTTACTGTTTTTCTTAACACTGATATATCACCAATATTTGCCCATTCCTGATTCTTTTTTTTTTTTGAGTTGGAGTCTCACTCTGTTGTCCAGGCTGGAGTGCAGTGGCATGCTCCCGGCCACCGCAGCCTCGACCTGCTGGGCTCCAGCGATCCTTCCGCCTCAGCCTTCCAAGTAGCTGGAACTACAGGCGCATGCTACCACGCCTGGCTAATTTTTGATTTATTGTAGAGACGAGGTCTCGCCAAGTTGCCCAGGCTGGTCTTGAACCCGTGGGCTCAGACAACCCACTCACCTCAGTCTCCCAAAGTGCTGGGATCACAGACTGAGCCACCGAGCCTGGCCCATTCCTGATTCTTTTATAAAAACATTTTTAAGGGCTACATTGCATTCCATTGTCTGACTAGACTCTAAGTTGTTATTACTATTTTTAGATACGGAGTTTTGCTATGTTGTCCAGGCTAGAGCTTGTCACAGGCATGATCGTGGCTCTCTGGAGCCTTGAACTTGGGCTTTAGCTTCCCAAGTAGCTGGGACTACAGGTGTACACCACCTCACCAGGGTAAATTTCGCTTACACCCCTTACCTTTCTGTACCTTTATTGTCTGAACTGTCAACCAAGACTTGGAGTTTAGCACGAAAGGCATTTTCAAGTATAAAACGATTAATGATTGAAAAGATATTCCAAGAGCAGAGGGCTTTCTTCAGCTTGCAAGACAACAGCCCTCCTCTTAGGCCATGATAGTTACCAGGCCCACACATGAAAGTAATCAGTTTGTTGATGACACTTTGGCAGCCCATGCATGATCATATGGTCCCAGAACACCAGTAGATCATATGCAAATACTGCCTGCATATTCATTGAGATGCCACACGGCCAGTGGAAGTCGCTTTAATTATCTTTCAGGGAGAAACACAGCCGCCTCTGGCACCAGTGCTCCACTGGCTCTGTAGGCCTGCTGGTACCTGCACCGATGTGGAAATTGCTTCCACAAAATATGAAAGGGCAGTGGAGTTTGCTATATTCCGCATTCTGCTTGGGAGTTAGAAGTGGCCAACCTGATTTTGGTATTTGATTTCTGACTTATATTTTAAGATTTTCAAAAATGCAATGACATAATGTATGCTACTTATAAAATTTAGGGGCTATTCACCCCTGAGATATAAATAATGGGAAAGCTAAACTGTGTTCTCTGAAAATATGAGTCCATGAAACGTTTCCCAAAAAAGTTATGTCCATTTAATAATTACGCAGCAAGGAATATGGAATAAACAATGTCATTCTTAGCCAGATAATGGGTCTTAATTTTCATCTGCACTTTGGACTTATGAATATACCAGAAAGGTACTGGTTTTCATCCAGGGGTATCAATGGAATCAATAAATTGCTGTATATAGAAGTTCTGGGCTTTTAGAAACTAGTATATAATTTTTTCATTCTTAAAATGAGTGAGTTTTTTCCTACTGAAATCTTGAAGTAATGCTATTAACATCCTTGAATGTGAAGAAGTGAGACCTATCTTTATAATCTATATCATCTATCTATCTATCTACCTATCTACTTATCTATCTATGAAGATTTCAGTTACATCATTGGAATTCCCCAGTCTAACAGAAAATGAAATTATAGCTAGCCACTACGGAATGCTAACTCACAGAAAAAAGCCCTTAGAACTATATGCATTCTAAAAGCCCAAGGTAGATTTGAAAAAGCCACCATTAAAACTAGAATTAGGGCAGCAGACAGCAGATACTCTTGCTGCTGTCCTGCCACAGTGCCCTTCACAATGTTACCTTCTCTTTAACAAATATACCTTTCTTAATTCAAATAAACAACAACAACAACAAAAAACCCAGAATGAGGGATTACTTTATATACCACAGTGAATTTCCCAAAGAAAACTCTTATTAAACTGGACAACAGCAACGACAAACCTATTAAAGGGCACTGAAGGATGGCCAAATGCAGGGGTTCAAGGACTCAATCCTTGAAAGAAGGGTGACATGGCCCTTCTTCCCATCTGCTGAGCATTGAGGCGAGACTGCCTGTCTTCTTGGTCTGAGGCCTCCTGTGGTGGAGTTCATGGCTGTCAGAGTAGCTGGAAAGGGAGGAGGGACGTCCTGGAAGGAGAGAGCCTTTGGGAGGCAGCCCTGGAGTCCGCATTACATTTCCCTCAAATCTTTGGCTGATATATTTCAATTCTGAACATACAGAAGAGCTGTAAGAAGTCCAGGGAAAACAGCATCTAGAAGGGAGAGAGTTGGGCAGAGTTTTTAGGTGCTGTCAAGTGTGGGGGAGCAGAGCTTGGAGTCTGAGCTCCAAGTTAGAGAGGGGCTTGGAAAACCTGCTAGGTTTTCCATGGAAAACACAGAGGGGCCACACTTTAGGGAGAAAGAACAAGCCCCAGGATTAGGGTTTTTTTTCTCAGCTATATGGAGCATAAAACCAAACCTCCCAAGTTCAAGGTGATCCACCAGTAACCTAACAGCCTGCTAGAACAAAAATCAACACTCCTCAAGGAAGATAATAGAATACAGCATCTTTACTATGTAGCAGTTATATTATTCAGTGCGCAGTTAAAATGTACTGAATAGGAAAAGAAATGGAAACTGTGATTCAGAGTCAGGAGAAAAATCAGTTAATAGAAAGTGACTCCCATATTAATCAGAGGTTGGAATTCAGACAAGAACTTTAAAGATGCTTTTATAACTACGTTCAAAGAAGCAGAGAAATGGAAATACATATGCTCACACAATGTCTGAAACAGCTAGACCAGCTTAACAACAGACTGGGGCAGCAGAAGCAAGGGTTTGTGAAGTTATAAAGCGTCAATAGCAATTATCCAGTCTCTAGAATACAGAGGTAAAAATGAAATAGTGAACAAAGTAACCTAGGAGACAATGTCAAGCAGTATAATAACAAACATGTAGTTGAAGTCCCAGAAGGTGAGGAAAAAGAGAATGGGACAGGAAAAAAAAAAAATTGAATAAATAGTGGCTAAAAATACTTCACATGGCGGGGGGGGACCCAAACTTCAGAAATCAACTATGGATCCTAGAAATTTAGCAAACCCTAAGTAAGATAAATACAAAGAGAACCATGTATAGGAACATCATAGTCAAATTGCTGAAAACCAAAGATGAAGAGATAAATCTTCAAAGAACCCAGAGAAAAAGGACGCATTACATACAGGGGAATGTCCATAAGAATCGCTGCTGATCTCTAATGAAACAGGGAAGGCCAAAAAACAATGAATGATATCCTTAAAGGGCTGAAAGAAAAATAACTGTCAACCAAGAATTCTACATCCAGCTAAACTATCCTTCAAACAAAAAAGTGAAACAAAGACATTTTCAGATAAGTAGACTCTGAGAGAATTCGTTGCCAGGAGACCCTCACTACAAGAAGTGCTAAGCAAAATGACCCAGTTGGAAACTTGGCTCTATGTGAAAGAATGAAAAGTTCCAGAAATGGTAAAATTGGGTAAGTATAAAACACTTTAAACACTTTCTAGTTCCACTGAAAGACAAGATTGTTTAAAGTAAAATTGATACGATTGTATTGTGGGTTTTATAATGTATGTGCATATAAAATATATCAAAAGAGTAGCACAAAGGAGAGGTGAAATGGAATTACACTGTTCGAAGTTTACATTTTAGATAAAGTGACACAATGTTAACTCTAAATAGCCCATAATGCATTACAGATGCATATTATAATCATTAGAACGAAAAAGCCAACAGCGGGATAAAAGTGGAGTGCTAAAAAAAATATTCAATAACGAAAAGAAGGCAGGAGAGACAAAGAATGAAAAACAGAGACTACAAATAGAGAGCAGACTCATACTAGCAAAAACACGAAACGCAAAAGCCTATGCTGCCGGCTGGTGGCTCAGCCTGTAATCCCGCGCCTTTGGGAGGCTGAGGTGAGCGGATTGCCTGAGCCCGCGGGTTCGAGACCCGCCTGGGCAACTAGGCGAGCCCTCATCTCTACAATAAATCAAAAAAATCAGCCGGGCATGGTAGCGCATGCCTGTAATTCCGGCTACTTGGAAGGCTGAGGCGGAAGGATCGCCGGGCGCCACTGCACTCCAGTCTGGGCGACCGAGTGAGACTACAACTCAAAAAAAAAAAAAAAAAAAAAGCACAAGATAGTGTATACTGTGTGGATTCTATGAGTTAAAAAGTCAAGATCAATCAAACTAAGCTAGGGTAATAGAAATCAGAACAGTGGTTGCTTATGAGGAGTGGGGGAACTTTCTGGAGTGATAAGAATTTATACCTTGAGATGGTGGCCTACTGGGAGTATACATTTATTAAAACTCATAGAATTGTACACTTAAAATGTGTGCATTTCACTGTATGTATATACACTTTACATCAATTTTTTAGTCTTGAAACTCTCCTGGGGACTCTGGTTCTAACCTTTGGTCAACAGAGGGCGCTCCGAGCCCACCAAACACCCTCTGGAGCCCCAGCGCCTTTGCGATGCAAATGAGACCAGTTCGGGGCTCCCGGGTCTCCGAGGGGGATCGCGCAGCTCCCCAATACTCCTCCCCGACACCCCACCGTCCCTACGCGCGGCTTCTCCGGCTCGCGCGTTTCACCCGGCCACACGCCGTTTTCCCGCCGAGATGCCGCGCGTAGCTCACGGCGATGCCGTTCTCCGCGGCACCGACGCAGAAGGCAGATGCAGCCGGGGGCTGGCGTGTGCCGCCTGGAGGCGTGCCTGCCCCCTCAGGTCCTCCGTCGATGTGCTCGCTTTTAATTGGAAGTCGGAACGTGATGGAAACTTCCACGCTGTTCTCGACATCTTCATTTTGACCTTTTAACCTCGCTTTGGTGGCTGTGAAATAGTCCCACGCAAGGGCTGCGGCGGGGGGCGGGGGCGGGGGCGGGGGGGTGTGGCAGCGCAGGCGAGGCGCGGAATCTTCCCCGAGGAAGGCGGGGGGGGGGCGTTCCCCCGGGGTTCCAGCACCCCCAATGACTGCCTTCCTGCTCCCTCCTGCCTCGTGCATATCTTCCAAGGAAGCCAGCGCCTGGAAAGCCCTAAACGTCCTCTGCGCCCTCGCCTACCTCCAGGCCGGGTCTCTCCGGGGGGCGCGAAGATGCCATTACAGCTCACGTGATCCCCGCGCTGGGCCGGGCCGTCTCGCGGGGTGTTAATTAAAGGTCACAACAAAACAGACCTGCCGGCTCACCAGAAGAAATGTCCTCCTGGGAAATGAAAAATGACACCCCGGAGCAGCCACGTGCGCAGCCCGGCAGATGCCGGCTTCCTGCGCTCCGGGGCGCTGCTTGGGGGGTGGGGAGGGGGTCGGAGAGGGGGCGATGGCTGGGTGCTCCGGAGACCCCGCGGAGCCCAGGCGCGGAAGGAAGACAGCGGGGGGGCGGGGGAGGAAGGAAGGAATGGACCCCCGCAAGGCGAGGCCAAGGCCAGCCCGTGCCACACCCCCTCTCCAGGCCCGCGTGTGCGGCGCAGCGAGTTCCTCAGTTTCCCCTCGCGGCAGCGGCCCGCTGGGTCCCCAGGCTCACCTGTCCCAGCCCTGGGCGGCTCAGCACGGCGCGGGTGGGGGCGCGGGCGGGGGCGGGTGGGGCGAAGGCCCCCAGCGCCCGGGCCGCGGTGGGGGCGCGCGCCCCCTCGGCCGGCCGGGGGGGGGGAGGGCCAGGCCCGAAGAGGCTCGCAGGGCAGGTCTCGGAGAACAAAGGGCGGGGGGAGGACCCGGCCTGTCTGCGGACTTGTTTGTGACTCAGTCCCCTCCACGCGGCGTTTCCCGGGCAGACCTGGTGCCGGCCAGGAAGAGAAAGGACGCGGGGCGGGGAGGCGCGCGCGCAGCGTCTGCGTCCGGCGGGCTCGCGGCTCGCGCGGCGGCGTGGCGCGGGCGCCCCGGACCCGGGCCGCTCGCCGGCGACTGCCCCGCCGGCCGCGAGGCCGACGGCCCCGCCCCCGCGCCGGCTCCGGCCTCGCGATGTCGGGCCGGAGCGCCGCGGCGTAAAATGGAGCCCGGCCGGCGCGGCGGCGGCGGCGGCGGGCGGGCGGCGGGCCCCGGGGCGGCGGGGCGGCGGCTCCGCGGGCTCCGCGCTGCGCCCGGGCGCACACGCGCGCCCTGAGCGCGGACGCCGCCGGCCGCGCGGAGCCGCGCCTCTCCCTGCCCTCGCGCAACTGTCAGGCGAAGCGGGCCGGCGGATATTGGCTCGGCGACACGCCGAGGCTCCTCCCCGAGTCTGGATCTTTATATTTTGGGAGAATTTCTTTGAACTCAGTTACGGAGCTCGGTGGAGGAGACAAGTTCCCATCGCCGGCTCGGCTCGGGCCCGCCCGCCTTCCTTGCCCGCAGCGGCGTGCGCCCCGATCGCCTCCCTCTTTTCCCTCGTGGACGAGGACGGACTTACTCGGCGGGGGAAAATGTCAATTATCTGGCTGTGACCGTGGAGCGAGGACGTGCGACTGCAAGAGGCAGAAGAGGATGAGGGAAAGCGTTCTTTGGAGAGAAGAATAAACCAGCCGCCCCAACCCTTTCTGCCAATTGGTGCTATTACTTCTGGGGTCCATTTGCTTTTACCCTCCCCCCGCCCTCCACCAATTAAGACGCCGTGACTCGAGGGCCCAGAGACAGCCAGCCCCTTGCAGCTGGGGGACGCGTCTAGGCTTGGGCGCGTTTGGATGTAGCCTTGGTGGCACATTGAGATACTCGGCTCTGGACAAGCCACCATGAATTCGGTAGCTGGGAATAAAGAGAGGCTTGCGGTCTCCACCAGGGGCAAGAAATACGGGGTAAGTTGTGACAGGTACGACGCGGGGAGACGCGCTCCCCGACCCATCTCGGCCCGGGTTCCCCTCTCCCCGGAACGCGGGCCGGGCCAGGGCGGCCCCGCGACTCCTCCGCGGGTCGGCGGGGCTGTGCGTGCGCGGAGGCGGGTCCGCCGCGGGGACGCCCGCACACTCGCCCCGCTCCTGGGATTTTTTCGGGGGTCTCGTTCCTTCTTTTCCCCGCACCCATAACTTTTGCAGCATTCCTGCACTCCTAGGCGGAGTTCAGCCGGAGGGGAGGGTTTCCCGTGCATGCTCTGCGGGGATCGTTTCCCCGGAGCCGGGAGATGCCCTGATTTACCTGCAGGATCTGGAGGGTTGGACCCCGAATGAATAAACATCCTGAAATCACAGGGCCCCGGGATAGGGTCTTCCAGGCTCGTGTACCTGGGCTCTTGCGGGGCGGATGCCGGGTCCAAAAGCGTGGGGCCCTGACTCTCTGCTCCCCCATCCTCCGCGGAACCCGTTGCCACCCCCCCCAGCCCCCCAGCGAGTCCTCTTCCTGACCCGAGGAGTCCACCGGCGCCTGGGAACCGGCGCGAGGGTCACCCGGGCGGTGAGGACTCACTTAAGGACAATTAACGAGACCGATGGAGGGCGATTTGGCTGCAGGGCTCGGGGCGGTCTCGAACCGGTGTCCGTGGGCGTTGGACCAGCTCCTCCGCGGCGCGCGGGAGGGCGCCCCCAGTCTGGCGCAGCCCCGGGGCGCTCGGGCCGGCCGCCTCGCGGCCCGTGACACCGGCGTGTCTCCCCCGCAGGTGAACGAAGTCTGCTCCCCCACCAAGCCCGCGGCGCCCTTCTCCCCCGAGAGCTGGTACCGGAAGGCGTACGAGGAGTCGCGCGCCGGGAGCCGGCCCGCCCCCGAGGGCGCGGGCTCGGCGCTCGGCTCGTCGGGGACCCCGTCCCCGGGCTCGGGCACCTCGTCCCCCAGCTCCTTCACGGGCTCCCCGGGCCCCGCCTCCCCGGGCATCGGCACCAGCTCGCCGGGCTCCCTGGGCGGCTCGCCCGGCTTCGGCACCGGCTCCCCGGGCTCGGGCAGCGGCGGCGGCTCCTCCCCCGGCTCGGACCGCGGCGTCTGGTGCGAGAACTGCAACGCCCGCCTGGTGGAGCTGAAGAGGCAGGCTCTGAAGCTGCTGCTCCCGGGGCCCTTCCCCGGCAAGGTGAGCGCCGCGGCGGGGGCGGGGCGCAGCGGGGGGGGGGCCCCGGGGCGGGCGCGGCCGAGGCCTCCGACGGCAGCTGTCCAGCCTGCAGCGCCCGCGCGCCCGCCGCTCCGCGAGGAGCGCCGGCGCGTCGGGGGCCGCTCCGCACCCCGGGGGCCCGGCGCGCGGGGCGGCCGCACGTGTCTTCCTCTGCCGGGCCGCCCCGGGGCAGGAGAGGCGGCCCCCGGGCTGACCAAGCCCCCGTGGCTGCAGGCCTCGCCGTCCATGGGGCAGTGCCCCCAGGTGTTCCGTCCTGCTGCCCCCTCCCGTCCCCCTCTGCGGGCCATTCATGAGATTTCCTCCCCACCCGCACCTCCACCTGGGATCCTTTACAAAAATGGTCGTGTGAGCCGTCAAAGCGAGCTGATGCTTGGGAGTTGGCGTTTCCTGTTGCCTACTGGTGGCCCTTCCTCCCCAGGGTTCCAGAAACAGAAACGCACACTCGAAAGCCGGCATTCCTTGCGTTCTGTGTCTAACTGGGGAAGCCTGAGAGGTGGTAGCTCCTGGGAGCAGTGGCTCCTGCGCTGAGCGCGTTGCTTCCTCCATAGCAACCCTGCTCGCGGTGTGGGACTGGCCGGAGCTCCCCGAGGGTAACACAATGCGATTGTATTTGCGCTGTTGGGTCCAAGTACTATCAAACGATAATATTTACTCTTCCACTTCAAAGAGTTTTGATCAGTGGTTACAGAGCAATAGCAAGAAAACCGAGTGGATTGCTTTGGAGGTTTCTGACACTTGGTTCAACGGCATTTTCTGGTTTGTATTTCTGGGACTTTTGAAATGAAATGTTGTGATTTCGAGAAGCGGGGTTCAGGAATAACTGCATCTGTTCGCCTCGTCTGCTTATCCAAACACACACGATGTGTTCATATGCAAGGGGTTAAATTAAACAAATACCCACAGACGTCGTTAAATTTGAAATGGGGAAAATTGCCACCGGGAGAATTGGTTTTATGAATGCAGAGCTTATCTCAAGAATAATTAACTCGTGGGTTGTTGTCAGTGTGCCATTTTTGTAGTGTGATAATAAATTTGCCATGACATCCCACGAATAAATCTCAGGGAATCAAAAAGCTTATTTCGCCCTTGCTTGCTAGACCCTCTGAGTTAACACCGTTCCTTCACTCACAGATTTATTTGCTCCTTTGATCATTCATTGGCATTCACTGATTTTCTACCCCAATCAAGGAAATGTATCTGGCATAGGAATGAAAATAACAGGTACACACGGTCCTTGTCCACAGAGAGCTTATATTTATTTGAATAGAGAACACAGACATTAACCACAAAATGCACAGTTCTTAATTTATTCTCAATTGTGGAGAGAGTGTAGGGTCCAGAGTTGGACCATCTGATAAAGATGTGAAGAACCTTGGTTATTAAAGATAAAACAACTGATATTGCAGTCCTAATCAGTTGCAGCCTCCCAAATTATTTCAGAATCTTTTTGAGGACCTGTTCTTATAACAGGTTCTTTGTGTTGCTGAGTGCTGCTTATGTGCAAAGGTAAATCCAAATGCAGGAGAGGAAGGAACATATACAGGAAGAAGAAGCAAATGTGGAAACTCCTATGCCTCCATCATGCATTATGGTGTCAGGTAGCAAACCAGAATTTTGGTTTTGTTGAAGCAGCTTGGAGAATTCCTTCACATTGTTATAGGAGGCAGCTCACTATATTATTTTCCGTTTTATTTCCGTGATGAAATAAGAGTGACATTGGGAAACTGACTGCAGTGTTAGAGTGAGGTGATGGCTCCCAAAGCAGCATTGGATCCGCTGAACCTCGACACTCCGCGGTGACTTACAGTGATCCAAGGACATCTAGAGAGAACTGTCAGTCACGCAGACAGTCGCAGGGGATCACTTTAAGTATACACATGAGTATCACACAGTGCCACGGTTGCCTGAGTGAAGCAGCACAATGAAGCGTGGTACAAGATTTAGCCAGGTATAGGAGTGCTTTGCACTAGCTCATGGTTAGAAATGAGATTTGGGGCCTCAATTTCAACTATAAATTTTCTGCATGTCTTTGAGAATAATTTGGGGGTGTGTGTGTGTGTGTGTTTGTGTGCACGTGCGCACGCAAGTGAGCATATACCATGTTTTAAGCATTTGTCCTCTGCAATTAGGTACAATTTCCACTACATCTTTAATGTTTGCCACATTTTAACCAAACAATTGCCATGTTCTCTGGTTTACCATGGATGGAGGTCCATATAACTTAGAGATAAGACCTTTCTTCTTCCCAGTCAGATTTATGAACAAACTGTGGATCTCTTTAGCCCTTAGGCACAGAAGGAGTTAAATTTCTTTAGAACAAGAGATGCCATTGTGACTCCAACATGCAGTTCACCCTGGAGAGTAAGAGTCTGGAAGATAAAGACGTGTTTCTGAGGGGTAGGTAGCAAAAATCGTCTTTGTAATTTGCTTAAGATGCTAAACTGCATTTGGAGAATATTTACTTAAACAGTATATTAAATTCTATTAGGTGGTATTAAAAGTTGCCTAGGTAGGTATTTAAAAATCAAAAGCAGAATAGCACATCCGGGAACCTTATAATTTTAGGCTGGATTTGGTTTTAGTTTTATCTCCACCATTGATTTATTTTGTGGCACTGAGTAAATTGGTTTTCCTCTCTGTTTTTAACTTTCCAATTCATATGCTAAGGAAAAAAATTCAAACTGTTAAAATGTTATAAAAAATTACCTACGGTAAGGTTTAAAAGTGCTTCCATTCTTTAGAGAAAGATATGAGAATTGGTGATTATTAATCAGCTAAGATTCTGTGAGATTTGTGCTTTACAGAATTCAGTTTTTCGTATAAAACATTATCCATGTCAGTTTCTAATTTCATCAGTACATTACCCTAAAATCATACTGCTGTATTAGTTCTCACACTGCCCCCATTGGTAGGTAGCAAGCCCTATTAACTTCCTCAGTTTTGTCTTTGGGACAGTGGTTTAAGGACCGGAGACTAAGAGCGGGAGGTCTTACCCATGCAGGGGTGTCTGGATGATCCGGGGAGTTAGTGGTTGGCTCTGGTGGCTTGAGAGAAACCACCCAATTCTGAGCACTCTTGGTAGTCATGTGGTCCTGGAGTATAGGGCTTCGTGGCAGAAGGTGACATGACTTGGATATAACTGGGTAACTGGGTGGTGATTGTGTTGGCTGAGGCAGGAAACCGGGAGACACAGAACTGACTGGAGCTTGGAGGGAAGGATGATGATGGGTTTGACTTTCTATCCGGTGAGTTTGAGTTTTCTGGAAGGAGATGGAGAGTGGAGGCAGATTTAATAATAAAACAGTTTGTTGTTGCTATTTCAAGACTGGCACGCAGAAGTGACAACTGTGAGCTCACATAACTCTGTTACGAATGCTCTGGTTTCATCCTTTCCAACAACAACTTACCTGGGTGAGTGGAGATTTGTGCTTGGCAGCAGATTGTAAAACATTCGGATTGACTTTTATTACCTCAGTCAGTAAAAAAGTACTTACTGGGGTTATATCATTTCTCTTCTGGTGCTGGTGAGTGGAAGTGGTCAGATGAAAGAATGTGGATGTGTGAAGTGTTGGGATTTTAAGTGAGAACAGTCCTTTTGCCCATTTTTTTTGTAGTGCTCCAGTGTGTAAATATAAAACCATTTTATGTCCAGTGGCAAGAGTGTCTTTCCTGTTTTATAGACAGTCAAGGCACCGAGCCAGAAATAGAGGCCAAGGAATGAATCTCCCATTTTGGGGCTAGCCTAGATCATTCTGATATCTTTGACAGAACTTTTGAATTGACTGGGTAAGTCGTACGAAACATCAGCCCAGAGAAATTCCCTGGAGTAAGCAGAAATGCTCCAGGTTGGCCAAAGGTTATCAGACATCTGTTCATTTCCATATCGATAAAAGAAAATCTTCTTTTATGTAAAAAAAGGTCCAGAACTATGTTCCTATCTGATTTTTTCTCAGTCACATATTCTGAGTCCATTTATGCCCCAGAAGTATCAGAAAGATTAGCCAGACATACTGAGAAGAGTGGCCAGGAATCACAGAGATGAAAGAAAGGAATGTGTTGGAGGGTTAAAAACACCAAACGTGGGCTCTAAATAGCCAGAGCCGAGTAAGTCTAGACTTGGGGAGATATATATATATATATATATATATTTCCCCACATACATATTTTTGTATTTTGCCAACTCCAAAAGAAGGTTATTAAAAAACAGCTCTATTCAAAAGGTCCCCAAAGCCATCATAAAACATTTTATAAATACTTATTATGAGGGAATTTTAGCTAAAGTCTCTTTCTCCTAAGGACATGTGGCTATTTTCAAAAATACTTCATTTGAGTCTTTTTCATTTCAGAGGTATTTTAGATAAAGGAGCAGCTAGTAGATAAGATCGGTACGAAGAGTCCAGCAGCATATTAAAAATATTCTGAAACATTTTAGGAGTTTATAAAAACACTCCTAGTAGAGACATGTGAGCAGTAATCTCTTCTTTATAGCGTAGCAAGCTATGGAATAATGGCATTTCACTCTACCAGACTTTTAATTGTGAACCAACATGGTCAGTTTTTATAGTGACTTAATTCACTTTGCAAAAGTCCCTGGCCTGTAATAATTTCTTCCACATTCATTGTAGATAGGATTATTGCATTGGAAATGTGATTTTTAAATGGCTGAGGCTGGTAGTTTGTCAGCATTCAGAAGGATTAAGTCAATTAAGTTTAGGCAACGTCAGTTGCTCTTTGGTGTTATGTCACAGATTGTACCATTCATTAGCTAATGGTGGTGGTGGTAATAATAACGATGATAATAATTGGCTAATAATTATTGTCTTTATGTGCCAAGAACTGTACTAAGACACAGGTATGTGTACACACACACACACACACACACACAATCTCATACAGCAAAATGAAGATGAACATTAATTTTTTTCTTGACCCTGGAATTCCATGTGCTTGACGTGGTTAAGGTCACAAAAGGAAGCATGAAAAAAGCTGCAAGGAACTGAGAAACCGAAGTACACATTCCCCGAAGCCACTGAGGGCCACCATTCGTGTAACTGACGGAGAGAGAGACCCCTGCTTGAGAATGTTATCATCCTTTTTTTCTGGACTCACAGACAGTGATTCCACTTCTGGGGTGTAGGAGGTGGGGGGAAGCATATGGGACTGTCAAGTTCTGAGCTGAGTAATTTTCTTGGTTGGAATGTAATGGGGTGAGGGGTGGAGAAGGAACTTCCTCATATTTATATTCACTTGGTTGAGACACTGTTGTCAGCCCTTCCTGAACAGAAAACCCTGCCCGAGGGCCCTGTCCTGACCCTCTGAGAGGAAGAGCTTTTCAGCTGGACGTTTCAGTGTCACATCAGCAGGGCTGCCAGACTGTTCTTCTGTTTCATCCTTGAAAAGATGGCAAATTGGCTGGTGTCTGTGAGGGTCCCTGGTCTCTTTGCAGGAATATAAAACTAACTTCCTTTCTAACTATCTTGAGTCATAAGCTGTTCACAAGCATCTTTCCTTTCCCTTTTTTTAAAAAGCCTCCTTTGTGATGTCATTGTGGCGAAGGAGCACTGTTTAGAATGGGCTCCCAGTTGATCTTTCATACTTAGCATACAATAATCACAAATATTTTAAATACATTTGTATGGGTGAAAAAGGACTAGGAATACATCTGCATTTCTAAATTACTTTTGAAATATATATCAAAATATTGAATCTGTATCCGTCATCTGCTTATCATTGCCTTTGGAACTGCTCCAGAATCCATTTAAGAAAACTGGATTTTGAGTCCTTGTTAGAAAGGTGTTTGTCCACCGTATCCAGGTTTCAAAGAAATTCGTTTGTGTTTTCTTCCAGAATTCATATAATGTCCTTTTAAATGTTTAGAGCTCTGATCCACTGAGAGATCATTTTGGTGTAAAATGAAAGGTATAGGTGTATTTGATCTTCTTCCAGATGACTATCCGGTTGTTCCCAAACCCTTTATTGAAGTATCCCTCTTTCCCTCACTGACTTAAGATTCACTTTTTCCATAAACCGGTTGTATTTGGATCCGTTACTAGATCTTCTATTATATTCCACTTATCAGTCTCTTCATGTACCAATTCCCCACTATTTTACTTGTAGATGCTTTGCACCATATTTTAGTGTGAAGTAGGGCTAGTCCTCTCTCCCTCAAACAATGCCTTTCTTTTCTAAGAGTTTTCTTTCCTATTTTCCCATATGAACTTTAGAATCAACTTGCTTTACTCTAAAAAATTTTGTTTTTAGTTGGGACTGTGTTAAACTTCTCTGTTAACCTGGGGGAGTAGTTGTCATCTTTATGATACTGAGTCTTTCGCAAGAACATGGAATGCCTTTCCATTTGAACAACTCTACTTTTCAGCAATCGCTAAGGGTTTCCTCATATAGACTTTGCATATTAACTATTATTCTTAGTTATTATATCTTTTGTTGCTATTATAAGTGGAGTCTTCACCTCCATTATCTCTTCTAGTTGATAATTACATACGTGAAAGATACTGACTTACATTTTTTTTGAGTTGGGGTCTCACTCTGTCGCCCAGACTGGAGTGCAGTGGCCGCTCCCGGCCACCGCAGCCTCGACTTGCTAGGCTCCAGAGATCCTTCTGCCTCAGCCTTCCGAGTAGCCAGAATTACAGGCATGCGCTACCACGCCCGGCTGATTTTTTTATTTATTGTAGAGATGAGGTCTCGCTGCCTAGGCGGGTCTCGAACCCATGGGCTCAGGCAATCCACTCACCTTAGCCTCCCAAAGGCGCGGCATTACAGGCTGAGCCACCGAGCCTGGCTTCTGACTTACATATTAATGTTATATCTTTTTGTCTTATTAAATTATACCAATATTGTCATTGGTTTTTTTTCTTTTTTGAGTTGGAGTCTCACTCTGTCACTCAGGCTGAAGTGCGGTGAGTTTTTTAAAAATTGGTACAAGAGTGTGGATGTTATTGCCAATTACTGAGATGGAGAATACAGGTAGAGAAGGTTTTCGTTATTTTGAATCTGGTTTTCGAGGATGGCTGTGGATAATTAAATTGGTTTGGGCTCTCTAGAGCGTTAGGCATTATGGTCTAGGGGGCTCCCGTAGGGGCTGTAGTGTGGGTTCAGAGGTGGAGAGATGTAGGTCTGGGAGATGTCAGCGTGAAGAAGGTGGTGGAATCCACAGATGATACGAGCTCTCCACATATGTGCAGGGCGCCACAGTAGACAGCTGAGCATGGAGCTATGGAACCCATTGACATCAAAGGGACAGGTGGGCTGAGGAGCCTAGAAATAGGCCAAGACAGAGAAGATAGAAAGCAGGGAGGAAAAACTAGGAGAAGGTGGTATCCTGGAAACTGAAGGAGGAGTAAGCTTCAGAGGGCAGGGATGATAATAGGTCTGATACTGGAGAGATCAAGGAGGTAAGGACTGAGGTTTCCATTGAATTGACAAGTAGGAGGTCAATGGGCATCACTGTTTGAAGAGTTTCTGGTGCCTTGGAGAAAGCAGCTGATGACAGTACGCCCAAGACGCAGAAGTGAGAACATCTCAGGTAGCATTTGAGTTGATGAGGACACTAAGTGGTTACAAGAGATCCTTTCTTTGAGGCTTTTATTACCTGCAAATAAAGGTTTGGAGTCAACAGACTGGGATGCAAAAAACAGGCTCCATTTCTTAGTGTGTGACTTTGGGCAAACCCCTTAGCCTCTCTGAATGAACCTGGTTATGCTCATCTGTATAATGGGAGTAATGACAGGAGCCCACCAGTGTGGTTGTGAGGATTCAGTGAGGTTGTGAGATCATATTCAACTGTCGCTTTCTGTTATGATCCTATGCTTTCCACTGGAAGTTGAATTTTGTGAAATGCTCCCCCCTCCCTCCCTCCCTTCTTTTGCCAGTGGTCTGACATCAAAACGGAGAAGCAGCAGTCAGAGAAAATGAAATCATTCACTGCATCTCTTTCTCTGTTTCTTTATCTCCAAGTGAACAAAGCATCTCATACTTATTTCCTCATTCAGAGGTGGCTCCACAGAAAGTTTGAGTGCTCAGTTGATGAAAATCGGGACTCCTTTGAGTTGAGGTGCCATGAATATGGATTGAGATTCTTTGTCACAGATGGAAATCCCTCCCTTAAGCCCTGCCCCTCTCAGAGGCCTCCAGGGAGCATTGCAGATGCAGCGTTTGGCGTTTGGGCTCTGGCCAGGGAAGGAGAGCAGGCTTCCTCCAGTGACTGCGCATGCGATGTGCAGATCTGAGCAGCACCAGGAATTTGGGCTTATCTGCCTTCCAATCCAGTTTTATCTTTCTCAGACAGTTTTCTTTGCAGTTATGGTTTGCTGATCCTATCGCATCGATTCCGACCAGACCCTGTGGGGAAGTCTGGAAATAGGGAAGTCGCCTCCCCCCACCCGCCCCAAGTAGTATTTCCTGCCGTCTCAGCTCTCTGGAGTTGACTTGGGAGGAGAGGGATCTTGTAAACTCTAATATAAAAGGAGGAGATATTCTGACTGCTGCTATAGAGGTTGGCATATCAGAAGGCTCAGAGGGTAGAGTAGGTCTTTTTGAAAGGCAGAGCTGTATCTCAATATACCCGAAATGTTACAGATGAGGTTACAGCTGAGGGCTGATTTTTATTCATCTTTTCCACTTATTGGAGTTTAAGCTCGATACTGTTGCTGACCACAAAAAGTTCTTGGAAGAGGTTTCAGCTCTCCACACAACATGAGTCTAAAATCTTTGGTGGTTCTTACCCAGAAAACTTCTTTTTGTTTATGTATTTTTGTTTGAAAGCATGAACTGCACATCATCAGTTATAATCTGCTTTCCCACCACAGGGGTGACAAATAAAAGCTTTGATTTGAATAATTCTTTATCTCAGCTGACTGATGTCTGAGATTTGTAATTGCTAATTCAGGAGTTTTTCCGAAGATAACATAGGAGCTTACAGAGCTTGAGCTTTTTCGGCAGTGTCATTCTATCTTTTAATTAGCAGTGATGAGCAACTATGCTTCCTCACGAAACACTATCATCTTATTTAGAGTGGCTGCTTTCTTTAGAGTTATAATCACCCCTCATCCGTCTAACTGGTGGTTTGATGCAGCAATGAGAGACTATGTATTAACTGATTAGAAGCCAACAATAACAACCACCACCCAAAGCTGTTGATCTAACCAAATGGTTTACAGAAAATAAGCAGTCAAATTCAGGCAAACAACTAGCAACGACCGTTGTTTAAGAAAAATAATCGGCTGCCTGGTTCAGTTGTGTGTCTTTCTGCAGAGCGAAGTCTTGGTCCTGAGCAGGCGACTGGATGTCTTCCCCGTGATCCCATGGCTGTGCACTGGAGCATCACCTGTCCTCTGCCAAGCCAGGGGTAGCTGGGAGGAGGATGGAAAGGAGATATGAGACGGAGGGGAGGAGAAGGAGGATGGATGAGAGAAAGGGTGAGAGAAACAAAGTAAAGGAGCGGTTGGCGTAAGCGTCAGGGGTTGTCTATAATCCCAGATATTTAGGCAAAAAAGAAATTCTGGGGATAGAGTTGTAATCCTGCTTCCAGCATGAATGAGCATTGTGAGTCTGAAAGAGTCACCTAGCTGGCCTGTGCCTTATTTCTCTTTGTAAATAAGAGCTTGGTAGTTGGTGGTCCCTAAACTTCTCCCAAGCCTGTGAGTCTCTGTGAAGCTGGAGCGAAGCCCCAGATGTTTATGGAGTCCATTCCTTGAGCCCAGATTCCACAGGGATGATTGACAAAGCCCCGATGGGTTTCTGGCTGAACTGAGAAGCTGAAGCTGCTCCATGGGCTGCCACGTTTATGGGGCTTCCCATCTGCCACTGACCGGGGTGACCTCCTTGTTTGTCCAACCAAACAAAGGTACTGGGAGCGCTGTTGTCATTGATGTTTCTGCCTTTGGAATTTGGATCATAAACTGACCAACAAGGTTCTTCCTGTCTCTTAATAAAGCTGTTTGCTTCACTGTCTTCTGTTTGTAAACAGAAATAAACTTAGACAAACCAGAAGACAATTGATTTTTGTTAAGGAGTGTTTGAGGAAAAGTTCTGCCTTAGATATAAAGACTGCTGTGATAGTTTTACATCTAAACTGTCTGTCATGTTCATTAGGATTTAGAAATAACTCATGAGGAGTTCATCCTAATAAGGAAACGCCAGAACTCTGAACATTGTATTAATTATTCTTAACCAAAATTCTCCCATCTTAATTTTTTTCAAAACTGTTTTGCCCCCTTTGATTTATCTTTCTTTCTTCTGCTCTTTCAGATGTCTGGAAGGGCCATAATTGCTTAGGCTGGTATTTACATATCATATGCGCCTCCTTGGGTTTAATGAGCCTGTGGTGTTTGATGCTGGGGTCTGGAAAGGATGTATCAGGTAGCTGCCTGCTGAGTCAACAAGGCCCACGCAATTGTCATCAATTTTATTTTTCTCTTTTATCACTAACCTGGATTGCCTCTTTAAAATCTCTGCTTCCTGGGGGGACTGTTTCCCTGACTCTTATTTCAAATATAGTACTTTGAATTTGAGTCTAAACACAATTTGGGGAGTATGGATATTAAAAGCAGAACTTCATTTTGCTTTTACTAGCCCAGAGCACATTACGACTTTGGAGCAGATAGAGTTGAGAACAGGCTCGTTCTTCCACTGGGTTCTCTGCGCGTACTAGAGCATTCTGCAGCCAAGCACACCCAACTCCAACAAACCTTCCATATGGGTTTTTGTTGACTATGTCCTCAGACACTGTGTTCTTTATTTCTCCTATGCTTTGCCCCTAAATTTGTCCATACAGTCAGTTCTGACATTTCCAAGAAGGAGACCTTTTTTTCTTGCAGATAGTTTCTGAATCACAGAGAAGACTTTCTAATGGGCCGTGTGTGTGTGTGTGTGTGTGTGTGTGTGTGTGTGTGTGTGCGAGCGCACGCGTGCACTTTGTGGAGGCCCCGAAGGCAGTGTACAAGTTGGTGACATGGTAGACATCCTGTCCTAGGTTTCAGACATTGTTAGGCTGAAGCATTTATTGGAGGTCAAGGCAGCCTATAAAGGGGGATGCATAATTAAAAGGACTTTCAGCATAGGAGGCTGGTGAGCGGTCCCAGCAAGCTGAGGGCAGAGGAAACAGTTGGCAGCTGCTTGTCTGTCCGTGATGACTTTACGAGCATTTTTTGCAGCCAGGGTGGTAAATGCCATACAAAGGCACAGTTTTTAATATGCCTAATCAGGCATTCTGCTTCCTGTGTGAGGCATCCTCATGGGAGAAGGAAGTTGCTGGGTTGTGAGCTTTTCATGGCAGTGGTTTGTGCTAATTTACCTTTTTTATAGAGTGCTCGTAGTTATGAGTGATTCTCCATAATGTCCCTTTATGGTGGTCAGGAAGGAGACAACAGAATGATGAAGAAGTTTAGGAGGCTTGCCCAGGGTCACCCAGAAAACCTTTGGCTTCTGAATGTTCATCAAGGGTTTCTTAGAATTTTTTTATGCAGCCATTTTGCCCATGAGAGTCTCTTTCTTGACTCTGAACCCCGTGACCGTAGTTCATGATCCTGTCTTACTCATGTTTTGTTTGGTTGCCTGTGCACCTCGTAGACAGTAATTGTTTTTTGAATACATGAATTCTCTAAGGATTTCTAGCCGTTTGAGAAAACCCTGTCAAAACTCCTGTACACTTGCTGTCTAATGAAAACATCACCAGGGTGGAGAAGGGATGTTGGTGATGTGTGGAGAGGTGGGAAGTGGTGCCTGGGTTGGTTCTGGGAAGTGGCATGGTGCCATCCCGCCGACATGGCCTCCTGTTCTCTAGAACAGAGTGACATTCACAGGGAACAGGAGTGAGAGCAGCCCCTTTGCCTCAGTGGACCTTAATCTAGGCATTTATGGGTTGGTTAGTTTGGGGGTCCTCACGTTTCTCATTAGCTGATATGTTCTTGTTTTTGCTCAGTCTATATAGAAGTGAATATAATGCCCTTATATTCACGTCTGCTTTTGCAGAATGAAGGAATGTGGGAATGCTCACTGGATGCTTATAGTGGGTCCCAGGTATTCCAGAGAGGAAAACATGTCATCAGAACTAAACTGAGAGAGCAAGTGTCTTAGTCTGTTTGGGCTGTTCTAACACAATAGTATGAACTGCATAACTTACAGACAACAGAAACATTGATTTCTCACAATTCTGGGTGCTGGGAATTCCAAGATCATGACACTGGCAGATTGGGTGTCTTGTGAGGGTCTGCTTTCTGGTTCTGGTGCCTTCTCTCTATGTCCTCCCACAGCGGAAGGGACTGGCTAGCTCTTCAGGGCTCCTGGCATAAGGGTGCTAATCCCAGTTATGACAGCTCAGTCTTCATGATCCAATTACTCCCCAAAGGTTCCACCTCCTAATACCATCACCTTAGGGAATTGGGGTTCAACTTACGAATTTTGGGAAACATAAGCACTCAGTCCACTGCAGCAAACATGAGGTCACTTATCCAGACACTGGCCTCTCAGACAGTGTTCATATTTGTTTTAATTCTTCTTTTTATCTAGTGATCGATTCTGCACTGCCTCCATTATCTGGCGAGATGGTAACACGTGATCACATCCCAGAGGAAGCAGGGTCTGAAATAAAGGAATCTCTCTCCCTTTAAAGATTACGGACTGCCTTAGAGTTTGATGTGGGAGAAGAAATGCAGTGGGCTGGTTTCGAGTCTTTCAGTGTAGAGTAGCAAGGAGGCAGGATGGTTTTTTTTCCCCAAAGACATTAATGAGGTCGTGCTAGTTCTGAAAAGAAGTGGAGTAGTGTACATTTAAGAACACCTGTTGATATCTTTTTAGTAGGATCATAAATGTATAAACCCTCTTTCAAACTTTTTTTTGAGAGACAGGATCTCGCTGTCACCCAGGCTGGAGTGCAGTGGCATGATCATGGCTCACTAAAACCTCAAATTCCTGGGCTCAAGTGATTCTCCTGCCTCAGCTTCCTAAGTAGCTAGAGGACTACAGGCATGTGACACAACGCCTGGCTAATTTTTTGTGTGCTTTTAAATTTTTTGTCGACTGGTCTTCCTGTGTTACCCAGGCTAGTCTTGAACTCCTGGCCTCAAGCAATCCTCCCACTTCAGCCTCCCAAAGTACTGAGATTACAGGTGTAAGCCATCACACCTGGCCTTTATAATTTTTACACAGGGCAGAAATCACTATCATATGTCAATTCAAATAATCACCATTAATTTTTAACATTGTACATCACCTGATTCCTGAGAACCTCAGAATATTCTTTTTAATCATTAGCATTTTATAATCATAGAACAATGGTGTTGAAGGAACCGTAGGAGGTTACCCAGCATTGCATTATACTTTTCTGGTTACGTGCATGGTACTTGCTCTAAGAGCCGTCAGGGTTTGAGTCTTTGTCTGCTATTCACCAGCTCTGGGAACTTAGAGAAGGGCTTCACCACTTTCTGCATCAATTTCCTCACTGGCACAGTGGTGTTAAGAATAACAACTGCTTCACAGCATGTTTTGTTTGGCACACTGTAGGCATTCACCAAATGTTAGTATCTAAACTCCCATTCCAAACTGCCATGTTATACAAAGGAAAAGTAAAACGTGTGGACGGTGGCCTCCTGGCTCCGGGGTTCATTCCACATAATTACCATTCAGTTCATTAATTTCTCATTTACTCATTATCCATCAGTCTGACCATCTCTCCACTCATCCACCTGTCCAGCATTTCTTTGGCCTTCATCGTAGATGGATGGGCATTAGACTTGGTGCTGGGGTTGTGAAGATAAGATTAAGACACAGTCTCTGCCCTCAAGTCTCTCCAGTCCTGAGTGAGTACAGAAGCAATGTGGTAAGCGCAGAGTTATGGGCACACGGGGAGTGGCTACCACAGCTTCCAGCCACTGTGCCATCACATCTCTTCCTTCTTTCTTACAGCATCCCTTTAAGGAATGTCATGGCTGGGTATGGAGTGGGAAGGGATGTCTTTCTACAAGGGGTGACAGTAGAGACTCATCCAGACAGGAATTAGTGAGGGGAGGCTGAGGAAGAGGAGGAATCTCAAGACCAGAGACCAGAAACAGCCTCAAGGGTTTGCAGGGACTCTAAGGAATGCAGTCCTGGCAGCCACAAAGTGTCTGAAGAGGATGGCCTGCCACATTGCCTTCGCAAAAAGTTAAATGACAATGTGAGATTTATACATCAGTTTTAACAAACGATGATGCCCTGTAATACATTAAGATGGCAGTATGATACTGATATTCATGGTAGTCTTATTTACAATAGCCAAAAGGTGGAAGCCACGCAAGTGTCCATGGATAGATGAATGACTAAACAAATGTGGTATATCCCTGCAGTGGAATATTATTCAGCCTTAAAAAGGAAAGAAATGCTGACACATACTACCACATGGATGAGTCTTGAGGACATCATACTAAGAGAAGTAAGCCAGTTACAAAAAAAAAAAACCCACTGTATGATTGTACTTATACGAGTACCTAGTAATCACCTCATAGAGACAGAATGTAGAATGGTGGCTACCAAAAATTTGAGCAGATGAAAAAAGTTCTGGATGTGGAGGGTGTTGGTTGTCACACAATGATGGGATTGCTCAGAATGCACTGAAAAATGGTTAAAATGATACATGTTGTGTTATTTTACCACACTCACACACACAAATAGCAGTGCAAGTTGTATTGCAAAACAGAGTTTGTTCCAAGGGAAGAGATATCCCTGTGGCCGGCCTGGTCATCCAGTTGAATGGCTCGTGTAGGGTAATTGTGGAAACATTTATTGCTCTGACCACCAAGTACTTCTAAGCACACCGTGAGCCATAGCACATGCGACTCTCATAGCCATGCTATGAGGTGGACACTGCTACTGCCCCACTTCGCTGGTGAGGAAACTCAGCAAACTTAGGTGCCTGGGCCAGGATCCTGCCTGGAAACGTGGGCAGGGGAGGATGTGGTCCCTACACTCAAGCTTTTGTATTCACAGCTGCACAACCCTTCGCACCCCCTCTGCTGTGCTGCCTCCCTGTGGGCCTCACCGCAGTCCCTCAGAGGGAAAGGGGAAGATATTTCAGAAATGGAGTTTAGAGGGTTGTATGAATTCCTCCACCCTTTCTCTTCTTAATTTTATTTATTTTTAACACACACACACACACACACACACACACACACACACACATACACACACACACACACACACACACACACACGCATATACATATATATTTTTTAAGAGCCAGAGACACACTCTGTTGCCCAGGTTGGAGTACAGTGGTATAATTATAGCTCACTGTAGCTTTGAACCCTGTGCTCAAGTGATCCTCCCGCCCCAGCCTCCCAAGTAGCTAGGACAATAGGTATGTGCCATCATACCCGGCTAACTTTTTTATTTTTTTTGAGTTGGAGTCTCACTCTGTCGCCCAGGCTGGAGTGCAGTGGCCGCTGCTGCACAGTACCCCACCTGCTGGGCTCCGGCGATCCTTCTGCCTCAGCCTTCCAAGTAGCGGGAATTACAGGCATGCGCTACCATGCCCGGCTGATTTTTTGGTTTATTGTAGAGATGAGGTCTCGCTGCCCAGATGGGTCTCGAACCCGCGGGCTCAGGCAATCCACTCACCTCAGCCTCCCAAAGGCGCGGGATTACAGGCTGAGCCACCGAGCCCGGCTTCGGCTAACTTTTTAATTGTTTATTTTGTAGCGACAAGGTCTCACTATGTTGTTCAGACTGGTCCTGAACTCCTTGTCTTAAGTGATCCTCCTGCCTCAGCCTCCCAAAGCACTGGGATAACAGGCATGAGTCACTGTGCCTGACCTCTTTTTTCTCTTATTTCCACTGATCTTCTGAGACGAGGGCTGGCTATGGCCGAGAGTCCATCAGCAACTCCCTCTGCATGTGCTGTGGGATGGTGTGTGTCACAGGCCAGACTCACGTTGTTCCGTTCTGCAGATCTCATTGCAAGGTGACTGTTGCATTTTTGCCTGTAATCGTTCAAAAAAGTTGTGCCCGGGCAGTCATCATCACCGAGTAAACACATTAAACCAGCAGACCAGTCTTTGTGAGAGCAGTACATTAAGTGATTCCCTGCATAATAGTTATTAATATATTACTAAAATTACATTGCACATTTTGCAGTTATCTCCAAAAACATGATTTATTAGCTCTTGGGTGCTTGACAGCAATATGCTCCACGGAAACATAACTCTTCTAAATTTGCCCACACATTTTGTGTGTATGACTTTTTTGGAGTTAGACCAAATAGACTCTTGAAAGATCTGCACACTAACACCACCTTGTATTTCTATAACTACTTTCTTTAGGTCACTGCGCTGGGCCATTGCTACTTTTCCCTCATCTTTCTCCTAGCCCCCCTTGATGTCTGAACTCATTTAATAGACGAAAGAAAGAGAAGGACGGAGGGGCCAAGAAATCTTCTCTTTCTCATCCAGTGACTATTTATACAGTACCTCCTCTGGGCCACTTTTCTAGGCCCCGGACCCTCGATCAGTGTCACCAGTGAGCTCAGGTCAGCGCTGAAGACTCCTGCCTTTCTTTTGGCTTTATTCCTCCTAGCCTTTTTTTGGCAGAAAGGTCCTTCTGAGCATGTAGGATTTCAGGGGTTGTTGAAATGCATTCCTTTTAATAGGTGTCTGATGCTTTCCAGGTCAAGGAAGGGAGTTTTATCATAGCGGAACATACCTAAGGTCTCTGCCCACAGATGAAGTGCCACGGTTGTCAGTACACAAAGCCCCCAAGCTTTTCTTGCAAAGGGCTCCTTCAAACCACTTTCGTGGACTGTGGCTAATTGGGGGCCCATTGCCAATTTCTTGCTGCCTTTCGTGGTTGAGACTTCCACAAGGGTGAGAAGCTAGAACAGTGGCTTTTGTCTTAAGCAGGGCCATTAGATGGTACAGTAACTGCTTTCAGATGAGACTGATGTGGCCCAGATTCAGAATCTTGACCCAGAGGTGAAAGGCTACATATTCCATTACCACCCTGCGCCAATCTGCCTCCAGACTCCAGTGCATTTCAGTAGAGAAAGGAAGGAGGATAGGGTGACATACACACGAGATAGCAGCTAGAAATAGGCATGGGGAAAGCTAAGAATGGAGCTTCCATTTATAGAGATGCTTTTGTAAGGTACATTACCCATGTTCACATTAATACAAAAATATCAATGATGTAATCATGTATTCCTGGAATACAGGCCGTGTACAGCTAAATCTACGAACATATTATATGTGAACATATATAGTGAAGTTATGTATAAATTACAGAGTGCTAGGTTCAGGGCCATTTTTGTCTTGCCCTGCTGTAATTCTGAGAAAGGATAAAATCTCTGCTACATAGTTTAGCTCCACCAAAAATGAGTGCAGGTCTGAAGCAAGAATCTCAGCAGGTTAAAATGCACTTCCTTTCCAGGTTCAGGGTCCCATATCCAGCCTCTGTCACTTTGGGAGGCTGACGGGGTCGGTCACCTGTGCTGTGAACATGGTTATGCTGGATTATTCAGGTAAGGGGGTGACATGAACTCAGAGGATCACAACAGGGAACTTGGAAGGGGGAAAGTAAATACAAGGCCAGGTTGCCTGTTTATTTTGAGGTATCAGATGGCTCTCCCCACACATGCCAGCTAAGGGCAAATTTCTGTTTAGCCAAGATTTTTTGAGATACTGTCAAGTCCATTTTTTTTAAGCAAGTACAAAAAAATTAGGAGATACAGTTTCGTGGTAAGGTGCAGAAAGTCAGAGTTCAGCCATGATCCGAGTGCTGAGGTCTCTTTTATTGTATTAATATTTACTCAAAAGCCTCTTTTGTTTGTTTCATTTCTCATTCCTGTCCAGAGTTCAAAGAAAACAGCCACATGCTTTATTGAAAGGAGGTGAAATTTTATTCTGAGAAATTTGACTTGAATGAGTATTCCCTGGGAGACATTGGCATTTTTTTTTCCCAAACAATATTTGGGGAGAAATAGTGTCCAATCTGTGAAGGTCATACTGGGATTTACTCGTCAGTGGAATGTTGTGTTCCCTGGAAGGGACCAGCGAAGTTCAGGAAAGTTTCATCCATTGGGTCTATCACGGACTGATTTCTTTCTCTTTCTGCTTCCCAGATGCCCTTGGTAGTTGCACTCTTGATAACCAGCCTGGAGTTAGAGGGATTGGCTGAAGGCCCTGATAACTGCTAGAACATGCCATGTGTTAGCTACTCCCCCCCAAGACGCCAGAGAGGCATGGGAAACCAGTTCAGCTCTATCATGCCCAGGCTAAAGGCTTCTGGGACACCCAGTGGGTCAACTCCTCCTATTGGCTGTGCCTTCATCTATATTCGAAGGAATATGGCTCATAGGATGGGCTGGCAGTTGATGGGGCCTCTGACTTTCAGATGAGTCTTTTGGGGACTTTTTTAGGTCGTGTTTGCTTCTGATATAACCAGAAACATCTAACATCTTCTGATACTTTCGTGGGTAGGTGGTTTGCACAGATAGCCTCAGCCAACTGTCTACCATAACCTCTTTAAGCATAGACACACAGGGGTGTGGGTATTCCCCCTATTTTTAAAAAAGACAATCTTGTCTTTATTGATCTAAAATTCCCTCTAGGATAACACTGTCTTTTAATAAGAGTGTTGCCAAGTAACTCTATTTATTTATTTTTTCATTTCATATTTTATATCACAAAGGAAACCCTATTTAGAGGATTTTGTTTTGGAGTGGATGGATTGTGGGGCGTCAAACTTATGGAGAAACTGGACTACGGTGGGGGCGTTTACCATGACAGTGCAAATGGGTCACGCTGATGAATGGCCCATGTGAGCAAGCCCATGAAGCAAATTGCAGGAGACAGGGTGACTTCCCAGCATCCTTGGCTCTCTGTGTGAATGAAGTCTCTGTGGAGCCATTATTTACCTCACTATACATGAAATGAAGGGGTAGGATTCATTGCCTTTTGGTTTTGATTTTACTTGTCTTGGTGTGTATGTGTGTGTTTCCCCCTTGCCTTCTGGTGATGAATAATGGTGATGGCAGTTTAGGCCTGTTTCTGATTAGTATAATGGCCCTTCCAGTGAGACTAGGAGAAAAATGCTGTCCTGAACCTCTGGACCTGGTTTTTCCTATCACAAGTTTAATTGCCTCACGTCCTATGTTTTTTTAGCTGAGAAAATGAAAGACTTGGTCTGGCATGATTACAGGTAAAGCGGTTACATTAAGAGTCGGTACTGGGCTGGACTAGGATCACCTTCCATCTAGGAAAGAGAAATCCAAAGATACAGGACGAGGCCGGGTTGTGCAGGCAAGTGGAGCTATCTTTGGCAGTGAGACTGTGATGTTTCTGGGCAGAGATATTTTGTCCCTGAGGAGAGTATCACATCACAGAGGTCAAATCTCAATCTCACTGCTTTGTTACAGGAAAAAGACCTGGACATCAAAATGATTTCTAGGCCTTGAGCCACTTATTCAAGCAATTCTAGCCACATTCAGGAAAGGTTTAGAGCATGTACTGTACTGGATGTTCAGAACTTTCAAGCACAACCAAATAACTGAGCTGTTAACATGGGTTTGGGGCTGCATTTTTTTTTTTTTTTTGAGTTGGAGTCTCACTCCGTCACCTAGGCTGGGATACAGTCAACCTGCTGGGCTTCGGCGATCCTTCCACCTCAGCCTTCCAAGTTGCCGGAACTGCAGGCGCATGCTACCAGGCCTGGCTAATTTTTTTGATTTATTGTAGAGACAAGGTCTTGCCAACTTGCCTGGGCACTCTCGAACCGGCTCAGGCAATCCACTCACCTCAGCCTCCCAAAGTGCTGGGATTACAGGCTAAGCCACCAAGCCCAGCCTGGGCTGCATTTTAAAGTAAGAGGAACAATGTCCTTAAGGCTTTGGTTTTTGTCCAAGTCCTATTTTTCTTAGTCCTTTCAGTGATCAACTTCTATGGCTATTCCTTTAGTTAGAGGTTTCTTTGTGGTCTTTATTCTAAGTTTTCTCTTTTTTAATTGTAGTAAAATATTTATAACGTAAGATTTAATATCCATTGTCCATTATGATGATGATGGTTTTTGAGATGGAGTCTCACTCTGTCACCCAGACTGGAGTGCAGGCATGATCATGGCTCATCACAGTCTTGACCTTGGGGGCTCAGGCAATCCTTCTTTCTTTTTTTTTTTTTTGAGTTGGAGTCTCACTCTGTCACCCAGACTGGAGTGCAATGGCCGTTCCTGGCCACCGCAGCCTTGACTTGATGGGCTCCGGCGATCCTTCCGCCTCAGCCTTCCAAGTAGCTGGAACTACAGGCGTGCGCTACCACACCCGGCTAATTTTTTTGATTTATTGTAGACACGAGGTCTCACCAAGTTGCCCAGGTGGGTCTCGAACCCGCGGGCTCAGGCAATTCACTCACCTCAGCCTCCCAAAGCACGGGATTACAGGCTGAGCCACCCAGCCCCGCTTCAGGCGATCCTTCCACCTCAGCCTTCCAAGTAGCTGGGACTACAGGAGTACGTCACCATGCCCATCTAATTTTTTGACCTTGAGAAAAGGTCTCGCTAATGTTGGGCAGGCTGGTCTCAAACTCCTGGGTCAGGCAGTCTTCCTGCCTTGGCCTCCCAAAATGCTAGGGTTACAGGCATGAGCCACTGTGCCTGGTCAAAATGTACCATTGTATCCATTTTTAAATGTATGATTAAGTGGCTGTAAGGACATTCATGTCATTGTGCAGCCATAGCCACCCTCCATCTCCAGAACTTTCTCACCATCTCAAACTGAAATGTGTTATGTGTTAAACAATGATGTTTGTTACTAAAAGTGCTTAATCATCACTTTTGTGATGTTTAACCTCTTTACCCTGATAGTCCCTCTCCTTTCTTGCTCCTTTTCTAGTAGTTTCCAGCAAATAGATCACCTGGATAAGATTACCCCTGCCTTTATGAGAGCAGCCATTAGCTCTATTAGCTCCTACTTCCCCCTCCCTACTCTAAGGTATTTTAAATTAAATAGGGTTTGAATCACTCCTGAGAATGCTTTAACGAGAAAGGCCCAAATGACCTCATTGGGTCATTCATTCACTTATTCATGTATCAAACATCTACTCAGCTCCACACGTGTGCCACTCTCTCTGTGTTGTATACAACAGTTTCAAAGGCAAAGGAGACCCTGACCTCGGTTTCGAGGCTAGTAGGGAAGACAAGCATGTAAACGAGCAAACAAGTCTCAAGCCGTCACAGAGACTGCGGTGCCAGTGTGCGTGGTTAGTATGGGGGCAGTTGAGGTGGTGTCAGAAAGACCAGGGGTGGAGCCTTCATCTGAGCCACAAAGACAAGCAGGTGTTTGCTTTGACACAGGGGGCGGGCAGGGTGTTCTAGAGAATTGCAGCTGCAGGAGGGAGGCAGTGATGCGTGAAGCACCTGGAGCCTGGCCTGTGCTGCTTTTCAGCGAGGGCCAGGATGGAGGGTGACAAGAGGACACGGAGCCCAACCAGCCTGGTCAAGGACCCGCCTGTATCCTGATGAAGAATTTTAATCAGGAGACCAGATCAGCATGCCAGGATCTGTGCCACAGCCAGCAGAAGAGTTGGAAGGCGGCAAGATCACAGCTGGAGAGAGACTAGAGTCTATTGTGGGACTTTTAAATAATATCTTGCTTTTTAAACATTGTTTTGAGTTGGAGTCTCACTCTGTCATCCCAGCTGGAGTGCAGTGGCATGATCACGGCTACCAAAGCCTCGACCTACTGGGCTCAGGCGATCCTTCCGCCTCAGCCTTCCAAGTAGCTGGGACTACAGGCGTGTGCCATCACGCCCGACTGGGAGTATCTTGCTTTTTAGACATTTGGTTTAGGCCAGGCATGGTGACTCACGCCTGTAATCCCAGCACTTTGGGAGGCTGAGGAGGGAGGATCACTTGAGGGCAGTAGTTGATTCAAGGCTGTATTGAGTTGAGCTAAGGTTGTGCCACCGTACTTCAGTCTGGGTGACAGAGTGAGACCCTATCTCTAATGACCAAAAAAACACAACACTTGACTTCACTGAAACTTTTGTTTTTCTGTGAAATATTTTGAGGATGTCACATCCTTCCCATTTCTAAGTGTGCGAGGGACTCATGTATGTCTCTTTCTCCTTGGGGAGACCGTTCAACTCTAGTTCCTGGAGGTAGCAGAGAGGTGTGGTTGAGGAAGGGCCATGGCGTCGGGTGAATCTGGATTTTGATTCTGGTTCTCCCCTTAAATAGTGCTGTGTTTTGTGCAGTTTATTTAACTCCGCCCTTGCCTCAGCTTCCACATCTGTAGAGTGGGGAGAGGAGTTGTGTGTCACCTTTGTACCTTAATCTTCCTCTCAGGGTTGTAGACAAGATCCAGTGAAATAATCCTGGCCAAAATACTTAGCATGAGTAAGTACTCAATATCTGCTGGCGGTCATTGGCAGTTTTTGCTTCCTAAACGAACTTTTACTAAATGCGACCCAGTCAGTGCTCTAAGAGAGGGGATTTGTCATCACTTAAAAAAAATGTTGCCATCTGCTCATGCGGTCCAGAGTACTGTGTTAATTTTTCTGCCTGTGGTAGATGTGCAGTGCATGGGCCAGTGGTTACCATGGAAATGGCAAGAGAGGGAGAGACAGAAAGAAGCCAAGTCACAGAAATGTTCACACACTTGTTCGTGACCAGGGCAGGATTTGGGGTCCTTCTGGAGTCATTGCTATTGCTGCCGGATTCTTATTCTCTATTGTAGGCAAGACAAGATGGGGTACACTCTACTCCCTCTCTCCCCCATCCCAGCCTGTGGCAGACCCTGTCAGACATTGAGAGGTCTGAGAGCTGCACAATGATTATGCCAGAAAGGAATTTGCCAAAGCCCTCAGCGATCTTTCTGCATTGAAGTTTCTTGTCTTTCTCTCTTTCACATACAAATGTTAGCCCCCCCTTTTCCCTTGAAATAACTTTTGTGCTGTTTAACCTCTTTACCCTGATTTTCCCCCTCCTTTCTTGCTCCTTTTCTAGTAGTTTCCAGCTAATGGATCACCTGGATAAGATTGCCCCTGTCTTTGTGAGAGCAGCAATTAGCTCTCACCCTGAGAAGGCGGTGTGTTCTGTTGCTTGGCAGCCTTGGTGGAGAGGATGGATTGGGTCTGCTTCTTTTCATTTGAAAGTAGGTTATCGATTAGCACGGATGCCAATTTACCGCATAGGCTCTTGCCAGCGCCTCTTGATCTCATTATGGTGTAAATTTTCAAGATTGTATCACATTAGCTCAGGAGAATTCAGGAGAGAAAAATGTAGTAGTAAGGTTAAAAAAAATAAAAAAAAGGAAAGAAAAGAGAAAGCTACCAGAAGACGAATATTTTTTCCATTTAGCCCAGGCAGAAATAAACATGGCCACACCTGACTGTGTTCTGAAAGAAACTGTGAGGTGTGTGTGTGTGATGAGCCAGGTTGGTTATGAGGTATGGGAAAACCTAGCAACAGGTCGTGAAATACTCTATGTTTTTGGTCTGTTCCTTTTAGGATTGGTTTTCTTGGAAAATCATGATTTTAGGGTAGAGGTCAGACATTGGGCATATTTGCTATGTCAAGATCCTTCTAGTCTCAGCTTTGTGAGGTAGAGGAAGAAGAGAGAGACACTGAGATGGCAGAGAAGGAGATGCCATCGTGGACTGGCTCATGCTATTTTTGTGGCCAGAAGTTTGTGTGCAGGCCTATTTGACAATTAGGAATCTAAAAAAATGGCTTTATTGAGATATATTGAAAGAGATATTTATCTTCTTGTAGCTTTCTCTTTAATTTTCTTTTTTTTCCTCTTTTCGTTTACGTGTCATAACATTCACCTGTTTTAAATTCAACGGGTTTGCATATGTCTTCAGAGTTTTGCAGCAGTCGTCATCATCTAATTTTAGAACATTTCTGTCACTCCACAATGAAATGTTGTGCCCATTATCAGTCACACCTGCCTCCCCTTCACCCCCAGCCTGGGGCACCACCCATCTGCTTTCTGTCTCTATAGCTTTTCCTGTTGAAGACGTTTCATATAAATGGAATCACACACTATGTGGTCTTTTTTATATGACTTCTTTTACTACTAAAATTTTTCAAGGTTTACCATATTGTAGCATGTATCCATACTTTCTTTCTTTCTATTGCCAGATCATATTCCATTGTGTAAATATGCCGTGTTGTATATCCATTCATCAACTGACAGCTATGCAGGTTTTTTCCAGTTCTTGGCTATTTATCAACAATGTTGCCGTGAACATTTGTGTATAAACCTTTGTGTGGATAGGTTTTCATCGCTCACGGGTAGATACCTAGGAGTGGAATTGCTAGTTGATATGGCAGTTCTATATTTGCCATCTGAGAAACTTCCAAGCTCTTTTCCAAAGTGACGATGCCATTTTGTCTTCCCACCAGCAATAGATGAGTATTCCTTGTTCCACGTCCTCACCAACAGTTGTGATTTCCCTCTTTTGGTTCTAGTGGATGTGAAGTGGTGTCACATTGTGGTTTTGATTCACATTTCACTAATGACCAGTGAGATTGAACGTATTTCCACGTGTTTATTGACCGTTCATATATTTTCTTTGGAAAAATATCTTTTCAAATCTTTTGTTCTTTTAAAATTAGGTTGTTTTTGTGGTTGTTATTGAATTGTGCAAATCTCTTGTATATTCTGGATATAAGTCCCTTACAGCTGTGTGATTAGCCAATATTTTCTCCTGGTCTGTGAGTTACCTTTTCACTTTCTTCTGTGATGTTGTTTGAAGCACAAAAGTTTCATGTTTGATGAGGTCCAATTTAACAGCTTTTCTTTTATTGCCATGCTTTTGGTGCTATATTTAAGAAACCATTGTCCGTCCCAAGGTCATGAAGATTTACTCCTATATTTTCTTCTAAAAGTTTTAGCTCTGATATTTAGGTTTATAATCTATTTTAAGGTTATTATTATTATTATTATTTTCGCAGTAAAAAATTTTCCCAGACTCATTCAAGTTTCAACAAGACATATTTAGAATGACCATTGTGGATTTTCTTTTCTTTCTTTTTTTTTTTTTGAGTTGGAGTCTCACTCTGTGGCCCAGACTGGAGTGCAGTGGCCGCTCCCGGCCACCGCAGCCTCGACCTGCTGGGCTCCGGCGATCCTTCCGCCTCAGCCTTCCGAGTAGCCGGAATTACAGGCACGCACTACCATGCCCGGCTGATTTTTTTATTTATTGTAGAGATGAGGTCTTGCCTGCCCAGGCGGGTCTCAAACCCGCGGGCTCAGGCAATCCACTCACCTCAGCCTCCCAAAGGCGCGGGATTGCAGGCTGAGCCACCGAGCCCAGCTTGTTCTTTATTTTCTAACAAAATGTATAGTGGCCATCACATGCTGGATAGAGTCAAGATTGCAAAGAGTGATGTAAGAGTTTGGCATGTAAACAGGCAGGATCCTGCCAAAATCTCTCACCCACCTTCTAAGGGTGGGAGAACTGTCACAGAAGCAAGCTGCAGGCGTGAGATGGACTCCAGGACCTTGGCACTAATCAGAAGAAAGCTTGACCTCTTCACTGGCATCAGAAGGGACAAAGCAAACAAGTCACCAGAGAAAGGCCTGGCAGCATGGCACAATTAAGTCATGATGGCACCAGGGCAATCTGCCAAGCAAGCTGTCAGAAGGGCAGACAGAGTGATTCAGTTTTTTGCTGGGGTTCTGTCATGTAGTTACTTGATAAAGCTGTCTTTCTGTTTTTGACCACATTCTTGGTTTCAGTGACTTTTCAATGCCCTAACCCCCATCCTTCTCCAAGAGACACAGGAGCTTTCTTAAGTATGCCTCTGGCTTTCCTCCAGATCGTCCAAGCTTCAGACATAACCTTTGGAGAAGTTGGGGGGGACGACAGAGAAGTGAGATGCTGGACTTATTTGGACCCAAATCCAAGACGAGTTGACAAGGTAGAAGTCAATGGATGGAATGACCTCACAGGATATTCTCTCAAATATCAGCACTAATCACAAGAGCAAATTGAGTGGTAGAGTGTCAGGATGAGCTTTAATACTTGGTAACTTGAGTCAGGCCAGGTCTCAAAACACATTAGGCATGTTGCCAGAAGCAGCTCAGCCCTATAGCAAATTGAGTGATAATGGAGAATGGATCCTGGGTTGACTTTAGGTGGTCTTGTCACCGAGACATGCATGTCTGTATCATCTGTGAACACAGGCGCACACTGTGCCTTCAGACTGTCTGGGAATGCTGGTTCATTTAATGTTCTTCCGTCCACTGGTTGATTTTAAAATCCTGAAAGAAAGTATTGAAAATTAAATGTATTCATCTCTCCTGCATAAAAAGAGGAGTCAAAGTTTAAAAATATGAGTTTATGCAACAAATGAAATATGGAGTGTCACTTCTCATCACAAAATAGTTTCTTTGTTGTTTATTTGCAGAGAGCAACTTCTCCTTGTGTGACTGAAATGAAATTTTCAGGAATACTTGTATTATGAACGGAGGTGCACCCAAACCTTCTATCTCCCAGAAAGCAGCGGCTGTGTAATGAGTGGTGGATTGTTTTTAGCCAATGAAGCTGCCTGATTGCTTCCTTTTAAGTCTGTGATGGTTGATAGAAGTTTATTCTCATTGTAGCATTTTGAGAACATATCTTGTTTGCACTGAAAAAGTCTGTCCAGAGCACTTAATTAGACATTTCTCTGGGTATTTGCAGTGCGGTACAATGGGAGACCAGGGGATTCCAGATTGGAATCCAAGATACTCAAATCCATAGTTAATTTTCAGAGCCAAATTTTTTATTGGTTCTCCGGGATTATGCTAATCATTCAGTTGAAATTTAATTCGACACGCATTTTTGAGATTCTGCTGTGTGCTAAAGTGGTGGAGATACTTAATGAAACATGGGCCCTGCCTTCAGAATAGCATGATGAGGAGAGAGTCTGGACAAAATCCGAAGATACAAGTTGTGTTGGGACTAAGTGGATCTAAATACCCTTTCTGAGGTTCTCATTACTCTCAAGGTCAGCTTTGTTTTCAGGCAACAAACACCGTGGTCTCTCTTTTCTCTCCACAAAGCCTGAAGGGGTGGGACACAGCACATCCATGTCACAGGGATAAGCAGCCATCTGGTAATTTAAGAATTACCAACATTAAGAATTCCATTTGCCACTAGTTCATTCACTTATATTTCTAGTGTTTATATTTTCTTAAGATGGTGTGCTAGTTTTCTAAATAACAGCCACGACAGCATTTCCCTATTGATAAATCATGGGCTTAGTTGGGTTTTGGAGAAGCTACAGCATCCCTGAGAGTTGTGGAAAAGGTGCTCCAGCAAAGGAGAGACCCTGCTTCCTAACCCTGGGTTCAAGGCCATCCATGAGCACCTTAATTGCATTTCTTCATTTTTCTGCCTTATTTGGGTATAAGTAAGAAGCCTGGGAGAAAATAAGCTCCCTATGTCTATCAGGTAAAAGGAGTTGTTTTGAGAAAATGTGTTTTAAAGGAGGTAGGGATTGAGAATGAGAGGTTATAGGGTCTGGGGTCAGAACACCTTAGAGTCTCACTTCCGTCACTGGAGCCAGGCTGTAAGTAACTTACCTCTAATTTATTATTCTGTAAAGTGAGACTCTTTTTTTTTTTGAGTTGGAGTCTCACTCTGTCGCCCAGACTAGAGTGCAGTGGCCGCTCCCGGTCACCGCAGCCTCGACCTGCTGGGCTCCGGCGATCCTTCCGCCTCAGCCTTCTAAGTAGCTGGAACCACAGGTGCGCGCTACAACGCCTGGCTGATTTTTTGATTTATTGTAGAGATGAGGGCTCGCCAAGTTGCCCAGGCGGGTCTCGAACCCGCGGGTTCAGGCAATCCACTCACCTCAGCCTCCAAAGGCGTGGGATTACAGGCTGAGCCACCGAGCCCGACTAAGTGAGACTCTTAATAACTGTCCTTCCTATCTTTCAAACAGGAATTAAATGAGATAGTGAAAGTGTTTTGTAACTTCAAATGACATCAAACATAAAGAGTATTATTAAAACATTACCATCAGCCGGACTCAAGCTGCTGGGCTCCGGCGATCCTTCCGCCTCAGCCTTCCAAGTAGTTGGAACTATAGGCGCGCACTACCACGCCCGGTTAATTTTTGATTTGTTGTAGAGATGAGGTCTCGCCAAGTTGCTCAGGAGGGTCTCGAACCCGCGGGCTCAGGCAATCCACTCACCTCGGCCTCCCCAAGTGCTGGGATTACAAGGAATGTTTCTATAGTCAGTTCCTTTTACCAGTCTGAGAGATAGTAAAGGAGGTAATTCAGCTTCTTGTCTTCACAAAATGCTCGGTGTACCCACTTGTACTCTAAGAGAATATGGATCGGGAGGTTCTTGGTAATTCAGTTTTGTGAGTGGGACTGAGTAGGTATGGTGGGGGAAGGTGATAAGATGGTAACTCAGTTTTTATGGCTATAAGAGGGGATAATAAAGAGTTATTAGAAAAGGTATTGAACACACGATAGGGCTAGTTGGTCAAGGACCTTGAAGAACAGGTAGAGGATGTAAATTAATTCATGTTCTTGAGCTCTAGATGATATGATGAAAATTGTGGCTAAGCATTATTTTCCTGATCATGGGGAAATTCACATTTGAATGATGAATATGTAAATGAGGATGGTAAACATTGAAACAGGAACTGAGTGAGGCCTGAGCCCATGGGTTCGAGACCAGCCTGGTCAACATGTGAGACCTTGTCTCGACAATAAATAAAAAAATTAGCTGGGTATGGAGGCGTACACCTGTAGTTCCAGCTACTTGGAAGACTGAGGCGGATGGATGACTTAAGTCCAGCAGGTTGAAGTTGCGGTGGCAGTAAGTGTGCCACTGCACTCCAGTGTGGGTGACAGCGTGAGACTCTAACTCAAAAACAAACAAGCAAACAAACAGATAAAAGAAATAGGAGCTGAGGCACAGATTCAAGAAGCTACAGAAGATAGACATGGCGTGAATGTGGGAGAGTGGGTGGGAACTGAGGTCAGGGCAGGAACAAGCAAAACCCACCTCTCTCTCTCTCTCTCTCTCTGCTAGCCGCTGTTTGTTCCAACATCTTACTTTCATGCTGTCATGTTTGGGTTTGATGCTCAATTTAGGAGAGATATTTTAAATTTCCCTCTGTGCTTTGCAAACTGATGTCAAGATATGTTTTGAGGAACTAGCTCCCAAGTAAGTTCTAATTACAAAGATGTTCACGTTTTAAAACTGTGTGCACCGCTGCTGGGAATGTAAAGTGGTACAACCGCTGTGGAAATGGCATGATGTTTCCTCAAAAAACTAAACATGGACTTATCACATGATTCAGCAATTTCACTTCTGGATATAAACCCAAAAGAATCCTAGCAGCATTATTCACAGTAGCCAAGAGGTAGAAACAACTCAAATATCCATCAATGGATGAATGGATAAATAAAATATGGCATATATACTTACGATGAAATAGTATTCAGAAAAGAGGTGAAATTCTGATACATGCTACAACGTAGATGGACTTTGAAGACATTATGCTAAGTGAAATAAGCCGGTCACAAAGGACAGATATTGTATGATTTTATTTATATGAGGTACATCAAGCCATCAAACTCAGAAAGTAGAAGGGTGGTTGTCAGGGTCTGGGGCTGAGGGGGAATGGGGAATTATTGTTTAATGGGTATAGAATTTCAGTTTGGAAAAATGAAAAAGTTCTGGAGATGGGTGGTGACCCCTGGACTATATACTTGATAAGTTAATATGGTAAATTTTACATTGTGTATCTTTTACCACAGTAAAAAAGTACGAATTGTTATTATCTTGCACTGATGTTTTTTTTTCTTTCAAATTCTGGAAAATATGGCATAAAAATTCTCTTTTATTTATTCTAGTTCCGAAAAGTTACCTACGGCTGTCCTTTTCTTTTCAATGTAATTTGCTCTAAGAAAACAAAAGGCTAAACATAATTTAAAGTTTATCTCATTCTATTATTCATAAGCCATAAAGAAGCAATGTTAGCAGTAGGTTTTATACCAATAATTGGACTCGCTGTAAATGTGTGTTGGGGTGCACTCAGGGCTTTGTGTTCCCAGGCTGTCAAGGTGTTCTTGTTCTAGATGTCTGCTGGGTATTTTCTTTCTCTAGGAGTCCCTAAATTAAAGGTAAAACCTACACTGCTTGTGTGATGCCTGAGAAGTTAGAACTTTTCACCTTCTCTTTGTGGCAGGGAAGAAGACCATTCTCTCTAGGTCTGTGAGAGTGTGGGTTAACAAAGTTGAAGGCAAGCCGGGCTCGGTGGCTCAGCCTGTAATCCCTCGCTTGGGGAGGCTGAGGTGAGTGGATTGCCTAAACTCACGGGTTCGAGACCTGCCTGGACAACTTGGCGAGACCTCGTCTCTACAATAAATCCAAAATTAGCTGGGCGTGGTAGCATGCACCTATAGTTCCAGCTACTTGGAAGGCTGAGGTGAAAGGATCGCCGGAGCCCAGCAGGTCGAGGCTGCAGTGGCCGGGAGCGGCCACTGCACTCCAGTCTGGCGACAGAGTGAGACTCCAACTCAAAACAACAACAACAACAACAACAAAAACAAAGTTGAAGGCAGCCTGGGAGACACTCCATCAAAGGATGCCTTAGCCAACTGCTCAGCTTGCAAGGGCTCACTGTTGAGACCTCTTCTTCCTTTTCTGAGGATATCATCAGGACCAGGCTACTTGGTTTCTAATCTTTCTGTCTTCTGGTCTTTTGCCTGGATTCTAGATTGGGAGAGGCAGGGCAGCATGCTTGCATGTGCCCAGTGGCACACCCCACAATCAGTCGCGAACACTGTGCCCGCATTGGAAACAATTTCTCATTTCTCCAGGAGCAGCTTCTGCCAGTTCTGAAAACACCAACTCCTGATTCCTGTGCCACTGTGCCCTTTTCTTTTCTTTTCTTTTTTGTTTGTTTGTTTTGAGTTGGAGTCTCACTCTGTCGGCCAGACTGGAGTGAAGTGGCCATTCCTGGCCACTGCAGCCTCGACCTGCTGGGCTCCGCAATCCTTCCGCCTCAGCCTTCCAAGTAGCCGGAATTACAGGCATGCGCTACCACGCCCGGCTAATTTTTTGATTTATTGTAGAGATGAGGTCTCGCTGCCCAGGTGGGTCTCGAACCCGCAGGCTCTGGCAATCCACTCACCTCAGCCTCCCAAAGGCGCGGGATTACAGGCTGAGCCACCGAGCCTGGCTTCTTTTTGTACCTAAGATGTCCTTTCCTACAAGTTTTCCCTAGATGGTTCTAGTATATTTGTTCCAGACAGCTACTAAAATCTCAGCTCCTTTATAAAACATTCTCTGATTTGAAGGAAGTGGTCATTTTCCCTTAGTCTTGTAATGCCTCAGTCTCCCTAGAAGAGATAAGTAAGTACTAAATATGTATAAGTATAAATGTTTGTTCATTTGTAATCTGACTTTTTGTATGATAAGATGCCACCAGCATTAAGGAAGAAAGTTGGGAAGAAGTACCTTCCAACTTGGAAAGAATACAATCAACGCCTGAAATGTGATATTGTCCATGTGTAGAAAACTTTTGATTAAGCCCATCCTAAGAAATGGTTTATCAGTGATGTGTTTGTAGAGCCAGAGTATACATCCTGGAAGATATGGCTGTGACATTACTAGGAATAAAAATGTAGAATCAGCTCAATTGTTTTGTAACATGTGGCCATGAATTGATAGTGCTATGGCTGAACACAGAAAAAGAATTAGATAGTATTTGTCAGTGAGCCTTAAAAACTTTCAAGAGAGAGGGTACTTGAATAAAAGTATATCTAGAAGTAGGGCAGATACTCAGCTGGTATGTTCCAGTACGGCCTTCCTGATTGTTCTTGATCTATTGGGCATCTTTATTTTTTAAAATTAAAAATGTTTTTCTAGAGATTGAGTCTCTCTGTGACTGCAGTACAATGGCATGATCATAGCTCACTGCAACCTTAAACTACGGGGATCAAGCTATCCTCACCCCCAGCCTCCCAGGTGGGTAGGACTACAGGTGTGCACCATCACATTGGGCTATTTTTGCTTAATTTTTATTTTTGTAGAGATAGGGTCTTGCTGTGTTGCTCAGGCTGGTCTCTAACTCCTGGCCTCAAGTAATCTTCCTGCCTTGGCCTCCCAAAGTGTTGGATTATAGGTATAAGCCATCTTGCCTGGCCAGGGTATCTTTTTTGATGGGTTGGGCATCTCTTCTAATTATAATTAATTAGTCAGTAGGCTACATCAAGTGTTAAATACTTTGATTATCACTTCTGCTGAAAGGCATAATCCTCCAACCATTCTAAAATGTATAACTCTTTTTTGCCAAGATTAAACAAAACTGCTAATTTTTTTATCATGGTAAAATATCCATAACATGAAACTTACCATTTTAACCATTTTTACCTGTGCAATTCAGAATGGCATTACGTCATTCACGTTGTTGCACAGCCGTCACCACCGTCTACCTTCAGAAGTTTCATCATTCCAAATTGAAACTCTGTACCCATAAAACAATAACGACTTGCTACCCTGTCCCTCTGGCCAGGGTAACTACCCTGGCCCTCTGGTAACTTTTTGTCTCTATGAACTTGCCTATTCTAGGTTCCTAATATAAGTGGACTCATATAATATTTGTAGGTGTAAAAACACTGTGTTGATTAATTTTTACAAAGTAACTATTTACTTAATCACTTTATTGTCTTAAGATTCCATTAAATTGTGAACTTGTCCTCAAAATATCTTTCAAATGTTATTTACTAAATCATAAATTTGAAGTAGATAAGAATTAAATGTAAGGAAAAAATTGAAGTCTAGAAGGAAATATAAGTAATTAATCTAAGCATGGAGAAGTTTCTAGGTTTAAAAAAATGGAAAGTATCATAGGATAAAATATGAACAGGTTTGAATGCATAAAAAGTAAACTCTCGGCTGGGTACATTGGCTTACACCTGTAATCCCAGCACAAATAGAAGAAAAATTGTTCACCTTCACTGGCAATCAAATAAATACAGATTGAAACAACATTGAGATACATTTTTTGATCTAGCTTGGCAAAGATTTTAAAAAATGATAGTCTTCTATATAATGAGAGGTAAGTTAATACAACCATTTGGAAAGCAGTATGATAAACCTTAAAATTATTTATACTCCTTGACCTAGTAATTTCACTTTTGAGGCTCTATTGTAAGGGAATAATCATAACTACAAGGATTAATGCACAAAAAAATTTCCCAAAGCATTATTTATTATAATAAAGAATTGGAAAGAAGCTGCACATTTGGTACCAGGGAAATGGTTGAATAAATTCTAACCAGCCTCTCTGATCAAATACTCTGGGGTCATTTAAAATGATGTTTATGAAAGTTTCCAGTGTTTTAGGTAAAATGCTCATTGTATAATTAATGCTCAGTGGGGAAAAAAAGTAGGGGAAACATTGCATGTATGTTCTAGTCTAGACAGTTTAAAATTTCACAGGAAAAGAGTGAATGGAAGTTTGTTAAAATAAAAGCAGAGAACAATATTGATGGCTGCTAATTTCTTCTAGTAAACCATGTTTTCTGAAGTTTTCACAAAGGTCATACGTTACTTTAAACACCTTTAAAATTTTGGTTTATCAACCCCATTATAAAATGGGCAAAAGATATGAACAGACGCTTCACAAAAGAAGACATCCAAGCAGCCAACAAACACATGAAGCAATGCTCAACCTCACTAATCATCAGGGAGATGCAAATCAAAACCACACTGAGATACCACCTAACTCCAGTCAGAATGGCAATTATCAACAACTCAAAAAATAACAGCTGCCGGAGAGGGTGTGGTGAAAAGGGAACACTTCTACACTGTTGGTGGGAGTGTAAACTAGTGCAACCTCTGTGGAAAGCAGTGTGGCGATTCCTAAAAGTTCTAAAAATTGACCTTCCATATGACCCCGTAATCCCCCTACTGGGAATATGCCCTGAAGAACACAAATCACTCTATAAAAAAGATACCTGAACATGTATGTTTATCGCAGCGTTGTTCACAATAGCAAGAACCTGGAAACAACCATGCTGCCCATCAAAAGAGGACTGGATTAAAAAAAATGTGGTACATATACACGATGGAATACTACGCAGCTATAAAAAAGAACAAAATCATGAATTTCGCAGCAACCTGGATGGAACTAGAGTCTATAATACTGAGTGACCTCTCACAGAAACAAAGATCCGAGTATCACATGTTCTCACTCATATAATGGACCTTGAACATCCAATGTAATACTATAAGAAAATGACTGATGGTACTGGGAAACTATGGGGGGGGAGGGGGATGGGATTAACAGTAGCAAATATCTGCCTGGGGATGGGAAAACACCTCTTATCAACAGGGTGCCTGAATGAAACGTAATTGTACACCTAACCCTTAACTGTACCCCACAAAACCATAATAAAAAATACTGATTAATAAAAAAAAAAAATTGGTTTATTTTACAAAAATTTGAATTTCACATATCCTTCTTAGGAATTTTTTATATTGTATAAAACATCTTTGTATAAACTAATTACATGGTTTTCAGACTCTGTATCTTGCTAAATGATCATCTATGCTGATGACTTTTAAAATAATACAGTCTTCAGGAGGAGAGGAGGACTGTGTTTATTTTAAGTGCCCACAGAGCCCAGTGTGACTCTTCCTTCTCTGGAACAGTAGGCAAAAGGTAAGTCACCAGGCACAAGCTTGTGAACTATTATCTTGACCTTTTGTTTTTAAACTTTATTTTGTTATAAAGATGTGGGATATAAGTCAGGATTAGGTACATAAGTAATGCATGTGCTGGTAAAGTTTAGGCCTCCAACTGGTCCTCTCTTTAATGACACTGTGTTTCTAAACTCACAATCAGATACGATACAGTTTATTTTAGTTGATTTTATATACAAGAAAGTATATACTTTAATTTTATTTTTGAGTTGGAGTCTCACTCTGTCACCCCGGTTGGAGTGCAATGGCAAGCTCACAGCCACCCCAGCGTCGATATGTTGGGCTCCAGTGATCCTTCCGCCTCAGCTTTCCAAGTAGCTGGAACTACAGGTGCGCGCCACCACACTCGGCTAATTTTTTGATTTATTGTAGAGATGAGGTCTCACCAAGTTGCCTGGGCTGGTCTTGAACCAACAGGCTCAGGCAATCCACTCGCCTCGGCCTCCCCAAGTGCTGGGATTACAGGTTGAGCTACTGAGCACAGCCTGTCGCTTTAATTTTTAAATGAGCTTTTTTCTAAGTTTCATATTTCTTTTTGTATTTTAGGGAAGTCATACCATCAGCAGCAGAGCTTATGGAGAGCCAGGTCCTGTTCTATGCACTTTATGTGTGTTATGTCATTTAATACTCACAGTAGTCCTAGCAGATGTAGGTACTGTTATTATCCCAGTTTTACAGATAAGGAAACAGGCACAGGGAAGTCAAGGAAGTGGAGAAGCCCATGTTCAAATTCAGGTATTCTGACTCCAGAGTCTCCCACGACTGTGCCTAGTTTATCGACAATTACCATGTACTTTACAAAGGAATCCACTGAGGCATATAGATAGGCCAAGGCTGCCATCTGATGAAGCATTTGGCAAATCAATGGCAGAAAAAGATTCAGAGCAGAGACGTGGCTATGCCCATTTGCTGTGTAAGAAACAGAATCGTGTAGCACTAGAAAATCACATCTAGACTTGAAAGTTTCTTTTTGCTTTTAAATGAGAATTTATAAGTTTTCCATGAACTTTGGAGAAGATTACCCAAATAATACTAATATAATTGTTAAACCATTCCCTGCAGGATACTGAGTATTTGATTTTTTGTAGGAAAATATGATTTTGTAGGAAGATATATGGTAGTTTCTTCCAATTGAAGTGATTATCTTGCCTCCTAACTTTGTTTCTGCTACAGTTACAGTTTAGCTTTGAAGAAACCTAGTTTCTCATTATTGTGGCAAATTTAAAAATCTGTCCCTTGTTTGGAATTGATTTGGAGTTTCTTTTTTTTTTTGAGTTGGAGTCTCACTCTGACACCCAGACTGGAGTGCAGTGGTCGCTCCCGGCCACCACAGCCTCGACCTGCTGGGCTCCAGCAATCCTTCCGCTTCAGCCTTCCAAGTCGCTGGAACTACAGGCATGTGCTACCACGCCCGGCTGATTTTTTTGATTTATTGTAGAGATGAGGTCTTGCTGCCCAGGCGGGTCTCGAACTCGCGGGCTCAGGCAATCCACTCACCTCAGTCTCCCAAAGGCGTGGGATTACAGGCTGAGCCACCGAGCCCTGCTTGAAGTTTCATTTTATGTAGATGTCTCGATGCAGGGACAGTTACAGAAAGGGAGACCCTCTCTGAGCAGGTTGAATGGAATTTGCATTGTATAGTCTTTGGTAAAATAGTGACACTGTAGATTCAGTGTATGAAAACAAAAGGATATTTGGTTTCTCGCTTTTGAATTTGATATTTTAGCTGGATAGTGTTAACAAGGTTTAACTGACTCAGGTGAGAACATTGGTCCCGGCTCCTGTATAGCCAGACAAAAAAAGATGCTTGTAATCAAGTATTGGTGTTTTCTCAAAAAGTCAAAACTGCTGTAATAGAAATATCAATAATTTCCTCAGTCAGTAGTGGGTGTGTGTTGGAAGAAGGTTGTAGATTTTAACAATTGTTTGACCAAGGTTACTATATAAGTCATTTAGCACATGGAGAAAAGTTTAAAAAAGTGACTAGTTTACAAAGGCAACTATGGTTGGGAAGCCTTAATCACACTTTGTATGGGCTCTGCTTGGATTTTATGTAGGAACCAGTGTGATCTGGGGGCCATTCCTTTACACACCTCCTTTAAAAAGCCACCGTTGTATTCCTGTATAGTGGCATTTGGTGAATATCCCTGGTAGGTTTCTTTCTTTTATATATATATATATATATATTTTTTTTTTTTTTTTTTTTTTGAGTTGGAGTCTCACTCTGTCGCCCAGACTGGAGTGCAGTGGCCGCTCCCAGCCACCGCCTCGCCTGCTGGCCTCCGGCGATCCTTCCACCTCAGCCTTCCAAGTAGCCGGAATTACAGGCATGCGCTACCACGCCCAGCTGATTTTCTGATTTATTGTAGAGATGAGGTCTCACTGCCCAGGCGGGTCTCAAACCCACGGGCTCAGGCAATCCACTCACCTCAGCCTCCCAAAGGCGCGGGATTACAGGCTGAGCCACCGAGCCCGGTTTAGGTTTCTTTCCTCCACCTCCAACCTAGGCAGATCATCAGTGGTTGTGTGTTACTTTGACTCAAGTGAGCAAAACCTCTCTGCTAGCAGTGCCTTCAAATGATGCTTATATTTTCCTGCTGCTTATTTGGCACTCACTTTAGGGAGTCGTCTTCTTTCTGAGATGGGAGTCACATTAGGTGTTTGCTGTACCTCAGTTTTGCCATCGTTTAAATAGGGGGTGAGTAGTGGTGGTGAGCAACCCTATTCCCACCTGATGTGAGATGTGCTGAGGAGGCTCATGGTCTTTGCACATTGCTTGTTTCCTAGGGAGAAGTGGGTCACGTGAACATGAACTTGTGATTTCTTTTAGGATTGGAGGGAAAGATATCCGTGTTTCCACTTCTTAAATTCTTTCTTTGATTTTCTCAGGAGAGGGCCCTTAAGCAACAGTTGTTGGCCCTTTGCTCTGTGGACTCCCATTCAGTGCTGTGGGAAGGAGGCAGGGCTGTGTAGAGTGTCCTGGGGAAAGGTCATTGGCTTGTCATGCCACTTTGTGGGGAATGGAGAGTCTAGGGTCCTCGCCTGGCACCTGGGGTTATTTTCTAAGTCCTTTAGCATACCTTTCAGTGGAAGCAGGATCACAGAACTGTTTGTCTCTAGTGTTCTTTTGGTTTTAGGGCCTCATACATTCTGGTTACAGATTCAGTTACACACTGATTGGGTGCCGTCCCTATAGGAAGACCCCATTTAACAAGACCACTGTTTTCTTGGTAAGTGAGTTTTGCAATAGGATGGTCTTTTTGTTTCCTCCCAGCAGCGACTTTGTGGCTGAATCTGTGGATTTTCACTTTGTGATAATTAGGATGTCTGTATCTGGTACTCTAGTCTCCTACTTGGTCTCCCTAAGTCCATTTGCTTACCGTTCCTAATGGTTCTGAAAACAAGTTCACTGTTTTTTCAAGTTTTTCTTTTTAAAAATTTTTTTTTTTTTTTTGAGTTGGAGTCTCACTCTGTTGCCCAGACTGGAGTGCAGTAGCCGCTTCCGGCCACCGCAGCCTCGCCTGCTGGGCTCTGGCAATCCTTCCGCCTCCGCCTTCCGAGTAGCCGGAATTACAGGCACGCGCTACCACGCCCGGCTGATTTTTTGATTTATTGTAGAGATGAGGTCTCGCTGCCCAGGCGGGTCTCGAACCCGCAGGCTCAGGCAATCCACTCACCTCAGCCTCCCAAAGGCGCGGGATTACAGGCTGAGCCACCGAACCCGGCTCTTTTTTAAAATTTTTATTGTAGAGACGAGGTCTCGCCAAGTTGCCCGGGTCTCGAAACTGCGGGCTCAGGCAATCCACTCGCCTTGGCCTACCCGAAGTGCTGGGATTACAGGTTGAGCCACCAAGCCCGGCCTCAAGTTTATTTTCAAGCCCAACTCTTATGACATCACTTATCTGCTCAAAACCCTTCACTGGCTCTCCGTTGAATGGTGAACTGAGTATGAATTCTGTAGAACTCTATCCGGGTCTCTTAGCCACCTTTTTCCAAGTTGTAGCCCCTACATATACTGTGCTTTGGTCTGGTTGTTTTTAGACTTTAGTTTGCTCCAAGATCACTTGAAAGACTTATTGAAACTTGGATTGCTGGGCTCCACCCCCAGAGTAGGTCTGGGATGGACCTGAGAACTTGCATTTCTTTTTTTTTTCTCACTCTGTCGCCCAGACCGGAGTGCAGTGGCTGTTGCCGGCCACTGCAACCTCGACCTCCTGGGCTTCGGCGATCCTTCCACCTCAGCCTTCCAAGTAGCTGGAACTACAGGCGCGCGCTACCACGCCCAGCTCATTTTTATTTTATTGTAGAGATGAGGTCTCGCCAAGTTGCCCAGGCGGGTCTCGAACCCGCGGGCTCGGGCAGTCTACTCACCTCAGCCTCCCAAAGCGTGGGATTACAGACTGAGCCACCGAGAACTTGCATTTCTAACAGGTGTCCCAGTGATTCTTGAGATCTGCTGCTGTCGCCAAACCAGACAGCTGTGATTTAACAGACTCCAAAAATCTTCCTGGATTTAAAAATTTTTAATTTTTATTTATTTATCTTTTTTCACTTCGTCTTTCACTTTGATTGCTGTCCTTGGCTCCTACCGAAATCCCATCAAAATCCTGCACATCCATTAGAGCTCTTCCCAGTGAAGGAAGTGATTGCCAATCCCTCCAAATGTCTCTGCGCATACCCTCCTCTGATCACAATCCTCTTTCATCAGAGGCACCATGTGTTATATTTATTTATATTCCATCTTATTTTCCCCTTCTGGATGGTGAACTCTTTGAGAGAAACAAAATACAACTCCTTCAGCGTTTGGTGGACAAACAGTTTTGAAATAAGAAACCTTACTTCTGGTTGATTCTGTTCTGCATTTAAAGACTTTGGCAAGTGCTTGGAGACTCTGAAAGGGCAGGGATTCTCTCTCATTCATATGTGAGTCCTCTGCAGCACCTAATTCCTTGCTCACAGTAGGCCCATAATAAGTATTTGTTGAATGAAAAACAGCCTGAAAAATTCAAGAGGTGGCAGGCCTGAGAAATGAGAAAACTCTGTACAGCCGCCTTGCTTCTATTCTTGTAATCCTCTTATAAACTGTGGGCCTTCTAGGAGGACATTTATTATTTTTAATGAACTGGTGTGTGGCATAGTTTAAACCTACTTCTTATCCTTCAACACTTGGCCTTGAACAGTATCCATCAGCAGGGAGCTCTGAGGAGGGGCTGGCTATCCTTCTTTCCCAGGTTGTTGCTTTTCCTGAGAAGAGCACTTAGAAGAGGGCAGTGAAGACTGATCTTTTATTTTAGCTAAGAATAATGATAACCTTGTTTCTTTACACACACTCGTGCAAACATGCACATGCACACACACTTCAGAAATCTCTTATGTCCTGTGACAATGACTGTGTAGTTACCTGTTGGGGAGATTTGAGAAGCAGGGACAAACAAGGGAGAAGAGGTATATTTTTGGGAGGATATTTTTTATGACTTGATTTTAAAAATTAAGAGTAATACATGCCCATTGTAAACCATGCAAACAGTACAGAAGTAGATGGATATAATTTATATAATTTATATAATTTAAAGTGACATGGAGAGATACTTTGACATTTTAATGCCCCAAAGTAAAGAAAAGGATGTTTACCACATAGACAACAATCAGCTACAGTTTTGTTATCCAGGATAATCAACGTATGATTTTTCTGGTGTCCTCAAACTTATTAACACTCCTATATATATGTGAGTTTCATAGATATGTTTTGATTTCACACTGAACATTTCCCAATGGTTTCCAGGTGCAGCCAGCATGCTCTTAGGCAGATGAATTTAATCAAATTTGGGGCAGAAAAAACTCAGGAACGAGGTCCTGTTTTGCCTCTCCCTCTTTCCCTCTCTCCCTTTCCTTCCTTCCAGTGATACTCATTGAGTGCTTCCTTATGCTGTTTCACTCAGCACCATGCCAGGCATCAGTGATCCAGTGATGAGCAAAACAGACCACCAGTGCCTGCCTTTTGGGGATTCAAATCAGGATGCCAGAGTCAGTGCAGGTTTTGGAGCCAGACAGCCTGAGTTCAGATCCCACATCAGGTATTTAATACATTGTGTGCCCTCAGGCAGGTTAATTGTGTCTCTGGCCTCAATTTCCTCATCTGTAAAATGGGAATGATAAAAGCATCTACTGCAAAGGTTATTATAGGGATTAAAATAAATAATGCAGCCGAGCTCGGTGGCTCAGCCTGTAATCCCAGCACTTTGGGAGGCTGAGGTGAGTGGATTGCCTGAGCCCGTGGGTTTGAGACCTGCCTGGGCAACTTGGCGAGACCTCATTTCTACAGTAAATCAAAAATTAGCCGGGCATGGTAGCGCGCGCCTGTAGTTCCACTACTTGGAAGGCTGAGGCGGAAGGATCGCCAGAGCCCAGCAAGTCGAGGCTGCATTGGTCAGGAGTGGCCACTGCACTCCAGTCTGGGTGACAGAGTGAGACTCCAACTCTAAGTAAGTAAGTAAGTAAATAAATAAATAAATAAAGCACGTACAGGGATTAGGACAGAGCCTAATATTTGTTAAGTGCTCAATAAATGTTAGCTATTATTTACAGTCGAGGTAGGGCAGTCATTAAATAAATTACAATAAATAAACGATGAAGTTATAAACTGAGTTAAGTTCTATAAAGGAAGGATGTGGAATGCTATAAGAGAATATAATGGGGGGGGTTCTGATTTGATGGGGAGGTTGAGGAAACACAGTATGCGGCTGGTGGTGGAAAGGAAGCCCATGTGGCAGGGATGGAGCGGGAAGAGGGTATGTGAACTGAGCTGAGGCTGGAGTCCCACAGCCAGGTAGAGCCTAAGGGCATCTGTCACAAGGCTGCTGACAAATTTTAAGGCAAGACACAGGTCTCCTTACTCCTGATGTACTGGCTGGAAACCCCAAATTTTCATCACTTTCTTTTTTTTTTTTTTTTTTTGAGTTGGAGTCTCACTCTGTCGCCCAGACTGGAGTGCAGTGGCCACGCCCGGCCACCGCAGCCTCGACCTGCTGGGCTCTGGCGATCCTTCTGCCTCAGCCTTCTGAGTAGCCGGAATTATAGGCATGCTCTACCACGCCCGGCTGGTTTTTTTTATTTATTGTAGAGATGAGGTCTCGCTGCCCAGGCGGGTCTCGAACCCTCGGGCTCAGGCAGTCCACTCACCTCAGCCTCCCAAAGGCGTGGGATTACAGGCTGAGCCACCGAGCCTGGCTCACTTTCAGTTTTTATCAGATGCAAATCTAAATGTCCTTAGACTTGTATCTGGTGAGATCTGGCAGATCCTCCCACCAATGGAGGGCAAAGTGTACTCTATATAATATATCCCCCCTCCTCATAAACACATGCGTGCACACATGTGCTTCCATTCTTCCCTCTCTTCCTCCTTCCTTCTTTGGTGTGATAGGGCTCAAGGGTGTATGTTGGATGGGAGTGGGTAGCTGCCTGTCCATGTATCCACCCACTTACTCGTCTGTCCATCCATTCACTTATGTATTTAGTCATGCGGCCCACAAATGTTTATTAAAGGCAGCTATGAGTCCAGTGTTTGTGCTAGGTAATTTTGGTGGCCAACCAAACAGTCCTGGTCTCTGCCCTCATGTAGTTTACAGTCTGTCAGCAGTAAATCGACAGAAATTTATGATGTGTCTACACATATGTGCTCCCCGTCTGCTATGGGAGTCAAAAAATATATACAAGATGGTTGTAATACCCACAAGGAATGCACAGTCTTGTTAATCACACAAGGCTATTTCTTTAGTGGCTTATTTATTTTTAATTTCCAAGACAGGGGCAGTGATATTCCCAAATCTCATTTCTCTCCTAAATCTCATTTTCATAGATGCTCGGCGAAGGATACAGGGTGACGCTTGCAGCAGCACGTTGTATTCAACGAGGAATGGAATTTCATGAACCGTTTTTTATTTCCCTTCTGGTCTCTTGGGTCTGGTTGATCTTGTCTAGAGCCCCGATAATCTCCTAGACAAAATATTTAAATCTTCTGCAGCTCTAGGGACTTGGAGAAAGGAATATTGTGGCAGAAATCCTAAATATTTTGGAATATCGTTATTGCAAGAGCTACACAGCAGATGCTGTTCAACACAGCCTCCGTCCCAAGAGAACGTGTCACTATCTTTGTATATGGAAATGTACATGTATACTCATATATTTCTCCAGCCTCTCAATTCTGGATCTCTTTCCCCTTTGGTGGTAACCCACACTTTCCTCCTCTAGTCTCTGGTCAACTTAATATTCATTTTTCTCTTTGTTTTTAGAAAAAGATAAAAACATTGTGTTTTTAAATAACTGACAGAAGCTTGAATTGTGGTTATCTTGTCCAGGGGAACTTGCCTTTTCATAAAGATCAAACCTTTTATCTAAGGAATTGACTAATTGTTGAATTTTAGATGTGGTCAGGGCTGATTTGGGGATACAGGGTTTCCCAACTATTCTTGAAATCATAATGTAGGTGTAGGCAAAGCTCTGGCTGCGCTGATGAGACTGTGGTGCTGGGCATTTTCCAAACAGGGGTAAGGGTCATGATGCTACCCCCTGTTGATGCCTCTTTATCCTTGTTTTGTGGAAAAGGTAACAGGGTTTAAAAAAAAAGTTGATGAAGTCCACACCCTGTGCCCAATATTTCTCTACAGGCCTTGGAAGGAGAAGGCAGTATTGACTTCATTTTACATGAGAAAGCCAAAGATGACACAGGTAAGGGACTTGCTCAAGGGCACACAGTTAAGAGTTGAAATAGGGCTTGAGAACTGACTCTTGAGCCTGGACCACCTACCTGGGTAAATTACAGTTGCAATCTCATATCACCATCTCACCTCCTCAAGAGTTTAAGGTATTATAAGTTAAACACACAACAGATAGGCCGGGTTAGTTCCGTTTTGGAATAACATAGCAGTTATGTGGATGAAGTGAAATAATCCTGATAATAGAGCAAGCATAGTTAAGATTGCTCTATCAGCAGAGAGGATGCAGAAGTCTTTTTAACACCAGGAAGGGTTGTTTCTGAGGTCTGAATTCTTGATATTTTCAGATTTATCCCATTTGCCTCAAACCTTCAGCCCTTCCATGGTTTTGTCTGTGACCATTGGAATTCTAAATACAGAAAGGTTGTTAGCCACCTGGATAATTGCCCCCTTGTAACTTTTAAGATAACCACCTAGAGGCAGAGGATAACTACGATTAATAGCTTGTAATTTCAGGTCTTAGATCTTTGCTTTAACATAAAACCAGCTTTCCACTTCCTTAGATTCACAACCTGAAGAAATCAAAGCTAAACATTTCCAGACATCATTATCTACTATTTAAAGCATGTTCTAAGAAGCAAACAAGCCCCCTTTAGGGGTGGGAGGGGTAAGGGGATCCATTTCTAATCTTGCCATGCTTCTGTAGGAATTTTTTTAATAGGGATAGTTTTTACCCCCAGCTATTCTGCACCACAGGAGCATGATTGTATCTGAGGAGGTAGTTTGACTTTATGCTTCGGGGAGAAGCCTTTTATTTCCTGTTGGGGTTGTTGGTATTTTATAAGTCAGCCTGAATTCTTAAAGGCAGGAGGCCTGTTGGTCTGTGCTATGTTGGCCTTCGGGCATTAGAATTACAGAGCAGCTTTATTTAGGGTTGCTAGGCAGGCCATATGTACTCAATTATTCCATTTTGAACCACTCGGTCTTTGTACCACGTCTCCCCACAGCCCTTCTGCAAGGGCCACTCACTGTTATTACCATATTCAGGAAGACCTGGGAAATATTATCAGTAGGGAGAGTTCCAAATTATATCACTGTTCTCTTGTAACATTACCCACTGTCCCCATTGCAGAAATTTCCTTCTTGTGCACCCTCTACCTTAACCAAATTTGTTCTAAGAAAATAATTACAAAGTTAATTTACAATGGAGTAGATGGACTTTAGAGTCTGGCAGGTCTAGGTCCAAGCCTACCTGTCTGAGCCTGGGAAAAAAAACTTCCCTTTTCCCAACCTCAGTTTCTCTATTTGAAAATGGGTTGAAATTACAAGGAAGCTGATATGGACGTCCATGAGAAAAATGGGCACAGTGATAGTTGCTTTGTGGGTTGCCATCAGGAGGGTTTCTGACTCATAGGTGTTTTGTACCTATACATAGTTCTCTCTTCCTCTACTTTTCCCAGAGGGTTTCATTCAACAAGCATTTATGGATCCTCCTATGATGTCTCAAGATGTGTATATTTGAATTTTAACAGGGTAGGTTGCCCTAATAGCATGGATTTCAAGCTGTCACAACAGACCATGGGGCAGACATTTGTGGTTGTGTGTGGGTTGCTTTACTGGGACTCCAGTTACCACACAGCTAGCATTTGTCCACTTTTAAAGATTTCCTTACCTATCTTTCGTATTGAATCAGGAGGTGGACTTTTTTTTTTTTTTTTTGAGTTGGAGTCTCACTCTGTCGCCCAGACTGGAGTGCAGTGGCCACTCCCAGCCACCACAGCCTCAACCTGCTGGGCTCCGGTGATCCTTCCACCTCAGCCTTCCACGTAGCTGGAACTACAGGTGCACGCCACCACGCCCGGCTAATTTTTTGATTTATTGCAGAGATGAGGTCTCGCCTACCCAGGCGGGTCTCGAACCCGTGCGCTCAGGCAATCAACTCACCTCAGCCTCCCAAAGGCGCGGGATTACAGGCTGAGTCACCGAGCCCGACTGGACTTTTCATATCATGACGTGCTTCCTCCTGCTTGCTCCCTGGAGGCGTCCCATGAAAGCACTCTTCCTCAAGAGTCCAGCTCCCTCTCTGTTCCCTGACAGTTCCCATCCCACATCTTGGCATCTCTCCCCATGCCATTTATTTCTGTGATTCTGAAAGCTTTCTGAATGTTTTGTGGTCACATTCATATCCCGGAGGCTAGAGCAGAGCAGAGTTGGTGCTTAGGTGGTAACAGAACTTAAGGATAAGGTTTTCACGGGCACTTACATCAACTGAAGCTTTTTTTTTTTTTCCTTTTCTTTTTGAGTGCAGTGGCATGTTCATGGCTCACCGCAGCCTCGATTTCCTGGACTCAGGTGATCCTCCCATCTCAGCTTCCCAAGTAGCTGGGACTACACGCGTGTGCCACCATGCCTGGTCAATTTTTTGATTTTTTTGTGGAGACAAGGTCTTGCTATATTGCCCAGGCTGGTCTTAAACTCCTGGGCTCAAGCAATTCTCCCACTTCGGCCTCCCAAAGTGCAGAGATTAGGCATGAACCCCTGTACCAGCCCAACCAGAATTTCTTGATGTAGTTAGAATTTAGTTCCAGTTCCCCAGAGGAGTATAAATCCCCAGGCCGTTCATGCCAATTAGCATTGAGTAGGCCAAGAGCTTACATCTTTTTGGTTTTTTTTTGAGTCGGAGTCTCTGTTTTAGGTTTATTTCATATATCCTTTTGTGGTCACTGTCATGGAAGGTCAAGAGGCAGTAAAGCAGGGACATACTGGGTAGGGACACTGAGGGGAGCTCTTGTGAGGAGTCTGGAAGGCACGTCAGACCTAGAAGAAAGGAATGAACCAAAACAACACTGGTGCTTCGTGGATGCAAATGCTTTTCTTTGCTTTTCTTTTTTTTTTTTGAGTTGGAGTCTCACTCTGTCGCCCAGACTGGAGTGCAGTGGCTGCTCCCGGCCACCGCAGCCTCGACCTGCTGGGCTCTGGTGATCCTTCCGCCTCAGCCTTCCAAGGAGCTGGAACTACAGGCACATGCTACCACGCCCAGCTAATTTTTTGATTTATTGTAGAGATGAGGTCTCGCCTGCCCAGGCGGGTCTCGAACCCGTGGGTTCAGTCAATCCCCTCACCTCAGCCTCCCAAGGCGCCGGATTACAGGCTGAGCCACCGAGCCCGGCTGCATATGCTTTTCAAAGGGTACATTCCAGTTAGAGCACAAAGCATAAATGCTATCTGGGGCATCACCCTAGAAACTGTACTAAGTTGAAACTCATGAGATGCATCTTCTGTGTTGCGAGGATTTCTTAAACTTCCTCTTCTGGCTCCATCTCAACCTAAAAAAAATAATCCCTGTACAAATCTGAAGTGTTCCGTTTTTCCTCGGACAGGGCTTTGTTCTGTGCGATGCTTCTTAACTGTTATTTAACAGCCCTGATTGGGGCTGTGAAAGGGGGTCGAGGTGTGTATTTAGCATCCTCTGTAAATTCAGTCTGCTAGGGAACCTTCTAACACAGCCTCCCTGACACACTGGATTTTGGGCACACCAGGATACCAGATTCTATTAAAAGGACCGTTAGTATGGTTTGTTGTTTTTGTAAATGCAGTTTATTCTGGGCACCTGTATGCCAAAATCATTTCTAGAATTCATGATGGTATGATCAGTAAGGTGTATGGAAAGTGTACTAATTCCTATGCTGTAGGAAAAAACAACTAAGGCACAGAAATAATACTGCCTTGTTGAATCTTTTCAGAAGCATCTAGGGCCCATGGTGCTTGAAGGGCACAATAATAATAATGTGCTTAAGCTGCAACACCAATTACCATAAGAATGATGTGGTTGCAAACTACATTTCCACAATAATTACACAATAGCTACATTCAGTTGGCAACCTTATGACATTGCTGGTTTGCAAATCACCAAATCTTCCCATGTAAAACTACTTGCAAGATGGATGCACCACTGTGTTTTGCTCTGGGCTGACAGAACGGAGCACCCTTCCTGAGGAAAGTTTTCTGATCACTGGTCTTTGCCACACTCAGAGCACCAAGAGATCACCCAGGGTTCCTCTTTGTTTTGGGGTTTTTTTTTTGAGTCTGTCACCTAGGCTGGAGGGAAGCGGCATGCTCATGGCTACCATAGCCCTGACCCACTGGGCTCAGGCAATCCTTCCATCTCAGCCTTCCAAGTAGCTGGAACTACAGGCATGCACTACAATGTCCAGTTTGCTGGCTTGCTTATTTGTTTGTTGTTTGCTGTAGAAGTGTGATCTCACCAAGTTGCCCAGGCTATCCTCTTGCCTCCTCTCAAAGTGCTGGGATTACAGGTGTGAGTCACCATGCCGGGTATTCCTCTTCGCTAACTCGTACCTTGGGCCCTCTCAGATTTGCTCAAAATCCTGTAGTATAGGGAGCCCTTTCTTATTCTCCGTTTTCCTGTAAAGGCTGAAAGCATAACTTTGGGAAAATCTTTCGTTCGGGTGGTGAGAAATGGAGTACTTGGGTAAAGACATGGTCTATAAGGCCTGAAGTGTCATCGTACCTGCACCCACTTCTTCCTCGGTCTGCATCTGCCCTGGGCACCCCTACTGTCTTTTCACAAAGACTGATATGTTTCATGTGATATGTCTTAAGTGAATTTTCCTAGTGAGTATGGAAAGGGAGTGAGAATAGAAGAGAGTTGTTGAATCAGATGATGTGTTTTCTTCATGTAGTAATGTGTTCTTGACATTAAAAGAACAACTTCAATCTGCGGAGTAGCCCAAGGCCCAGTCGTACATGGCTGTGTAGGCACTTACTGATCTGAATAATTACCCTCAATGGCTGCTTTGAGGAAGAAGATACATCTCTGTTGAAGGAGACCATGAGAACGCTGGAGAGTGTTTCTGCACATACAAGTTCAAACCCTGAATCTTGATGCTGCTGTTTACTGCGTTTGCTCTGCCTTGGATCAGACTTGTCCAAGGTAGGAGCAGCTAATTCCTCCAGACCCCCTGACTACAGGCCACTTCTGTTCCTTATTGCTCTTTAAAAAATTAAATGTCTTAAATTAGTTGATAAAAGGTTATATTTTAAATAAGAAGTTAAAGCATTTTTCTACTTATCAAAGTAGCATAGGCCTATTGTAGAGAATGTGGAAAATATAGAAAGAAACCAAGAATATAAAATCATCTGTAATACCATCATCTAGTGACCACAGGATTAAGAGTCCAGATGATTTTGACTGACTGGAATGACCAGGATATGTTTTGCTTTGATGGTCTTGGCCCAGGTCCTCAGAGAAGCCTGTGGCCCTGAAACCTGTCATAGTGCTTGGCACAGAGAAAGGTAGAATTGAGTGTTGCCAAATGAATGAATGAAAGAAGGAAGAAATAGAATAGAATGTATGGAATTTAGGCAGGACTTCCAGAAGAAGCATGATAGAATTTCTGAGGCATTCACTTTGGATGAAACCATATAATTCACAATTGCAAAGGTATGGAATCAACCTAAATGCCCATCAACTGATCAGTGGATAAAGAAAATGTGGTACATATACACTATGGAATACTATTCAGCCATCAAAAAGAATGAGATGATGTCTTTTGCAGCAACTTGGATGGAATTGAAGAACATCATCCTAAATGAACTAGCACAGGAACAAAAATCAAGCACTGCATGTTCTCACTTATAAATGAGAGCAAAAGTAGGATCTGCAAAGGCATAGAGAATGATACAATGGACAATGGAGATTTAGAAGGGGGAGGAGGAAAGGGGTTGAGGGATGAAAAATCATGTATCGGGTACAGTGTGCACAGGTGAGAGTGGTGGGGACACTTTAAAGCCCAGACTTCTTTGTTACTGCACAATGCAGCCATGTAACCAAAAACTATTTGTACCCCCTAAAGTTATTAATTTTTTGAAACAATAATGGTCTACATTCTAAAGGCTTTGGGAGTTCTTCTGTCCTCTGAACTAGTTTCCACTTTTCTCTGCCTACTTCCTATAATTCTTCCCAAACAGACATACAAATCCATTTTTCATACCATCATCCTTATGGGGAAAGAAAAATATCTATTTCTGTCATGCATTAGTCAATTCCTCACCAGTTGCAAACACCATTAGTTCTACTGAAAAATATAAAGCAAAAAGGAGCCGCAGCAGGAGGGAGTATTGAAGAAGAGAGTAGCCCTTCTGTTTGCTGTGGGGGTACAAAACCATCTTGGGCAGTCTCCGTGGAGGTGGGCTGTGCGCCTGAACACTACCTTGGAGAGACACTCTTGGTTTCCTTTTTCAGCAGGTTTCTTTTCTCCAAAGATAATTCTCTGTTAGCTAATCAAGGGCTCCTCAAATCCAAATCTGAGCACCTTCTCCTAGCCCCACCTCTGTGCCAGGGAAATTTTCTTGGCAATTGAAACCAAAGCAATAGATTGGCAGTGGGATTCTACTTGGCTGGGGGTAAAATAACCAATGATTGCATAATTGCAGAAAACAATTTTGAATTTTATTAATGAGGTGCTTTAAACAACATCTTTTAGCCCATTGTCCCACTCAACAGTCAATTCGCTGGAGTTCTGTGTGCTGTAATTTACGTTTATCTTCCCCCATTGATAACACCAGGCCCTTGTATTCTGTAATTGACATAAGTTGGTCATTTTCAGAGGTGTTTCTCTCTCTGAAGATATAAAATAAACAGACTTGCTGGAGAGTGGCATTGATTTAGCCTCATCCAGACAGTCAGTTGGCTGCTTCTGCTTGGAGCTTATTTATTCATTTATTTTTCTGAGGAGAGGCAGCACAGGCACAGTCACAGGCAGAAAAAGTCTTCAAGTTAGAGAGGTTGGAACAGAGGCCTGGGAGGCAAGGGAATATCTATCATTAGAAAATGAGACTTTTCCTTTCCTCTGCTTCCTGGCACCCAGGGCCAAACACCTCAGCACTGAGCTGATTTTTAGGGCTCACAGCAAGGTTTCTGGAGCAGTAGAGAAAAGATTGGGGAACGCGTTTGCTGGAGGGGCGATAGATGACTGTTCCCTTCAGTGTCACATCTCAAAATATAACACATGTGGTTCACCACCATAGATCACCATAGATCGCCACCATAGGTCAGCTAGTCCCTCTTAACCCTAAGGGCATTTCCATGTGTTTAACATCGTGTGGCCATGGAATTCTGCTCTGTGCTGGGCACTTAAGGAATATGAAGATGAAACCAACTGTTGCCCTTTAAATATGTACTAGATGCTGTTGTTGTTATTGATTGCCCCACGAGACTGTGAGTCCCTCGAGGTCAAGGCCCTTCCTTGTCTTCTGTTTTGTCTTTGTGTCCTCTCTAAAACCTAGGATGGAGTAGACACTTAGGAAACATTAACAAACGGATTAATCAAATAGAGGAGAGAAGACAAGTACCGACACACATACAGAACTGGAAAAGAAAGAAAACCATAATGGGAGCTCTAAAAGGCTACACAAAGAGCTGTAGGACTTAGACATAGGTGTTCTTTTATCCAAGGTGAGCTAGGAAACTTTCATGGAAAGGCTGGCCTGGAGGATAAATGAGAGTCTGATAGGTGGAGAGCAGAAGTCGAGCATTTCAGGGGTGAACTCAGAGAACGCTGTGCACATACAAGAAATAATGCAAGGTGTCTTTGGCTTTGACTTGAGAATGAGGTATGTATAAGGAAGTGGTTAGAGATTCAAAGGCACAGAGATCTTAAATATCAGGCTAAAGATGAACTTGATTCACTGGCATTGTTACTGAATCAAACCGGGTCAATTTTCCCGCATGCAACAGAAAGCCAAACACTGAAGCACTGGGAGGTTTTGGCAGTGAGAAAGGTTTATTGTGAGTCAAGTGGCAAGAAAACAGAAGGAAATGCACAAATCTGTCTGCTAGAGCTAGGGCCTGGGTCAGGTTTTATAAGCATAGGGTAATGAGGTGTGATCTGATTGGATTGTGCAATGAGGTGATGCCAGGAGAGGCATGATCTGACTGGATCCTGCCATGAGGTGATACCACAGCTCAATCTGATTGATCCTGGATCTTGCCATGCAGTGTTCACTCCTTAATTTAGTCCCTACTCCTTGGTCTGAGCACTTAGGTTCCACCCATGGTTATATGCTTGGTTCATCTAGGCATGCTTTCAGGTTACATGACTTTCAACCTGGGGTTTCATGGCAACTGAAAACAGAAAAGTTGAACCAAATTGGGGTGTTGCAGTTAGGGCAATGAGGAGTTATTAAAGATTTTTGAACGTTGGGTAATATGGTCATTCACATAGCGATGGTGAGCTGGTGGGCATTTTGGAAGATGGAATGGAGGCGGTACTTGCCATGATGCCAGCTGAAGTGGTATGTTTTTGACCTTGGACACAGGAAAGTGGGAGAATGAAAAGAGACAGATACGATTGTTCCATGTGGCCCTTGGACAGCTTTCTGGATCTTATAGGAGCCACAAGAAGGAGGACAATCCTTAGGCAGGACAGAAGAAAAGGACCCTTAAAGTAGCACCTTGAAGGAAGATCTAATTTTCTCTGTTTGGGGAATTTTATTTTCCTCCTCGGCAGAATTCAGTGTGATCTCATTTCAGTTCTGAGGGCCTAGAGTCTGTACCAACAATGGTCAGGTCAGAATTGAAGCTGGAGGATAAGAATGTTTCCAGAGGAGGTTGTCACCCAAGGAGGAGAAACTGGACTCACAGAGCCAGGAGCTCCAGAGCCCATGGCTGTCCTCGTCCTTGTGTGGGGAGCTCAGCCGGTTGCAAGCACAGGGATAGAGGAGACTTTCAAACCCATCCTCAGCCAGCTATTCCTGAAGAGGTGATCAGAGCATTCAGGTCTCCTGTAATTTTTCTTCTCCAGAGAGACCTCCCAGACATAGGAAGTCCTTTCAGAAGACACGTTTGCCTCCCCACAGCTCCACCCTCTATTCTTCACCACTAGTGATGTTCTGTTCTCCTTGGGATACCGCAGCATTATTTGTTTTTCCAGACCAAAAATATATCCTACGGGAATATGGCAGTTTTTAAGCTCACACTAAGGGAATGCTTATGAGGGCTTTGTGTTTTCTTATTGTGATGTTTCCCAGCGATGGGCCTGAAAGACAGAGACTAGCCAACCGTTGCTAAATGCAGAATTCCCTTGAGAATAAAAAGGCCCAGATTCCAGCCACACCAGGATCTGACTTGGCTGGGCGTGGATGGGAGCAGTCACCACAAGATTCCCAGACATCTGTCTGAGCTCCTGTGTGGCCTAAGGCTCTCCCAGTTAGGAATGGTGATAAAAAGTCTCTCCCATGCCGGGCTCAGTGGCTCAGCTGTAATCCCGCGCCTTTGGGAGGCTGAGGTGAGTGGATTGCCTGAGCCCACGGGTTCAAGACGCGCCTGGGCAGAGAGACCTCATCTCTACAATAAATCAAAAAATCAGCCAGGCGTGGTAGCGCATGCCTGTAATTCTGGCTACTCGGAAGGCTGAGGCGGAAGGATCGCCGGAGCCCGGCAGGTCAAGGCTGTGGTGGCCGGGAGCGGCCACTGCACTCCAGTCTGGGCGACCGAGTGAGACTCCAACTCAAAAAAAAAAAAGTCTCTCCCTGCTGGATCCACCTTCCAAAAGGTTGGCATCAACCCCTGCCCACTGTGACTGTCTAGCTGTCTGCCCCTCAGCAGGGCCAGATATGGTCCGGTGTTGGAGGCCAACGTTGAAAACTCAAGGCAACTGAAAGGGGTAGTGCTTGGGTGTCTTCACGTGCTTATTATCCCATTTTAGGCGTGAGGTTTTAGGCTCTTCTTGGTGCACCTGTGTGGGAGGCCTGCTCAAGGACTCTGGAAAAAACCTTCAAATGTGTTTTTTTTGTTTTTTGGTTTTTTTGAGTTGGAGTCTCACTCTGTCGCCCAGACTGGAGTGCAGTGGCCGCTCCCGGCCACCGCAGCCTCGACCTGCTGGGCTCCGGAGATCCTTCCACCTCAGCCTTTGAGTAGCTGGAACTACAGGCATGCGCTACCATGCCCAGCTGATTTTTTGATTTATTGTAGAGATGAGGTCTCACCAAGTTGCCCAGGTGGGTCTGGAACCCGCGGGCTCAGGCAATCCACTCACCTCAGCTTCCCAAAGCGCGGGATTACAGGCTGAGCCACCGAACCCGGCTAAAACCTTCAAATGTGATAGTGATGTCTTATTTCTTAGGTTAGATTATGAATACCTGCTATTCATGATCTATTTCTGAGACAGTGTCTTCCTCTGTACAGGTTGGAGTGAAGTGGTGTGATCATTGCTCACTGCAGCCTCGACCTCCTGGGCTCAGGTGATCCTCCCACCTCAGCCTCCTGAGTAGCAGGGGTTACAGGCACACACCACCATGCCCAGCTAATTTTTTAAAAAACTTTTTGTATGGAAAGGGCTTTGTTACATTGCCCAGGCTGATCTCAGACTCCCACCTTGACCTCCCAAAGTGCTGGGATTACAGGCATGAGCCACTGCACACAGGCAAATGCATGATGATTTTTTTTTTAAAGAAAAAATTAAATCCTCTCTTCCTTCTCTTCTCGTCTTCCCTTACTTTACCCACAAACAAGGAAAGACCTTTCTAGCGGGAGCCATTTAGCTCTCCCATGGGAACATTTGTTTCCTTCTCAGTTTCTTAGAAAATGCAGTCTGCCTTGCTGTTGGCACCACATCATATCAAAACACTTGTGTTTTCCACTCAGCATGCACGCATGGAAGTGGGCCCAGCAGGACTGCTCCTTCTGGGGACACCGGGAGGAGCTGTAAGGCCTGGATTGGTGAGACGCGGTGTTCCCTCCGGCCTGGCAGTGCGGAGCCTTGAGGGTGGAGCCCTCCTTAGCCATGCCACAGGGACATTGCTCCTCCCCACCTCTCCCAGCGGCCCCAGTCAAGACTCTATCTGGGATGCTCTCGGGGAAAGTGGAGGTGGGGACTGTTTTCCATTTCAGTGCTTGGTAATCTTACAGTTGGAGTCTTTCGTTTTAGAAGAGAAGCACTTTCTCATAGTGCCACTGGGGAGAGAAATGTGTCTGTCATTCACCCCCATTTTAAAGGTTGGTAAGTGGAGGCCTGAATAGATAAGGGTCTTGCTCAAGATGAAACAGGAAGTGGGATTTGAAATTCCGGTTCCTGCAAGACACCCACCCCCTCTGCAGCCTGCCCTGTCACTCGTGCTGGATGCAAACCCCTGAGAGGTTCCTTTTGCCCTACTACTCCTTCTCAGCAACTGTATTCCCTCCTTCCTCCTCATAGTCCCATGGAAGGTGACCCTTGGGGTGAGTTCGGAGGGAAACATGAGTGCAGGTTTTCTCTCCCCTCCTCCTCCTGGGATATGTCCTAGATCCTCCTGGGCGAGCTGGGGTTGCATCTCTCTTTTGGTACCTTCGAAAAGCAGCAACCCACTCGGCTAACTTGAGCTTTCTGGCTGGTATGAAGTCAGCCAGTTTCCCCTTGGTTTTAGAGCCAAAGCCTATACACTTGGTGTGACTTTGTGTGACATAACCCTGAGAGGTGTCACTGTAGGGCTCGAGTCAGCTGTGTGCTCGAACCCATCCTGCTTTATCCATGGTTGTTCATCCCGGGTCACTCTGGAGTGGAACATCATCCACTTAATGAGTGCTTAATACCCAAAAATTAAATAAACTTACTTTACAACTGGCATTTCCATGACTATAATTACAAAAAGATTCCAGGCATCATTTATGGGGGTTCTCCCTGGAGCCAACTCTGAGTGAGAAGTTGACCCAGTTAGTTTAAAACTCAAGTTAATAAACAGCATTAATGCATATTTAGGTCTGTTGACCCACGTCCTTGAAATCAGTGCAATTTTCAAGGGGTGGGGAGGGAGAATAAAACCCTAATGTAGTCAGAGCATTGTTTCTTCCAATTAACCTCATTCATTTTGATTTCCTTTTGGTTCACAACAATTTAGGTCAAGCTTAGATTTTTAAGAATGAACCTGTGGAGGGAAAGGAAATTAACAAGGCCCTAAGGGGGAGTAGTTACCACAATCAGTTCCAAAAGACAGACTCTCGGTCTGGTGGGGGGCCAGGAGAAGGGCCACATAACCACTTCAGGCCATCCCTTCACATGGAGACCCTGGTGGGGGTGTCCTCTCTTCTTTCTTGTTGACTGGTTAAACAAACTGCGCGCCATGACACCAATCAGGGTCTTCCCATTTCTCATGCTCTTTCTTTCTTTTAAATGAGGCTGTGTTCTCTTTTCTTGAAAGAGAGCTCAGTAAACCCTTAACTCCCAGGGATCACTGGTGGGTTCAGGGACGGAAGGGCTTGTCCCGGGCAGAGATAGAGGAACCAGGATGGGAGAATGAAGGGAAAAAGAAGGGTAGAGGGTGGGGAGGCAGAGCCAGGCTCCTTTCTGTGTGAGGAGCAGGGCTGTCATTCCCGGGGCCGTCAATCAAACTAAGTCTTGGAGCCTTTCATCATCATTAAAAAGCATTTTACACAGTGTGGATGCACACGTGGCCCTATGCTGCTCCTTTGATCTGCCCGTTTCTTACTCCTTATTTAGATAATGAAAGATGTGGTGCCCCAGCTTTAAGATCCACTTGACTGCAGAATTGCCTGATTGAGGATGGAGCCTGGGGCTACCTTGAGGTAATTATGGAATAGTCGTTGTACCTGGAATGGACATTTTCCTAAAGTTTTCATACAGTAAGATTTCACAGTTCTGTCCACGTCCCTTCCCAAGACATTGTTTTTTTCTTCAAAGGGCCCAGAAGCTGAGATTTTGCTAGCAGGGAAACCTGTTTCATAGGAAGGAAGGATGTGTAGATGGGACCTGAACATCCAAGTTTATAATTTGGTGGAAAGCTGACAGACGGGAGGACCCATCGAGACAGATATTTCAGTGGCTGAGAGTCCCCAGTACACTTGAATTTAACACCACTGCCTCAGTGTGCCCAATACTTAGTTGAATCTTCGTGTTCTCATATATGAGTTGTACAGATCACTGGTGCCACAGAAATGCCCACAACAGAAAACTCTCCTTTTTGCATTCGATTTGTGGACTGTAAAAGTTCTGGGCGTTTTTCTTTTTGGAGACTGGTGCATCTTCTGCCTACTTTACTGACAGGTTTCCAAAATTTGGGCCTAAGTTAAAAGCAGTCTTTCTATTTTAGTGCACCATTCTTGTTTCATTGTCTTGGCTTATAAGGGTTGGCTCACCATTGTCCATGTGCTAAGGAAAGAGAATGCTCCGTCAAATGCCATGTCTTCTTTAACCTTTTTGGTAAAGTGGAGGAGCTTTAAAAAGTACACAACACGAGCAGTCACCACCCTTTTTGCATTCACACCAACGCTTATATATCATTTAATTCTAAGCAAAGTGTAATATGTTTTTCCTGCCTGGTAGAACTCCAAATCAAGTTATATTTGAACAGATTGACTAGCAATTGAAAAGAAGTTGAAAAAGAAAAACCTTTTCTCCATCCGTATATGTGTTTTGCTCTTAGGATACCAATCAGAATGACACTGAATTAGCACATGTTGTCTGCTTTCAGCTGTCAGATGTCATTTTTAATCTCTCTTCTGTAGCTTCTGAGACCAAGTGGGATAGAAATTCTTGATATTGATATCTATGGGTTTATTGTGATATTCTGTCCTGAAAATTAATGAAGAAATTTTTTATTTTGTTAACTTTCAGGTTTGAATTTTGTCTTCTTCTTTTGGTTTACCTTGATGCATTGTTTTAGTTGTTTCATCTTCCTTTTATTTCTTTCTTAAATTTTTGACATATGGCTTTAATCCTATTTTTCTAGAATTTTCCATACTCCCTTAGAGTTTGTAATATGCTTCTGTCCTTCTTTTACTCTCAATTTAAACTTAATTTAAGTTAATAACTATTTCATATGCCACTCATGGTCTTACCCAGTGCCAGGAGCACTAAAAATATATGAAAATGGGTAAGATGTAGTCCTGTCCCTTCGAAGCTTATGGTCTAGTAGGAGTATGGGGAGGTAAAAAAAAGTACATACAGAACTGTAGTAAAAGACAGAATATGGTAGGTGGTAAAAGGGAAATTCTGAAGAGCAGAATGAGAGTAGTTAGGGGTTAAGAAGAGGTAGGCATCATATCTGATGGGCTGAACGAGAAAAGGCCTCATGAAGGAGATGACAGGTAAGTTGACCACTGAGAACCAGCAGAGTTACCTATTCTTTTCTGCTTACTTCTTTTTCCTTAACCCTTCTCTTAAGTTTCTCTTCCTTTTCCCAGAATTAAAACTCTTTACCTGCTGTTTATACTCTCTTGCTTATCTCAGGTTGATGGAAGATGTCCTGAAGTTTGGTTGAGGCTTGATGCCAGTTGGAAGCAGCTGTGGAAGGAATGAGGGCGCCCCAGTCCTTGAGTACTTTTGAGTGCCTGGCTCCTCAGTCAGGTGCCCCCTGCCAGAAACCCAAACGTGACGTGGTTTGAGTCATCTCAACTTTACTGGGCTATTGTGAGGCTGTTTGGAAGAACTAGTGTAAAGAGGATTCAGTTTCTGAGAAGAACAAAGCTGCTTCATTAATGAACATGCCTCTCTGAGGTGAGGGAAGCCATGACACTCCGCCACAAAGCTGATATCTCTCTCCAGAGAATGTTATCCCCTTCCATTTCTGAAAGTCAGTGGAGGCTTTTCCTCCTCTGGAGGATTCATTTCATTTGTTAGTTCACTCACTCATTCATTCAATGTATATTCATTCAGTGTCAGCTCTGTGCCAAGCCTTATGCTGGGCTTGGGGTGTAGAAAAGGGAGTTGAACCTGGTTCCCGCTCCTGAGAGACCCTTAAGGATGTGTTTTAGACCTGGAAAGCTGGGATAGTAGAAATTGGGCAGCTGTGTATCACATCTGTATTTCTTTCAAGACTTGTGTGTTCAGAATCTTTTCAGACTAATAATGTTAGTCTCCTAGATAATTTGAAAATGTGCCCTCTACTTTCTCTACCATTTAGAATGGTATACTTTTGATATGACCTAATCTTCCTTTTGAGATTTTATGTTAAAAGGAGTCAAAGCTGGGCATGGTGGTGCATACCGATAGTCCCAGCTACTTGGAAGGTCGAGGTGGGAGTGTCATTTGAGTCCAGGGAGTCTAGCTTGGGCAACATAGCAAGACTCCATCTTTAACAAAAACAAAATAAAAAGAGTTAGACCCCAACATCATAATTGTTTGTACTGCCTGCTATTTCTTTAAGAGAAATCCCTTCTGAGTTTCATTTTTATTGGAATGACTTGCTTTAAAAAAAAAATTTAAAACCACCCAACATTGATATTTTATGAAGATAAACTGCCATTTCTTTAAGTAAGCTCCTTGCAAAAACAGATATATCTGTAATAAAAAGAAGAGCAAGAGAGAAAGACCTTGCAATTATGTTTATGAACAGGGTAAACTCAGAAAGAGGCTGGCAACCCTTTACCCCACCCCCCACCCTATCCTCAAGAGGTCCCAAAGAACAAAAGGCAATTCAGATTGCAGAATATTACTTCTGTCACCGTAGCACCAAACTATTAAAAATAAAACTGTCCCTCAAGGCAAAACATTTCATTTATTTTCCTTTGAATGAGTAACTTGTTTATTAAGATGAACTAAGTGGCTAAATCTAGACGGTACGCAGGCAAGAAAAATTGATTTATTGTAGCCTCTCGGAAAGTATGCTTTATGTTTTCTGGGATTATCTTTGGATTTTAAATGAAGAGGAACTCGTTGAGTCAGATGGGAAGCTGCCTCCCCTGGAAATAGACATAACTCGTCTCCACAGTGTGTAATGTTGTATTTGACCTTGGTTTCTTTGCAAATTGGTTCTTTTTTGGACTAAACCAGTGTGTTGAAAGATTTAGCTAGGTTTAGTGATCTTCAAAAGGGGGACTATATTCCCACCTCAACTGCAACTGCAGTTATTTTTTCTGTTTAATGTAAAATCATTTCACTTTTGCCTGATTTCCTATTTGCAGCCACTGTACTACCGCATCTGTTAAAAAGGGAATGCAGGGTGCAGGGAGCCAACTGCAGTTCCTTGAGGTCTGAGAGAGCCCTCTTTGTTGCTTCCTGGCCCAGTCTCAGAGGCATCCCATCCATGGGGAAGGATATTTGTCTCAGCAGGGAGGTCCCCCATTACTGTCTGCTCCTCTGGGGACAGAGATGTGATGTCTAATTCCCCTCTATTGAGGCTCCATTTGCTCTAAACTGATGGAACTTGAAAGGAAAAAGAGGTGTAAATGCTTAAAACGTTGGCTATGACAAAAAAACCTCCACCTAATTTAGCAGTGAAACAGGAAACCTTGTGTTGTGGAGAGATGCCTTTAGTTTGAAAAAAATTTCTCTTTAGAATGCGGACAACAAATGATTCTTGTCCTCTTTTTTGGTGGTGATGGTTTTATTTTAACATCATAACACATATTATTCCTGATATGTAATCTCATGACAACCCTGACTCCCCAAGAATTCTGAGTGGCTGCCTGGTAAAGATTATGAACTCAGTTTTTCAGATGAGGAAACCAAAACCCAGAGCAGCTTGGTCACTCACTCAGGAACACACATTTAGTGGCAATAGTCATAGATACAACAATTGCACGCCCACATATGCCATCCCGTTTGGTCTCCACCACCCGCCAATCAGGTTTTCATGTCACCCTGACTTTAGAGATGTGAACCCCAAGCATGGGGAGAATAAATGAACTGCCAAGATTACCAACTGCTGGGAGAACTGGAACTCAGCCCAGCTTTCTTGCCAAATCCCCAATATGGCAACACAGTGTTTGGTCATTTTTCTTTGTTCCTTTTGCACAGTGAGGAGATCCCACCTCCAGTTAAGCACAAGCATATCCTGTGCAGTGGCCAGCAGGTGGGACCCCCAGAATTCAGGCTTCCAGCCAGGAGGGGCTCCTCCAGCTTTCTGTCTGTGTGTTCATGTCACCTGACCAGCGAGATCCAGGCCCTCGGGGGCTGACCCTGTCAGTGATCTGTCAGCGGGGAGCATTAGGGTCCCCTCAGCAGATCAGGTCCCATCTCCTGGTCTGGTTAGTATAAGATGAGCAGGATTAGTATCAGCAGTTGTCACCCTGAGGGAGGGTGGTGCCCAGGTGGAATACAGAAGGGAACTCGGTGGCCCTCTTTCTCTTCCCTATTGACCTATCTATCCATGTGAGAGATAAAAAAAAAAAAAAATGGAGGAGGTGAGTACTCTTTCTCAAGAGTAGGAGTGTATTGGATGTGGGACCCAGTGGTTTTCATTCAGTCCACCAGGAGATCTTAATATCAACTATCTATGGAAGAACAAGAACCCGGTGTTCCCTTCTGCCTCATTTCCAGCCTGGGCTGACCCTGGGAGCTCTGCCATGCACTTCATGGAGTTTCCAAAGCTGGGGCAGCTTCGGGACAGAGTTTCACTGTCTACTTTACTTGTGTGCTCTAGCTAAGAATTTGAGCAAACCAATAGACATGGTACCTTGCTGTAGGCGGCTTTGTATTTCCAAACCTATGAATTAATAAACAGAACGAACCTTTTTTTTAAAGGGAGCTTATGGCAGAATGAGCCACTAAAAAGTTATTGGTTCTTAACTCCTTGTAAATCTTGACAAGCGTCTGGCCCAGCCAGGCCTGAAACCCTTTCCTCAGCTCCTGTTGGAGTTTCTGACTGTACAGTCTTGATTGGCACCATCCTTTCTGAGACTGTGTTGTGCCAGGAGGGAGCATCTGTCCCCAGCTGCTCTCCTGGAAGGCATCCTCTCCTGAGAATCATGAGTGTCTCCTTCTGACCCTGGGTTGCTTCTCTGTGTCTGAGAGGTGAAAGGTTCATCATCGCGGGAGGCCCCAAACACCTGAAATTGAGGGGCCTACTTCCGTTGGATGTCAGAGCACTAGTTGTGTCTTGCTAAGTTTTCACCCTTACTCCTCTTGCCAGCTCCCCTTTTCCAATCAGGGCTGGCTGTGGCAGAGGCTAGTGACTCCCACTCGGACTGCTGTGCCTGCCCAGCCTAGGTCTCAAAAGGCTTTGGGGATTTGTGCCAGATTCCACCTTATTTGACTCCTCTGAATAGCTCCGAACAGTCCCAACTCTGGTGTGCTTCTTCCTTGCCTTCACAGGAGGCTCGATGAGGGGTGAGACCAGTGGGACAGCGAGGCCGTCAGGAGGGCTGCTTGGGGGTTATTCCCAGGAGAGCTCATGGCCTCCCTCTTGGTGACAAGTTGTCCAGTTTGCATTGAAGACCGATGGGTGATCTGGAGAGTGCAGGAACAGAAAATAAGAGGGATGAGCTAGTGTTTTCCTCCTATTTGTTTTTCCCTTGACAGTTTAGATGAATAGTAATACAAACCGCCAATATGAAAGTCATACTGCCCAGTTTCTGAATTCTTCCAGGCATGTGCATGTTTACTTCTCACAGGAACCCTGTGGGGTTTTAAGGAAAGAACGATCACTGGCTCCATTTTCCACCTCTGAGGGACTGAGACTCGGAAAGGTTAAGTGGCCAAAGAATGGGATCCAGCACCCACTGTCTTCACACTCTGCTCCTTCCTGTTCCATTTCTCCTCTTCCTTTGGGTTTGGGAACCTTCATCGCCCATGGTCCCCGTTATGTCTGGGTGCAGAGTGGTGGGTGGCAAGGACCTGGGTGTCACCTTTCAGAGCAGTTGGTCACCTGTGACGACAGGAGGAGGGTGAGGTTTCCCAACTGACCGGCAGAACAAGATGGAGCGTATCCCTCACTCATCAGGCACCCTGGGGGAATAAGACACGTGACTGTCCAGTAGCCCAACAAAGTGTGTGTGTGTGTGTGTGTGTGTGTGTGTGTGTGTGTGTGTGTGTGTGGCATGGGACTGGTGAGCGAGGTTGAGATATGTTCTTTGAGGAGTGTCTCTTTCAAAAAGAGGTTGAGTTGTTGCACAGCTGGTTTTCTTTAACTACCAGAAACACCAGCATTGTTTCAGAAAGCCACAGAATTTCCAAACACAATGGAAATTCCAAGAGTGTGGAGTGTGGGTTTGGGGGCCTGGGGTGGGTGTGGACAGGGATAGGGAGGGAAGGCCACAGTCTGAGCAGTTTTGTCCTCCATGGGTAGCAAATTTCACACAACTCCACTGTCCTCCATTTTATCTGCAAGACGCTCAAGTTTAAGCCTGGGAAAGAAGGAGCAGGCCCCAAGGATTACAGCAGCCATAAAAACCAAGCATCCACCCAAAACAGCCCCGTTTGGTATGCCCGCTAATGACTGCCTTCCATCAGCTGGTGTCAGAGGAGGCACATGGTGTCAATTAAGTTCCCAAATGACGTTTGTATAAATAAGTTTGTTAATGGGAAATTAATTTTTTTCCTCCCCAATCTTAAAAAAATGTGCAGACTATACCCAAATAATTTTGAAATAGCAGCAAAAGTAATAGCAAACAGGGGACTTAATGTCATCAATCAAACTTGTGGGGTCAAACCAAAGAAAGAAAGGAACAAATGAGCAAACTAAATAGTATCTCTGGAAACAGTTTCTTGCCTACTGAGGACACTCAGCATGTTTATAACAAGCCTGGTGGCCCCTCATTCAGAGGTGGCCTGACTTTCTCTGAAGTTTGAAGGGAAGCAAAAAAACTTTTTCCTGTTTAGTTTCTATTCCTACTTTTACACTTTGTGTGTGTGTTCAACTTTCCACTTGACTAACTCAGGTATCATTACTAGAGAGCTCAGTATTTGTGAGCTTCAGTTCTGGGTTTTGAAGTAAAATCTTACAGTGATTTTTTTTATTCTTTGATGATTAGGGTACTCAGTAGCCTTGGGTTCTAGGTGTGACTGACTATTCTATGAGCAAATGGGAATTTATAGTTGTCAGTAGAGTCAGGCATGTGTGACTGTATCTCATGCATGACAGAATATGGTCACTGCCGTGTGGGCACAGAGAAGGTAGGTAATCCTTCTCCCAAGCTGTGAAATGCATGCTTCTGGAGTATGTTCTCAGTTCTTTAATCTGTGTAGGAAGAGGTATGTTGTAATGGTGAGGAAATATCACATGCCAGCATAGTGAGAGGAGACTTTCTCAATAAATGGTTTAGAATGGACAACGCTAGATACCTACTCCAGAGGGAGCACCCATTAATTGTAGAAACTGAAACTCTGAAAGAACTAGAAGAGAATATAGATCAATTTCTATCTGATCTCAGAATAGGAAAGCCTTATCTAAACACAGCAGCAAGGCAAGAAGAATCAATGAATGAGACTGATAAACTGAATTGCACACTACTTATATAAGAATATTCATAGCCGGGCTCGGTGGCTCAGCCTGTAATCCCGCGCCTTTGGGAGGCTGAGGTGAGTGGATTGCCTGAGCCCGCGGGTTTGAGACCCACCTGGGCAGCGAGACCTCATCTCTACAAAAAAAAAAAATCAGCCGGGCGTGGTAGCGCATGCCTGTAATTCCCGCTGCTCGGAAGGCTGAGGCGGAAGGATCGCCAGGGCCCAGCAGGCGAGGCTGCGGTGGCCAGGAGTGGCCACTGCACTCCAGTCTGGGCGACTGAGTGAGACTCCAACTCAAAAAAAAAAAAAAAAAAAAAAAGAATATTCATAGCAGCACGGCAGCAAAACCTTTAGATAACCCTTAGTGTCTATTGAGAGAAGAGTCGATAAAAAGCATAGAATTTTTCACACAAATTTTTCACAAATTTTTTAAAACAGCAACCCAAATAATTGAACTACATTGCCATACAACCCTATGGCTGAGTCTTTGCAATATAATATAATATTACGTGAAAAAAATGATTACTTACAATACAATAACATTTTAATGCAATATTTTATATGAAAATGTCAAACATTCAATAAACCACAAAGAATTTTGCAGTAAATAGTTGTATACGCTCTCTCCCCTGGAAGCAGCTATTTTTCTATTTTTTTCCGCCATAGATTAGTTTTGTCTGCTTTAAGATTGCATATAAATGGAATTATAACCTATATGCCCTTTTCTGAGCGACTTCTTTCATGTAAATAGCATAACTGTTTTAAAGTATGTTCTGTGGACTTTTGGGTTCTCCAAAACCCTCTTAAGGGGTCCTATATGTCACAGCTACTTTCATAATAACTCTGAGACTTTTTTTCTCTCTACATGCTACAGATGTTTACATTGATGGTAAAAGGCAATGGTGGGTATACTGAGACATTGGTACCAAGGGTACATTTGTCATTGCATTCTTCACCACCACAGATGATTAATGTTATTAAAGCTCAGTCCTTGAACACATGTGCTTTTGATATTCTGTGTGATGAAATGGGAAGTACAAATAAAGTGCTTTTTGTAGTACCATGATTGTCTCCAGAAAAAGCACACAAGCAATTGAGTTGCCAGCTGAACTAGCTGCTGCTTGGAAGGCTGAGGCAGAAGGATCGCCTGAGTCCAGCAGGTCAAGGTTGTGGTGGCCGTGAGCGTGCCACTGCACTCCAGCCTGGGCAACAAAATGAGACTCTGACTCAAAGAAAATAAAAACACTTAAGTACTGTAGACTTCTGTAATGCTTTTTAGACATATCCACGTTATTTTGAGTATTAGTGGTTCCATTTTTAATTGTGAGTTGTATTATAATATATGATATATCACAGGTTCTATATTCTCCTATTGAGGGATATCTGGGCTGTTTCCAGATTTGGATATTATGAGTAAAGCTGTTGTGTACATCCTTGTACAAATCTTATTTTTAAAACCTGATTTTATTTATCTTGAGTGAATACCTAGGAGTTGAATTGAACCAGTCATAGCATAGGTGCATATCTTTAATTTGTAAGAAACTTCCAGACAATTTTTCAAAGTAGTTTACCATTTTATATTTCCATCACAATGTATGAAAGTATAATGGCCCTTTCATTTACTTTTTAAAATTTTTATTATTGTTATTTTTTGAGACAGGGTCTGGCTCTGTATGCCCAGGTTGGAATACAGTGGCATATCATAGCTCACTGTAGCCTATACCTCCTGGGCTCAGGGAATCCTTCTGCCTCAGCCTCCTAAGTAGCTGGGACTACAGGTGTGCACCACCATGCCCAGCAATTTAAAAAATATTTTTATTTTTGTCGGGACGAGGTCTTGCTATATTGCCCAGGCTGGTCTCGAACTCTCGGGCTCAAGCAGTTCTCCCACCTCAGCCCCCACAAAGTGCTGAGATTACAGTTATGACCCATTGACCCTGGCAATAGCCTTTTAATAAAGTTAAAATAGTAAAACACACATAATTTCAGAATTCATATAGATGAGAGAATATATAAAAAGGAAAGGAGGGCAACCCCTTCAGGTCCCCTCCTACTGTGGGAGCTTCTCTGTCCTCTCAATAAATTCTGCTTTCTCACTTGAAAAAAAGGAAAGCAAAGGAGTGATGACCACAGGATTGGAGATGACAGTATCCTTGGGTGGGAAAGTGCTATGTAGCTGGGTGAAAAGCATTGTAAAGGTCAGTTAAAGCACTGCCACTGCTTCATAAGCCAAGGAGGAGTCTGGGGGTGCCTCTTTCCAATGGAAAACCATTTCCCAGAGGATCTGTATCTGTGGCTAATAACATGGCTGCAGGCTGTATTTTATTGCCCATTTTCTGTGCCTCTAAGTCTGCTGAGGCTCTACAAAGAACAGCCTGTGACCCCCTGCAGGAGGGCTAATGGAGAAAACATGCTTTGGATGTTTCCCTGGCTGCATCAGAGAAGAATGAGCCCATTGCTCTTGCCATGCTATTACGAATCCGCAACTCCTTTTATGTTGGACTACCCTTGCCCATCTACATTTCTGGCTTTCCTTGCTAGGGATTCTTCCCCTAGCTTCCAAGTCCTGTGCAGGTGGCTCGAGGCCAGAGAGGAGACTCACTGAACTATGATCAGAGACAATCGGCCTCCTGCAGTCTGTGAGGATAGAAGGATGTAAGCCTAAGTTTATTTACCCTCAGCAAAACACAACTAGCTGTTATTATTATTATTATTTTAGGACTTGGGATAAAGAGGCCCATAAAAACGAGAGCATGAAACAGCTTTTACTGAACAAACATCATGCTGATTTATTTGTGAGTGAAATCCAAACCATATGGTGGAGTTTCCCTTAAGATGCACAAGGGGTTCAGGATTAAGGGAACAGACTCTTGGCAAATTTGTTTTGCATTTCACTGAACACATCATGCTAAAAAAAATAGAACAATTGTTGAGTGCTTACTGTGTACAGGAAATTGTGCTTAGTGATTGATATCCATTATCTCACTTAATCCCTACAACTATCTTGGCAGTCAGCCGTGTTCCCCACAAGGGACAGCAACAGCGCTGAGCTCAGGGCCCTTATTACCTGAAGGAATTTGGACAAAGTGGGGAAGATCTGGAATCCAGGCTTTGTCTAACAGGGTTTCCTCCTAGAATCCTCTGCTTGTGAAAGAGATGAAACTGAGAATGGGAACGTGAGTTTGGGGCCTGCAGATCAGCTGGCTTCTCAGATTGCAGCCTGCCAACTGCACATTGTCTTGTTAGCTTGTCTGGGGGGACACTGAATGCAAAGTCTTCCCGACCATCAGGGGGCAAAGTTCTTTCTTTGCCATGCTTGCCTGGGAATCTCAGCCCTCTGTCTGCAATCATGTGGAGTATGCATCTGTTTGAGTTTTGGAATGAGGAGAGTGTTACTGCAGAGTCGTGCGCTGCCAGTGATTATCATGATAACGTCAGTCTCATTCATGGGCTTAAGCTTCTAATTTTCAGTAAGAAAGCTCAGTGGACCTGCCTGTTGCCCATAAAGGTGGCCTTAAGTAAAGTCATTTTTTCGATCTTCAGTCACCCTCATGGACACTCGGTTCCATGTCAGTGCTTTGTAAAATGGCATTTTTCAGATTCTTGAAAGATAGGCGGCTTGTTCCAAATGAACTGTAGAGAATGGCGGGCTGTAAACTCAATCCACCCCTAGAGTGGGCCAGTCCTGTGTCATCTGGGGGTATTTTCTAGGAAAATGCCTTTTCAGTACCAAATAGCATTATTATCAAGATCCAGTGGCTTGTATTTCTGGTTGAGCTGAACCCTGGACAGGGCAGAAAGGAAGTCTTCACCACAGGTCACACCACAGGATGTCCCTGTGGTGTGTTAAGTCACCATGCTGACCTGTATGGTTAAAAGAAAAAAATCTCCTTTCTTTCCATAACCAGAGGATTTCAAGTTTATAATGTTGATAAAATCAACAGTGTAACAAAAGCTTCCAGGTGACAGTGGCACACATTGATGGGGTAAGCCTGTGTGACCCGGAAACCCATAGGTGTCTTTGCATTTGGTCCTGAGGCCACAGTCTCTGTCTGTCCTCATCTCCCTCATTGGCCTCTTCTTTCTCTCCTACCTCTCTCACACAGCCCTTCATGATGGCTGTCTGCTGCTTGGATTCCTTATAGCAGAGAGCCAATGCCCTTTGAATTTGCTCGCTACTTTGCTTCAATGTGTGGAATTTAAAACTTGTAATCACAGGAGAAGGGAAAAACATAGTTACAATGTTAGGCCCACTGTTTCCTGAACCACTAAATGCACCAGACTTTGTTATATTTAGGTTGTTTTCCAAAAATCCTTTTGTAGTCATTAAAAAAAAATTCTCACTGTACTTATACATGGAAACGATGACATAAAATTCTTAGACCTGCCTTCAAAAGCCACCTGAATTAATAGGGTCACGTATATACCACTTATAACAGAGTCTATTGGAAAACCATAGAGCAAATTGGGAAACCAGGAACATCGTTGTTCTCTCACCCTTCCTCCTTCTACTATTCCAGCACCACCTTAGTGGACTTTGGGAGCCACTTACACATTTCCGTAACTGAAATCACCTTTGACTCTAGATGTTTGTATGTAAGGGGTCACTCTAGGTCCATATCTTCCCATGTGTTTTGAATTAAGAAACAAAAAGCTGTTATAGATAGGACTAGAGGAAAGAGTAATAATATTAATGATAGCAATAAAACACCTATGGTTGTTGAGTGCCTACTGTGCAGTAGGAAATAGTGCTTAGTCATTTACATCTATTATCTCACTTAATTTTCACAGTAATCATAGGAGATAATGTTACTCTTATGTTACTTAGCAAGGTTGCTTTACTCATAGAGACCACACACATAGTAAAGGTAGAACAGAGACAGAAGCCTAGCTTTGTCTGACTCCAAAGCTCATTCTCCTATCACCATATGATACTGTCTCCTAATAGTAGCCTGGAGGCTTTAACAAGAGAAAATAAGTTTATAATCCAGTTAGAGGGATTTATTTTGCCCATAACTCTCTGATGGGATATATCATCAAATTCCCAAACAATATTTTAGGAAGGGTTGCAAATTTTTCTTCCAAATGATCTTTTGATAGTAGGATACTCTTTGCCTAGAGTAATATTGGTATAGTTCCTAAAAGAGGTACATTACAGTTTATAACTCCTGCAGGTAAGAAGCCCATGACTTTTTAGATTTCAACTGGTGAATTTTTGTTGGTAAGAGCAGAGCTACATACTAGAGCAAAATCAAGTGTTTTCACCACAAATTGATGATGTGCAGTAACTTTGGTCTTGGCCATCCCATTGTTCATTAATTTGATTTATACTTGTTGTGTTTGTGTATATTTTCCTAACATTTTTAGCCTTATCATAGCCTATAAATGATGGGCACTGTAACTGTTGAAAGTGCTAGCTGAAGGAAATGTTTCGATATTCTGTAAAGAAAGTATTACTTTGGATTAAAACAAAGGGACTAATGCCTGAATCTGAATCTCAATTATATTCCAAATTACTTTTTCATATATATATGTGTATATATACACATATATATATATAGTAATTTGCTCTTTATGTATATATAAAGCAAATAAAACTACCCATAACCCATACCTACAGTGTAACTAGAGACAGGCTATATTACAAAATTGGGAAAATAAACATCCAACACAGCAGAGCCAAATCCCCAGCCCCCATCAGAAAGGTGTTATGTTTTAAGGCAATGTACTTTAACAACTAAAGAGGGTTAAAATTAAGAAACTTAGCTACCCAGAGGATTTTAGAAACACTCGTTCTTACTGTTCTAGAAAAATATTTAAGAATGACCAGAAAATGGCAGGAAAAATCTAAAAAAATTTACTATAAAAAGAAAACAGAAAATGAATGAAAAGAAGATAATACTCCCTCCTAAAACAACTACAAAGAAATTGAAAACACTATCTCCAACATTAATTATAAATACAATTAGACAATAATTTGAAAAAAATGAATGAAAACTTGAAATGAGAAATTTGGAAATCTCAGAATAGAAACAAACAAAACAATAGAAACTGTAAAATGGAAGGTTATGACATGTAAGAAAGAAATTGGAGAAAAAGATGAAACCAAATCATTTCAGAAATGAAGACAAAATTATAAGGTGTCCATTCAGATTCTACTGAAAAAATAATAAGAGATATTGAGAGGAGGAGTCAATATAATAAAAATGAAATAAAGATAGGCAAAAAGAACCAGAGGAAAGGTGATATGTAAGATAGGCAAAGAAGATCCAACACACAAGTAATTGAAGAAAAGGCAGGTGGAATAAAGCTAACTTTAAAAACTGCAGTCTGGGAATACTTTCTAGAACAAAGATGCGCTGCTACAAGTGGAAAGTTTTTACATATACATAGGAAAATTGACCCCAAATGCTTAAATATTGGACATATCATAATAAACTAGAAGTTCAGGATAATGGGCACAGAAACAAAAAGGAAGAGAAAGAGGAGGAAAACAACCCTTTGGATCTCCAGTAAAAAATACCAACTCACTTAAAAAAGAAATAAAATTAGATTGGTATCAGACTTGTCAGCAGCTACATGCAAAGCAAGATAATGATAGAACAATATTTTCTTTTTCATTTTTAAATAATATTTTCTTTATTTTATTATTGAGATATAGGGTACAAATCAGGATTAGGTACATAAGTAGTCTATGTGCAGGTGAAGTTTGGGCCTCCATTTGGTCCTCACTTCCCCTGGTTTAGAATCAGGTACCTTAGTGATGCCACATACCCTCTCCCCTCCCTTTCTCCCCTGGCAGTGTCCTACAACTGTTGGTCCCTCCCTTGTGGCATTATGATAAATGTTCAGGACCCACTTGTGAGTGAGAACATGTAATATTCAGTTCTGTATTTCTGTGATAGATCACTAAGTATGATGGACCCTAAATCCATCCAGTTTGCTGCAAATGCTGTAATTTTATTCTTTTTTATGACTGTGTGATACTCCATTGTATATATGTACCACATTTTCTTTATCCTGCCCACTTTGGTGGGGCAGCTGAGTTGGCTCCATGTTTTTGCTATTGTGAATAGTGTGGCAATAAATATGCGTGTGCAGGTATCTTTTTTGTAGAATGATTTAAATTCCTCTGGGTGTTTTCCCAGAAGGGGAATTGCTGGGTCATATGGAAGATCAATTTCTAGTTCTTTTAGAAATCACCACACTGCTTTTCAGATTAGATTGGACTAATTTGCACTCCCACGAACAGTGTTGGAGCATTCCTTTTCTCCACACCCATGTCTGCATCTTCTGTTTTTTGATTTATTAATGATGACTGTCCTTACTGGAGTTAGGTGGTATCTCAGTGTGGTTTTAATTTGCATTTCTCTGATGATCAGTGAGGCTGAACATTTTTTCATTTGTCTGTTGGCTGCTCATATGACTTCTTTTGAGAAGTATTTATTCATGTCTTTTGCCCACTTTTTAATAGGATTTTTTTTTTCTTTCAGGTTGTTTGAGTTCCCTGTAGACCCTGGATGTTAGACCCTTGTCGGATACACAATTAGCAAATATTTTTTCCTGTTCTATATGTTGTCTCCCCACTCTCTTGATTGTTTCTTTTGTTGTGCAGGAGCTTTTCAATATTTTCAAGAAACTTAAGAAATGTATGAGCTAAGGATTTTTTATCCAGCATATCTTTCCTTTATATATTAAGGTCATAGAAAAAGAAAGCTTCAATCATATTAGAACTCAGGGAATACTAACAACCCCTTCTTGAAGAAGGTACATAAAATGATGGTACCAACATCTTGTTTGTTGGTACCATCAAACTGAGAGAAGACTAGGAAAATTCATCAAAATAATCAGTGATTTGAAAAAAGATGCAAAACTACTTTGAAAGAAGATTTCAGGTTTTAGAGATTAATTGGACATATTCATCCATGAGATACTTGCTAAGAAAGTTTGAATAATGATAAAGCTAGGCTGTAATGTTTTCACCAAATCCAGAATCTCTGAAGAGATTAGGATATGACTTTGGCAGCTCTGGATGCCAAATTTGTAAAGTGGGAGATGGGAAAAGTGGAAGTAATTAATGGAACTTTGAAAAGACCTGGAACACTATAGTTGGGAATAGATAAAAGTGTTTTCTAAGAAAAGAAGTAGAAATTTTGAATTTGGTAAATGTTATTGAGGGAAGGCATCCAAGTACATTAGACCTTCTAGTTATTCCAAACATCAAAGATATTTTATTGTTTTAGAGAGATGATACTCCCTAATTATAACTTAACTTTTTATATTATGGAGAATATCTGTGTATTCTATTGCCTCCTTTAGTTAGCGAGACTTGGGAGATCCTAACCTAGAAATGGTGACAAATCCATGCCACATGTGCTTTCTCAAAGTCTTACCTCTGAAGTCATGTTGGACATTAATACTTGATCTTGATTGGCAATGGTTCTTCTTTTCATTGAGCCTCAGTGAGGCCTCAGAATTCTATTCAAGATAGCATACGAGGCAGCCATCACCATTCTATCTGGATTTGTTGTAGGTTGAAATATATTTGCTGTCCCTGCCTTAATTGTTAGCTCTGTGGACTGATGACTTGGCATCTTCATCTTGTTTGTGGGAACTAATGGGATTATAGACACACTTTCTCAGCAAGCATTTATTAGTCACTGAGTAAATGACAAACACCATGTGAGGTGTTGGGCATAACAAAATAATTGACACATTCCCGACCTCGAAGAGGTTCACAGAGCCTAGAAGGAAACAAATGGTTCTGTAGAATTTGCTTTGTGAATGTGTTACTTCTAAAGCATATCAAACATTGTGGTGATCATAAAATATTCTACTTTATAGAAAAGTCATGGAATCACATAGACCTAAAGTTTTAGGCATGGCAAAACCTTATGCACAATTTCCTATGTAAAGTGATTCTCTTTGCCATCATTCTTACTACTTTGCTACTCAAGTGTGACCTGAGGACCAGCAAGAAGACGTCATCTGAAGACATTAGAAATGCAGAATCAGGCCATGTTCAGTGTCTCAGCCTGTAATCCCAGTGCTTTGGGAGGCTGAGGTGAGTGGATTGCCTGAGCCCGCGGGTTTGAGACCCGCCTGGGCAACTTGGCAAGACCTCATCTCTACAATAAAATCCAAAAAATTAGCCGCGTGTGGTAGCGTGTGTCTATAGTTCTAGCTACTTGGAAGGCTGAGGCAGAAGGATCACTGGAGCCCAGCAGGCTGAGGCTGCAGTGCCCAGGAACAGCCACTGCACTCCGGTCTGGGTAACAGAGTGAGACTCCAACTCAAAAAAGAAAGAAAGAAAGAAAGAAATGCAGAATCTCAAGCCCCATACCATACCTACTGAAATGGAATTCTCATTTTATTAAGATACCCAGATGACACATATGCAAAATTTGAGAAGCACTGCAGACTCAGAGTGTTCAGCTAGAACAAAGAGCCATTATTTACCACCTGCCACTTGTCTTTCTCCCCAGTCAAACAAAAAAACAAAACAAAACAAAAAACTTTGACCAAACACAGATACGTACTCCAAATACCAGTGTGTCTTTTTACCGTAGTTTTCTCATTTATAAAGTGGAGATACTATTATAAAATGGCAATACTTTTAGCACCTGTCCTCACCTGAAGATGAGAGTTTACCGAGGTAATGCAGGTATGGTGTTCAGCATAGTGCCTGGCTCAATAAATAAATGTTACCTTGTTAATAATATAAATGATCCTAGTTCAATGGAAAACTAGGGACTTAAAAATATCCTTTCAGTACCCTCATCCGGAGGTCCCCAGGCCACAGACAGGCACCAGTCCATGGCCTGTTTGAAAATGGGCCACACAGCAGGAGGTGAGCAGCAGGCCAGCAAGCAAGCTTTATCTGTGTTTACAGCGGCTCCTCATTGCTTGCATTACTGCCTGAGCTCCATCTTCTGTCAGATCAGTGGTGGCATTAGATTCTCATAGGCGTGTGAACTATTGTGAACTGTGCATGTGAGGGATCTAGGCTGTGTGCTCCTTGTGAGAATTTAATGCCTGATGATCTGAGGTGGTGCTAAGGCAGTGATGCTACCACTGGGGAGTGGCTGCAAATACAGATTAACGTTAGCAGTGAGGTTTGACTGCACAGAGACCATAACAACTCAATTGCTTGCAGACTCATATCAAAACCGTATCAGTGAGTGGCGAGTGAGTTGATGCCTTTTAGTTGTACAGCTGCATCTGGTGGTGGGCTTTAAGTCAGAATCTGACACTTGTTTTAGTCCATGCGTGGCCCACCCATTATTTTATTTACCACTTCCAGCCACGTCTCTTTTTTTTTTTTGATGGTGAGTTGTATAACTATTTCATTATATATTACAATGTAATGATAATAGAAATAAAGTGCACAATAAATGGCATGTGCTGGAATCATCCCGAAACCATTCCCCACTCCCCTGCCCTCACCCCTGAGGTATGTGGAAAAATTGTCTTCCACAAAACCAGTCCCTGATGCCAAAAAAGGCTGGGGACCGCTGCCCTGATCTGTCAGTCAGTGGAGGAACTTCTGAACCTGCAGGGCTGTGTGGTGCCCACACTTGTGTGTACACACACACATACACATACACACACACACACACACACTGCACATGTGTTGGAGTGACAGTCCCCAGTGGACTTGGGTGCTGCTTTTTGCCTTGTTGAACACTCCATGGAGCTGGATCACCCAGGTTGCGGTGCTGCCTGGCTGTACTCCTATATCTGTGAACTGAGGGATTGCCACAGGACTGCGCAAGGGAGTTTTGCCTGCATGGAGAGGCTTGCCGGTGAGAGAGCAGTGTTTTCTGGGCCACATGTGGGCAGGCCTGGGTTGGGGGTGGGCCTATGTTTTGGCCTCCTGGCTTCAGGCGCTCCAGTCTGCAGGTGGGAAGGTCCTCTTCCTGGGGGCTTGCAGAGAGAGAAAGCCAGGAGCAGCGCACTGATTTATTCAGCTGTGAATTCCCTTGGTTTGACTGAAAGCTTTTGACTTGCATGAGCTCAGCAGGGGAGCTCCTTTTCAAGGCCTTGTGACACCAGCCTGCTATTAAGTGTTGTTAAGAGAATAAAAGCCTGTTGTGTTAAAAGGACTTGCCTTCGCCAGCAGCAGTGGACCCCTTAGCCAATCTGTTGGACACCCGGTGGCACACAGGCCCGCTCTGCAGGAGGCCGCCCGGCCTCTTGCCTCCTTTCAAAAGGCAACGTCTGTGGAACAGATCTTCTCCACCCTCCTGCCTGGTGAACTAGCTGAGAAGTGTCAACTGACTCTGTCCCTTTGGTCTCTGTCCTCTTTTTCTCCCACCCATTGGGTTTGTTGACTGTAGAGGGGCACGATGTACATTTCTTTGTAGAGTTGATGCGTTCAAGAAAATATCTGTATATGTTAGATTTTTGTAAATTAGATCGTTACTCTCTTGCTTTAAGGTTGTACTTCAAAGACCACAGTTAACTAAAAGTAGATGTCTTTTGTCATTCAAAGTGAAAATGTATGTCGTTTCAATAAAATTTGCTATTTAATTTCTGTCAGAAAATTCGTAGATAGGAAGGAAAAGCCTAAAGAGTATAGAATGACTCTTTGTTGTCATATTTTAAAATCAAGACAACTGGAGTGCTGTATCAAGCGCCTCAAATAGTCACTGTGCTGAACAGGAACGGGAGTACAATTTTACGCCGTGTGAGTGAAATGCCAGGTTTGTCATTTGGATAGACTTTTGAGTAGTTAGAATAAGAAATGCTTATTGCCTTCCCAAAATACCACCATCACTACGAGCTGCTTGTACACACTGTATTGCTTATGTTTTGATGAACAAACTGTGTATAGGTAAGAAAGGTGAGCATGTAGGTGCTGAGATTAGATCTTGGTTCTTTGTTTACCAGCTGTGGGACTTTGAGAAAGTTAGTTTTAACTTCATTCAGCCTCAATATTTTCCTTTTGTTTTTTGTTTTTAAGTTGGGATTTTACTCTGTCCTCCAGTCTGGAGTGCAGTGGCACCATCATGACTCATCACAGCCTTGACCTTTCAGGCTTGGGTGATCCTTCTGTCTCAGCCTCCCGAGTAGCTGGGACTACAGGTGTTCACCACCATGACTAATTATTTTTTGTAGAGATGAAATCTCACTATTTTTCTTAGGCTGGTCTCAAACTCCTGGGCTCAAGCAATCCTCCCACCTTGGCCTCCCAAAATGCTGGAATTATAGGCGTGAGCCATTGTATCCAGCTGGTCCTCAACATTTTCACCTATAAATGGGAATGAAATCTTATCTCCATCATAGGTTTATTGTGAAAATTAAAAGATGTTGCACATGAAATAGCACAGTGCCTGGGACATAATTGACAATCAATATTATAATTATTAACATGTGAGCTATAGGATTTTTGCCACTTGAAAGAACCTTTAAGGGCATTCCTTTATAAACCTATAACGTTAACAGTCAGTTATGAATTCAGTTTGTTTCATAAACTAGAAGTTTGGTATAGACAATGTTCTTAAGGAATAACTGCCTTGCTTTGTATAATGCACCATGCATGATTTCAATTTACCTTGTCCTAGTCCTATCTTGCTTTTGGTAAGAAATTCTAAACCTAAAAACATTGGAGTGTAGAAATAAGGTACCTGATACAGAGTCCTAGGATGCTAGTGCTGGGGGGAGAGATACTAGTCCACTGTGTTCCCCGTGAGGGCAGGGACAAGGTTTCTTTGTTCACTGTGGTGTCCCTAGGGCAGACCACCATGCTTGGCACATGGTAGGTGCCTAATAAGTATATGTTGCTTGGATAAATGAATGAGATCACATTGCTCAACACCCTCATGTGGCCGTCTTGATTTGAGAGAAAAAAATTGTTTTTCTTTACTAATTCTTATGATATAAAAGGACTGTTTCCTCATATTCACCCTCATTTTGCAGAAAGAAACATAGGGTATAGAGAAGTGACTTGCTCATTATTCAAGACAGACAGGGACTGGAGCCTCGGTCAGTGATGGTCACACACGCTTCTACGGCTCACAGAACAGCAGAATTCCTCTGAAATGAACATTATGATGTCTTAAGTAACACAATGGCTTACTGGTTATCTCTCTCTTCTCTTCCATGCTTCTTTCACTCTTTTCTCCCTCTCTCTTCTCCTCCTTCTCTCCTTCCTTCCTCTCATTCCTGCCATAGCCCCTGGTTGGTGGTGGTTCCTTAGCTAAATAGGACTTGGATGAGACAGATGTAACCTACATCTCTGTCTCCTGCCATGCACCTGTCAAGTCCATCTTTAGCTTAAAACTTGTAGCAAATGTGAATGTTTAACCTCCCTTCTATGTGGTCATGTGGCATATTTTTATTTCTGTGTTAGAAAGTCTGCCCTCCTGCCACCCACTTCAAGGTACCATTGGCTCCAGGAAGCCATCTGGATGGAGGTTTTGTAACAGGGGACCATGCTTCTCCAGCATCCCAGAAGCCTTGGGTGGGTAGCATTGCCAGTGATCACCCAGCCGTGGTAAACTAGGCTTAGTGAAAAAGCACCCTGGTGGATGGTGATGGTGGAGTTGGGGCCCAAGGGTCCCATAAACCTCATGGCAAAATAGCCTTCATGGGACTTGTCAGTCGGCTCCTTTTAACTTTTGGAAGCAAACACGTTTCCCCCATTCTCTGCTGGCAACATTTTCTTTTGCACGGAGTGCTTTTGTGTGGATTATTACAGGGAATCTGCAAATTTCTGTGCAAATAAGAATATCATTATTTGAGAATCACACAACTCTGGTCTTTTCAAACATAGAAAAGTCATATAGAGCTGTGCATCTCAAACTGTGACAAATAATCAGTTTTTAAAATTTGCAGTATGCTTCAGGCTAACACATTTGTCAAAGACAATGAGAATGAATTAGGAGAAAAAAAATTTAAAAACAAGCCTAGAAGACATCAAAGTAATACAAGCCATAACTTTTTTATTATGAAGAGCAATTGATATAAAGTTATTCATGTTGTGCCAAAGATTCTAGATGCTAATTCTCAATCTCTATACTTATTTCTGAGGGTTGTGGGTACACTGTCTGTAGACCCGACTTTGAGGAGCTCTTGATGTGGAGATGTGACTTCTTAACTCAAATTCTGTTTTCTACCATATACCCAAGGGGTGTCATTTTCTGCCTCACTTCTTTTTCCCCCTCCCAGCCCATTTATTTTATTTCCCAAGTCTTAGAATGGCCTGTGTATGGTGAGGCCCATGACACTCAGTGGAAGATGGAAATGGGCAGGAGGAAACGCTGCTGTTTACTGATGCAAGGGGTTTGCTCCCCATGAGAAAGACTCCATGTCTTTCTTTCATCCATGGAGATAGCAAGCTGCAGTCCCATGGGAAATGATGTAACCGCACATGGCAAAAAAGCAGATGTCGACATGAGGCCAATAAAAAAGGTCATGAGCTAATAAAAATGATTATCTGATTCACTTTCCAGAAGAGCTACAATTTAATGACCTACTGGAAAGCGAATTTTTTCTTTTCCTTTCTCTGTTTTTTTGAGGGAAAACAGGATTTATTGAGAGGACAGAGAAGCTCCCACAGTGGGAGGGGACCCAAAGGGGTTGCCCAAAAGTGAATTCTTTCTTTGCATTAATTTTTATCCAAAGCTTAGAGGAAAAGCCACAATAGGTGACTAGAACACATTTTTGATCCATTGATTAGGTTTAGGGTTCATAAAATGATCTTCTGAATGTCCTTGTGTTTTTCTTTCCAAAAGTTGTTTTTACTTGATTATCTTGTTAGAGAAAGATTTTTGTTTTTAATTGTCTTTCCTGACAGAGAATTTTTTTCCTTTGCTCCCAGAACCATTTACCATGAAAAACCACACTGCCTTTCTCCATCTGTAGGGATTCCTCTCAGAATTCCCAAGTCCACTTTTGCAGTTTACATTGCCAAGTTTTCTTTATGTTTCTCTTCTTAGGAGAGGGGAAAGGCAAGGTGTAGTCACTGTGATTTGTGGAGTTGGGTTGCTCAATTACACCTTAATGTATGTTTTTCACTGTGGAAATTTCTGAAAGTGATTACTGGGTTTGTATGGGTTTGTAGAATTGGTTTTCTGTTCCTAAATCCTGGAATTTTGAAGTTCTGTCTTTTGGGTTTGTTTAGAATTACACACACACACACACACACACACACACACACACACACACACACACTTATGTGAGGGGGACCCCCAAAAAACCTGGAATTTATTTATAAAAAATTGTGTATTTATTCTTACGTGTTTAAACTTCCGTCATGTTTAAAGTACTCTCCGTTTGATGTAGTACATCTACCAAGATGCGTTTTCCACTGCTCAAAACAGTTTTTTAACTCTTCAGTTTTGATGCCTTTTAGTCCTTCTGCCATTTTTTTGTTTCACCTCTTCCACATCATAAAATGTTTCCCTTTGAGGATTTTTTTCATTCAGGGAAACAAACAAAAAAAAGTCACCCAGGGTGAGATTAGGGTGAATGGGGAGGGTGGGGCATGGGTGTCATGCTGTTTTGGGTCAAAAACTGCTGAACTCTCCACGTGGTGTGCCTAGGTGCACTCATAATTCACCTATCATAAAATGGGCAAATGTGTTGAAAGAATCTCCAAGAAGAATTTATGGAATCCGAATGCAGCTTCTTACCACAAATGGTAGCTGGTACACTGATGCCTATAGGTTCCTAGAACACTTACCTAGTGGGGAAAGCCTGTACTACAAGGGGCCCGCCCTACAAAAGATAATTTCGGGGTTTTTTGGGTCCCCACTTGTATGTACAGACATATGGGCGTGTCTAAAATTACCATGAAGAAATACCACTGTCCTCAGATTCTTATATTTATACACAGGGTACAAAGATATATATTTGTATATATAAATATATATATACACACACATTTTAAGAAAGGAAAAAACTTATTTAAATTGTCAATGAATACAAGTCATGTTTGACTTCTGCAATCACAAGAGGTGCTCAGAGTGGTTACCATCAGCATCCAGACACTTCTGATTACGGCGAACTAAAAGTTATACACAGGTAACATCGCTTAAAATGTGTACACATTTTTTGGCACCCCTGGTATTTAATCTTTTCCCTTATAGGGAAAAGTTTAAAAACGTAAGAGGGTGCTCATGATATATTAACATTTCTACCAAAAGTTCTGTTGGGGTTGGAGGTGAATGACAGAAGGAGCAGAGAAAAAGAACAAGGGAAGTGTTGGTGAGACAGTCATATTGGAAAGCCGGGAGAGGTGGAAGACACCATTAAGACAGGAAGCTGGAAAGCCACAGGGACTTGCAAAAGGGAGGTTGGGACCAGGGGGCTCAGGGAGGCCAGAGGAGGGTCAGAACCCCTGGGAGAGAGCCTGATGTAACTTGGAGAACCAGATGGAAAGAAACTTGATTCCCTTGTACCTTGAGCTTCAAGAAAAAGGATTCTGGCCTGGCCCAAGGTACTTGCCCCCAAATTCACTTCCCATGGTTCCTGGATCTGTACCTTTTCCAGTTCCTGGGTCCTACAGGGCATTGGGATTGGGAAACAGAAGGTCACTGAGTCTTATTGAGTGCTTTTCCTTGTGTTGGAATACACCTGTCAGGAAAATCATCAGTAGTGAGGAATTTCATCCCTTGTTATCAGTGAATGTTGGTATTTCCTGAGTGTGGCTCAAGGATTTAGGAATGTGATTCCCTAAAGAGAGTGGCAGGGAGCCTGGAGGTGGAATGACCATGGCGGCTGGAGTTGAGGGAAGGCCGTAAAGCCTGAGGATGCCCCAGTGGAGGGGACACAGTTGGTGGGTTTTGGCTCTCATTTAGCCAAAGGGAGCCTGCGGCATCAACTGTTCTCCAGGTTCTGCTGACTGAGGGGGTCTTCAGTCTGTGGTGGTCTGGTTCTAAGTGGGAGAAGGGGTAGAACTTGGAGTCAGATACCAGCTGCCACTGCTGTCCTCAGAGAATGGGAGGAAGCAGGAGTGACAGAATCCCAGGGTCCCTAGGTTGGAGAAGGGCCCCAGGCCCCTATGGGTCACAGTCCGTGGACTTGAAAAAGCTGGCCAAACCCTCCTCTATCTTATAGGCTGTGTAGTCCTGGCCACTGCTGCAGGTCCATGGGAACAGCAGCTATGGTGGCAGACACAGCATTGTCCAGGGCCCACAGCAACTCTTGGTTAGCTGCTCTCTCCCATGGACAGGTGATTCACAGAGGTGGTGGTGTAGGGAACCATGTCTTGAAGGTACCTGCTTTGGGGAATCAGCCCTGGTGGCTCCTCTTTGCCCATGCATGAGCTCAGATGGCCTTCAAGGCTCATTCCTGAATCGCCCAGCCTCCTCTGCAGCCATTCGAGGTGCAGGGGTTAATTGCTGTTTCTTGAAATTCCCAAGTAGCCTAGAAGCTCTGTGTCTTTCATCATGCCAGTCTTTCCTTGCTTGGGAAACAAAAGAGAAAAATGCTTGACTGTTAGATATAAAATAGCATCTTGAAGCTCAGTTATTTTAAAATATTTCAAACATATAGATAAGAATAGAGAATACCATATTGACTGTCCAGTACCAGCCTTATCAGATCTTAACACTATGCCATATTTACTTTAGATCCTGCTCTATATTTTAAAGGACTGAAATAATAAAGATTTAGCTGTGGCTCTTTGGATATTCTTTCCTTCTCCTGTTATCCTTCCTCATGGGGTAACTTCCAAAGCCACTTTGTTAGCTATCCCATGCATGATGTTCATATTTTAACTATATATTTGTACAACAAATCTAAACATATGTATTGTGTTAGGCTATTAAAAAGTTGTATGTAAAACTACCTAATGGGTACCATGTCTACCATTTGGATGACAGTTTCAGTAAAGGCCCAAACTTCACCATCCGGCAATATACCCATGTAACAAACCTGCACGTTTACCCCCAAATCTAAGATAAAGTAAAATAAAATACAAATGTTTACCAGAAAAAAGCTGTGTGTAAATGATACCATATTGTACATGCCATTCTGCAATTTGTTTTTTCACTCAATATGATGTTTCTGAAATTTATTTGAGTTGATACATGTATATGACTAGCTACTGCAAAGTATTCCATTATATAAATATATGGTTTATTTCTTCTTCTGCTGCTGGGCATTGAGATTTTTTCTCTGATACCTACAGTGTTGTTGGGTGTATTGCTGTGTATGTCTTCTTTTGCAACTACATGGAAATTCCTCTGATATACTGAGAGAGAGAGGGAGGGAGGAAGGGAGAAGCTGTCAAGTCGTATGTTGTATATGTTTTCAACTTTACTTGCTATTGCCAAATTACTCTTTAAAGGGAATGTTCCAGTGGACACTTATCCTGTTTCTTTCTTGACAACTCTTGTGTGTGTGTGTGTGTGTGTGTGTGTGTGTATGTGTGTGTTTGTGTGTTTGAGTTGGAGTCTCACTCCGTCGCCCAGACTGGAGTGCAGTGGCACGCTCCTGGCCACCACAGCCTCGACCTGCTGGGCTCCGGCGATCCTTCCGCCTCAGCCTTCTGGGTAGCTGGAACTACAGGCGCGCGCGCTACCATGCCCGGCTAATTTTTTGATTTATTGTAGAGATGAGGTCTCGCCAAGTTGCCCAGGCGGGTCTTGAACCCGTGGACTTGGGCAATTCACTCACCTTAGCCTCCCAAATCGCTGGGATTATAAGCTGAGCCACCGAGTCCGGCTGTGTGTGTTTTTTTTAAAATCAGACTTTAAATATTTGCCAACCAAATGGATGAGAACTGTATCCCATTGTTTAATTATCATTTCCCTGATTCCCAGTGAGATGGATCATCTTTACATATATGCCCATCAGGGTTTCTCTTTCTGTAAACTACCTGTTCATATCCTTTGCCCATTTTCCTGGTAGATGCTTGTTTTTACTGATGTAGGGGTTCTTTAAATAATCCTAATGACAATCTTTTGTCAGTTTTGTGTGTGGCAGGTTTCTCCTCCCAGTCTGTGATTGGTCTTTTCACTGTATTTAAAGAGTCTTTTGCTGTACAAAAGTTTTTAACTTCAATATAGTAAACTTTACCCTCATTCTTCTGGAATGCTTATGTTTTTTAAGTGTCTTATCTAGGAAATATATTCCTAAGTATTCTTCTAAAAGCCCATTTGTCCATTACTCTGAGAAAGACAATCCAAGATGTGTGAGGGTATCTTCTTGAGATCTTGCACATTGTCATGAGATCTAGTTCTACTCAATAAAATCAATAAAATCTGTGAAAGGATGAACATTTTGCTTATTATTTATTTATATTTTAAAATTTATTATAAAGATGTGGGATACAATTCAGGGTTAGGTATACAAACGTTGATTATGCAGATACCCTTGTTGATGAGGTGTGCCCCTCCCTCCCCTAGCAGTTTCCCTCAACTGCCAATCCCACCCCCCTCCCCTGACAGTTTCCCACTACTGCCAGTCCCTTTCTTATAGTATTATAATTGTTCAAGCTCCACTTATGAGTGAGAACACATGATACTCTGTTCTTTGTTTCTGTGATAGATCACTGAGTATGATCGACGCCAAATCCATCCAAGTTGCTCCAAAGTCTGTATGTTTGTATTTCTTTATGGCTGCATAATATTCCATTGTGTATATATACCACATTTTAAAAATCCAGTCCAGCTTTGATGGGCAACAGGATTGGTTCCAGAACATTTGGCTTTTTAAAGTTCTGTAACTAGGGAAATGGCACCATAAACTTCAGCCACAATTGGGAAAGACTTTTGCTGCTGGCCTCGTCCAGACCAGTTTTGTTGTGCTTAGCTGAGTTATGGAGGAAGGCAGGCAATGAGAATGGGGGGGATATTGTCATAGAACATAAGGGGAGACTAATGAAATGGCAAAGAGGCCTGTCTCTCTGCTGACTTTGCCTGTCTCTCTGCTGACTTTGCCTGTCTCTCTGCTGACTTCCATTATACCTCTGATCTTCTCTGTTCTCTCTCCTCATACTGCTGCTTAATCTAAGCAGATTCCAAACTACAAAAGAATGTTTGTGAGAAGGAACACATACACTGTGATTTTTTTTTTGGCTTGGATGCTTCTAGTCCTTGTTATTCCTATGATTGATTCTTTCTGTTCTGCAAGCTGTCCCTCCCCGCCACTTCTGGTTTATAGAGGGGCTCAGCCTCATGGCCACTTTATTCACATCACAAGTCAGAAGGTTGAAATCAGATGAAAAGAGGATGGCATTTTTAAACTCTCATTCTTTCTTCTATACCTGCAAGCTATAGAGTTCCACATGGGGAACATAGGAACCTCGGTAGTGAGCTGATGGAAAGAGTGGGCTATTTAGCAGATGGGGTTTGAATGGAATGACTGAAAGTCTACAGATGCTGAGCTGTCTGTGGTTTCGTCTGGTGTCTGCCTGAGCTATCTGGCCTTTGCTCCTAACTGCCTAATCTAGCTGTTTGTATTCCTGAGATACAAAGCGGGTGGTTTACTGATGGTCAGAGCCCTTGGCTGTGTACACTGGTGTCACCCCTTGATTGAGTCCCAAGATGGAAAGTGTCAGGAATGCTGAGCCTCGCTGTTGCCCTTTTTGTATGGAGTGGTGCTAGGCTAGATATGGTTTTCCCAGAACACATGTTGATGGTTCTTAGCACAGGATATGGCTTTAGTTATACACCTGGCTCAGTCCAGACTTCAGATCTTTGAAAGGTTTGCAGGGTAATCATGGGTGTATTTAAGATTTACAGCAGAGTAAAGGACTTAAAGACGCAACCTTGGAATTTTTGCTTCTTCAAATGTCACTGTTGAAAAAACTCCTCCCAGCAAAATTTCAGGTTTTAGACATTAGCCCAGGCCACTTAGATGCCATCTGACCAAGGATATGCTCTTCAGAATCATTGGTCCATCCGGGAATGAGTAATACCACTGTCCTCATTATCCTCATCTTCAATCTTCAGTGGCCTTAACAACAAAGCTAATATTTAACTTGGCATGCATACGCATGGCCACACGGTTGTTAAAATATCAAAACACGACCACTCATGCTGGTCAGTAGCTGCTGCCCTGAGTCCAAGTCCCACTCTTCCCCCAGGTCCCACCTCAAGGATCTCTGGGGCTTCCTTATAAATCAGCAATGAAAGAGTTAACATCTGATACACCAGCGAGTCTCCAGGACTGGTTGATATCTTAGTAGGGAGACAGACAGACACCCAGATATACTCCCACTTCCCCATATGCTCACTCTCATGGTCATCAAGGAATCCATTTTGATTGATTGACGCCCACAACACAAAAGTGGTTAAACATTGTGAATATCATAACATCATAAAACAAAAATTTGGGCCTTTTTCTGAGGTTAGAAGTCAAAGGAATTTCAGCATAGGCAGAGCTATGTGCTGGATTCTTTGGAGACACTATAATAATAGATGGTGCATAAAAAGCTTGCTTGTAAGGACAGGACACACACACGCACAAGTGCACATACACAAATATACATACACACACACGCAGACACACGCACAAATGTAAAAAGTAATGTGTCACCGCATTGACCCTGGGTGTAGAACACAGTTGACCCTGGGTGTAGAACACAGAGAGGCTGATGAGCCGGAGAGTAAAGATACAGTCAGACCGTCCCAGAGTGTAAACCAGTTTCTTTTCTTTCTGTGTTCCTTGCAGTGCCTGCCCCTGTGGCTAGGCTTTAAGTAAATATTTAAAATGTTGACTGATTGGGGGAATATAAAGCCAGTGAATGTCTGAGCTAGGATAGGTTGATGGAGAGAGAAGAGAGGTGGACATTCTGCCTGAGGAGCAGGGCATGGCACAGGCCAGGTGGCAGCTGTGGGCTGTCACTGTAGCCAGCTTGGTTCTGGGAGTGGTGGGCCTGAGAGGTGTTGAGGGGACTTGAAGGACCCTGAGGGCTAGACAGTAGATTTTTGCTTTTCCTATGAAAATCAATAAGAATGACATAGTGAAGACATATCAGCCTTCTCTTAAGTTAGAGGGCAGGCTCCTTGCTCCAGACCAGTTAAAATGCATCTTTTTTGAGAAGAGAGGACAGGGGGAGGAGCCCCAGCCTCAGTTGCTTTGTTAGGGTGACATTCTGCAGAAATTCTTGCCTTTTTTCCTTTTGCTCTGTGTACCTTCTGAACTTCTCTGCAGGGCGACGTTGCAGCAGATGCTCTCAGCTTACCAGAGCCCGTGTCAACCCGGGTTCTAGTCCCCAGTCCCACTGAGGGTCAGGAAGATAAGGGGAAACGACTTCTATTAGTCACACCACCAACAGTGCCAGCATGGCCACGCACATTCAAATGGCTTCGTTATGCTCTTAACAGCCTGGGTGAAACTGAGGCTTACAGCTAAGATGCATTACTCTCTTCTTTCTATGATAAAAATGCTGGTAGTATACTTTTATACCCCCAAGTACTTGAGCACATGGAAGGGGACACTGTGACCCACTTGGGAACTTCGGCAATGTTAGTTGGAATGCTGTCTTGGCAGTGGAAGGACCCTTTGTGGGGAGCTGCCTTCAGAGGTCTGAGAGCCAGTGTGTAGCACTGAGTCACTGAGGACGCTCGGCCCTCTTCCATCTGCCTGCGAGAAGGTTGCTCAGGTTCCTCCAGATTCCCGTCATGCTTCCACAACTTAGAACAGCTTTTCAGATGAAGATACATATGTTTAATCGGAGACTCAACTCTGGCTATTTCCTGAACTAGAGAACAATACCAAAGTCCTTAATTTTTCAAGATTATCAAAGAAACTGTCCTCCCTTTGCATGCTCCGCTGTGATGAAAGTTGTTACTACTAGTAACTAAATTTGTAATGAGTTTGAAATGCTCAGGTGCATTTCACAGCAGGGATCTAGGCTTAGATAACACTTTCTCACCTTTATGGTTAAACTTCATAAAATCTCTCTTTAAGCTAACACGTGGTTACCCCCCCCACTGTAGTTTAAACTGAACTTGATTTGTGAGTTTATTTCCTGTGTTCTGTTCGAGGTATTTGCCAATGTCTCTGACATATATTCTCCTATGGAAATGGACACTAAATGACACATCAAGGAAATCAAGTATAAGTCAGTCTGTATCCCCAAATGGAAGCCAGGCATTGGGACATGAATACATTTAATGTATTCTGTTTTCTTACTTACTGAAGAAACCTTTGTAGAGATCTTATCTCTGGAGGAACTCCTGTAGGTAACCTTGAAAAGAGAGGCTTGACATTAGAACAAAGAAGGTGATTTAGGTATAGCTTATTAAGGTATTATGGTAGGGGAGCTGGAGGAGCAGTGGCAGAGGAGGTCAAGGGGCATCTGTAGCATGGGTGGAGAAGATAGTTTTAATGGCCAAACAGAATTCCAGTCTTATGACAGCGACATATGTCAGCTCCCTGCTTCGTGCATACAGGTTAATACAATTTAATTTGAATACTCAATGCTCAGAGCTGATCTGAGAAAGATCACTTGGTTTTGGAGTTTGTATAGGACAGGTTAGAATAATATGTTTGGTTTAAAGGCAACTTTACCTGGTGTGTGTATAAATTGTTATAGCATGAAATGGAAGAATTCTTATTTTCCTGCTTAATATCTGTGTTGAATGTTCTCTTCCAAATATCTATCAATTTTTTAAAATTATAAAATATATTTCAAAAATTTAAATCTATAGGAGATAATATAAACCCATGGCGCCTTCGTTCACGTATAACATGTTGCCATATTTGTTTCAAATGTGTTTTTTAATGTAATAAAACATTGTTGAAGTCTTTTCACTTTCCTCTTCCCTCTGTTCCCTTACATTTTCTTCTTCTCTAGAGATAACTGAAGTTAGCCTTGTGTACTTTTATACCTACAAATCTATGTAGGTAGAAGTATTATATAATAGGAAAGTCTAATCTATATGTTTTGTATGTTTTATAATTATTTATATGGTAGCATACTCTATATATATATCACTTGAGAATTTGACAGTTTCAAGGATTATCTGTGAAATTAGTTTGTTTTGACATTGTATAACTTTCTGGTGAATGACTATACCATGATTTGCTTAGCTATTCTTCTTTTGATGGACACTAAAAACAACAATGTAGCCGGGCTTGGTGGCTCAACCTGTAATCCCGCGCCTTGGGGGGCTGAGATGAGTGGATTGCCTGAGCTGGCGGGTTCGAGACCCACCTGGGCAACTTGTTGAGACCTCATCTCTACAATAAATCCAAAAAAAAATTAGCCGAGCGTGGTAGCACGCGCCTGTAGTTCCAGCTACTCGGAAGGCTGAGGTGGAAGGATCACCGGAGCCCAGCAGGTCGAGGCTGCGGTGGCCGGGAGCGGCCACTGCACTCCAGTCTGGGCGACAGAGTGAGACTCTGACTCAACAACAACAACAACAACAACAGCGTTTCACTATTACGAGCAAGGCTATAATGTACATCCATATACATGATTTGTGCATGCTACACTTCGCACCTGTCTTGCTCATGTCATGTGTTGAGTCACAGAATACATGTGCCTTCAGTTTAACTAGATGTTGTCAGATTATTCTCCAAAGTGGCTTCTCTACAATCTCACTACTGTTCTGTATTTTTAGACTCTGAGGTCCTGATATCCTCAGGTGAGGATGAAAGGATATTTAATTGTTTTAATTTGAGATTGAACGTTTTTTCATGGTTTTACTGACCATGGAATTTTTTCTTTTAAGACTAGTCTATTCATTTTTTTTTTTACCCATTTGTTTCCTCATTGTATTGCTTATCTCTTTCATTTCCATTATTGTAATTGACTTCCAGGAAGTTTGAATGTAAATATTTTGTTGATTTTTGTGTTGGGGTCCCCAGGACCACTGCTAGGTTGGGCGGCTTGCTAGGAGGCTATCAGAACGCACCCTTATTTGTACTCACAGCAAAGACTTACAGCAAAAGGATACAAAATAAAATTAGTAAAGGAAAAAGATGTATGGAGTGACATCCAAGAACAAAGTTTTCCAGTCTTCCTCCCAGTGAAGTCACATAGGACACACTTAATTTCCCCAGCATCAAATTGTGACAAACAAATGTGAAGTGTTGTCTACCAGGGCAACTCATTAGAGACTCAACTCATTAGAGACTTGGTGACCAAGGTTTTTATTGGGGGCTGTTCATGCAGGCAGCCTCTGTCTAGCATGTATCCAAATTCCAGGCTCCCAGGAGGAAAGCAGGTGTTTGGCATACCCCACAGTATCTGTACAAATAGTTTAGGCATAGTGAGTCCCTCTTAGTGGTTCCGGGAGTGGTGAGAACCCTCTCAAAACCCAAGTCCCCACATGCCAGCCAAGGACTGACTTTGCAGGCAGGCCTTTCCGACTTTCTTAATATGAACTTTTCCCCTACACAGTTATTTTCATTTCAGATACCTTCTCTTAATCTGTGTTTATATTGTCTTTTGTTTATACATCAGTAATGTCTATTTTTCTCCAGTGCTTTATGATTTTAATGTCCTACCTTAAAATTTTTTTGCCTACTTCATTCATAAAAGTGTCTTTTTATTCTTTCTGTAATGGTTTTAATAAATTGCTTTGCATACTTAAGGCTGTAATCTTTTTATTTTTCTTTTTTGAGACAGAGTCTCTCACTCTGTTGCCCAGGCTGGAGTGCAGTGGCATGATCATGACCATCGCAGCCTCAACCTGCTGGGCTCAGGCCATCCTTCTGCCTCGGCCTTCCAAGTAGCTGGAACTACAGGCATGCACCATCACACCTGGCTGATTTTTAAAAATTTTTTGTAAAGACTAGGTCTTGCCAAGTTGCCCAGGCTGTATTTCGAACCCCTGGGCTCAGACAGTCCTCTTACCTCCAAAAGTACTCCCAAAGTACTGGGATTACAGGTATGAAGCACCATGCCTGGCCTAAGACTGTAATCTAACTGAAAATTATTTTTTGTGACTGGTGAAGAGTATGGCTCTCATTTCTTCTTTTTGCATAAAAGTAGCCAGTTGTTTCTACACTGTCTATTGGATAGTCCATCTTGTCCTCACTGATCTGTGATTCTTCTTCTGTCACACATAGTTCTCATGAAGTTTGTGTTCCATCGTTCTACTTGTCTATCTTGCACTAAATTCCATACCATTTTACTATCATTTTTACGTCTTAATATTTAATAGTGCATCTAGCCCCCTTGTCTTATTTATTTTTGGTTTTTTGACCAGATTGTCAAGTTCTGCAAAAAATAATTATGTTAATTTTCCTATTAAAATTGCTCAAAATTTATAGATTAATTTAAGAAGAATTCACATCTTTTAAAAAAAATAAATTACCTATTGGGTACAATGTTCACTATCTAAGGAATGAGTCACCTGAAACCCAATCCTCACCACTATACAATATGTCCGTGTAACAAACATGCATGCGTACCTTCTGAATCTAAAATAAAAATGGAAAAAAATTTTTTTAAATGAGAAAAAAATGTTTGGTTTTCCCATCCATAAATATATTGCAGTTCTTCATTTATTTCTGTTTTCTTTTATTCCTTTCAATAAGTGTTTGTAATTTCTCTATAAAGGCATTAATATATTTGTTAGAATTCTTCATAGGTACTTTAGGGCTTTTTTTTTTTTTTTTTTGAGTTGGAGTCTCACTCAGTCGTCCAGACTGGAGTGCAGTGGCATGCTCCTGGCCACCGCAGCCTCGACCTGCTAGGCTCTGGCGATCCTTCCACCTCAGCCTTCCAAGTAGCTGGAACTATAGGTGTGCGCTACCATGCTCGGCTAATTTTTTGTAGAGATGAGGTCTCACCAAGTTGTCCAGGAGAGTCTCGAACCCGCAGGCTCAGGCAATCCACTCACCTTGGCCTCCCAAAGCGCAGGATTACAGGCTTCTTAATATGAACTTTTCCCTTACACAGTTATTTTCATTTTAGCTACCTTCTCTTAATCAGTGTTTATATTGTCTTTTGTTTATACATCAGTGATTTCTATTTTTCTCCAGTGCTTTATGATTTTAATGTCATGCCTTAAAGGTTTTTTTTGCCTACTTCATTCATAAAAGTGTCTCTTTATTCTTTTTGTAATGGTTTTAACACCACCGAGTCCAGCCTAGGGCTAATTTTTGTTATTGTGAATAGATTGTTCTTTTTAAAAATTATATTTTCTAGTTGATTGCTGTTGACCTGTATGGATTTTTATGTATTAATGAGATAGTTAACAAACTGAACTCTTTCATTAAGTCTAATACTTTGTTGATTCTCTTAAGTTTTCTGTGTAGATTATAATA